>JBBEEM010000020.1:0-374487 GCA_037305995.1 Sclerodermus sp. 'alternatusi'
CACTAATTATAATGGGCGCCAGCTTTTATTTTAACGGTGGGAAAAAGGATTGAGGGGTTTTGTTTGATTTTCCGAATTCGAGACTAAAACCCTTTTACCCGGGGAATTTTCCCCGTTCCAAAAGCCGGTTTAACGAATTTTCGGGACCGTTTTCATAAGGGCCCTGTCGACCGAGGGACCCAAATCGTTCCAGGGAGGACAAAGGGGTTGGCACCCGAAGGTTTATTTTACCTATTTGAATTTGCCCCGGGAAATATTTTTTTATGTTTAGAATAAATCCAAATTTGAAAATCCTTTTATTTAAACCGCTAGTCCTTCCAAGGGAGAACCCCTGGCCCCTTCAGGATGGCCCAAAGGGTGAGGATGGGTTTTTAAATTAACCCGCGTTAACGGGAATTACCCCCTCCCAAAGCTTACAGCAAAACAATCCGTTAATATATGAAAAAATCTAAAAATTGTGTTAAATTTGTTATTTGAATAACATTGGAATAAAAATCCGTTAACGATTAAAAAATCTTTAAGGGAAAACTCCTTAGGAAAATTATTTAAATTAAAAAAAGAAAAGAAAATTTTGGGCAAAAAAGGGAAGAAATGTATTCAAAAACTTTTCCTATAATTAGGTATAAAAAAATTATAAAAAAATTTTATATTTGAATAACAAAAATTTTGGGAAACGAAGGAAATTTAATAATGAAAAAATGAAAATTTTTTTATTTCAAAAAAAAAATTCCCGTAAAAATATTAAAAAAATTTATAAGAAAGTTCAATTTAAAAATTTTTAAAAAATTTTGAATGACAAAATAAAAAAATTTATAATTTTAAAAATTTTTAGATATAAAAAATAATGAAAAAATTAAAAAAAAAAATTAAAAAAAATTTAAATAAGGTTAGGCATACGTATGCGCAATATTATTTAAAATAAAAAAAGAATTTTAAATTAAAAAAATAAAATTTTAAATTTTTAAATTTTGGGAAAAATAAAATAAAAAACCAAAAATTTATCTAAAAATGAAAGAAAATCAACGATTGTCACATTAAATTGGAAAAAGAATGAAAACCCAAAAAATTTATTAAATGTGAAAAAAAAAAAAAGGTAAATAATGAATTTGAAAAGAAACAGAATGTTTTAAAATTTATTTAAATTCGAAAAAAAAGATTAATTTTAAAATTTGAAAATTTCCCAAAAGCAAAAAATTTTAAATTTAATTAAAAAATTTAAAATGAAAAGAAAAGATACTTCAAATATGGAAATGAAACAAAAGTAAAATAATTCAAATTTAAAAAAAAGGAAACCAAAGTAAAAATTTTTAATAAAATCAAAAAAAAAGGTAGTTATGATTTAAAATTTAATAAAAAAAAAAAATTTTTAAAAAAATTAAAAATTTAAAAAAATTCATTAAAAAAACTCAAATTAAAAAGAATAAATAAAAAAATAAAAAAAATTGAAAAAAAAAAAAGGACTTGTAATTAAAAAAAATTAAAACAAAAATAAAAAATTTTTAATTGTGAAAAATTTTAGATGAATCATAAAATTTTAAATCAAAAAAAATTTATTGTTAAGGGAGTGCACAAAAATGAAAGAAAATTTTTAATGGTTTCTTGGAAATAAAAATACAAAATGAAACAAATTGGATTAAGGAAACAAAATTATTATTAAATTTGGAAGAATGGGATTGGGTTTAAAAAAATTCCGGATGATTTTGTAAACAACCTCTTTCACGAACCTTTGAGATAAAATTTAAAGTTTAAAAATTTAATTTTTAATAAAAGGTCAAGTGAAATATTTCCCGTGTTTTATAAAACACCGAAAAGTTTGGAAATTGAACTTTATTGGGGGAAAAAAATTTTAGACATTATGATTCTTAAAAATTTTGATTGCCAAATTTAAACCAAAATTATATATTACCCTACATACATTAATTTATTACTAATCACATCGTTCTTTAAAACTACCAAGGCCCTTTTTTTAATTAAAGTGGGAAAGGTTTATTGGGGAACTTAGCCCAACCCTTTACCCTTAAAAACCCCCTTTTTATTTTTTTAATTGGGGTACAGGGGACTAAAATAACGCCCACAAAATGTCGCGCGCAAAAGCACTCAAAGCGAGGTTTGCTTTTTGGGCCCGACAGTGGAATAAAGAAAATTCACGATTTAGTATGGGCAGTTCCGAAACATACCACAAATCAACAAATATTGGAACAAGAAAATACTAATAATGATGTTGTTGTGGATTACGAAAAAATTAAAGGCTTTGTTAATACTGACAATGTTTCGTGCTATGCGAATGCAAGTTTGCAATGCCTACTTCATTGCGATATTGTCAGAAGAACGTGGCTTCGCCGCAATGAAAACGACGAATTGAGAATTTTGACAGAGGCATATATGGGTAATAATATTATTGATAGACATTTGAGTTCTATTGGTGTTAGACAATTTTTAGGAGACATATTTATTCAACACCAACAACAAGATGCTTCAGAATTTTTAATCAAATTGTTGGAAAATTCAGAAGATATTCAAAATATTTTCCAACATCAATTAACATTTACGGTTCATTGCAGATCGTGCAATTACACTACAATTACTGAACAAAGGAACATTATCCTTTCGGTTCCACTTCCCCGCGATAAGAAGGGAAAATCTACTGAATTGCAATCACTTATTGAACAAGCTTTAGCAAAATGGCATGATATTGAAGAAGCTTGCGTCAGTTGTGGATTGAATACACGAACTGAAAAGACAGACCTTACCAGGGCTGGACAATATTTGATAATACAATTGCTCTTGTTTTCTGTCGAAAACGGTGTAGTATCGAAAATAACGAATAACAGTATCAAAGAAATACCAACTACTAAGCTACGTATTGCAGGTAGTAATTATACTGTTCAAAGTGCTATCTTGCATCATGGTGGATCAGTAGAGGCAGGACATTATACTTCATATTTGAGGGAAAAGAACAAAAAATCATGGCTTCAAGTTAATGATACTCTTGTTCAAAAGAAGCAATGGCCCAGAGGAGCCAAAGACGTTGTAACGTGGCATTTTTACTATTAAAAATCCGTTACAGGCTCAGCTGATTGGGAATATATTAATATTCCCAATGATAGCATTAGCTGAGCTCGGTCCGGGACGTCAACCGTGATCGCTGTTGTTGTCGTTCGACACAGCTGATTGCCGTTCCTCATTACGCTAGTGTTAGCTAATGAGGCGTCCTTGAAGGGAATTTAAGAGATTTAAATTCCCTTACTGGGGCTAGCTGATATCGCGCGATCAGCTGGCTAATTACTTCTAGTATTGTCGTCGTAGCGCACGGACGTGAGTCGCTCGACGAATACTATTATTAAATCCGCTACTTCGAGTTCTCGGCCGAGGAGTGTGTTCAGTGGTGTCGTGGTGTACCCGATCCAGAATCTAGGATACTACCCGTGGGACCCGCTACAGGAGACAGGAAGATTCTCCGACCACTGCCCGGCTTGTATAGCACCCACCAGAAGTAGTAAGTGGAGCGCCACGCGCTCAATCATATTTTTGTGTAGAGCGTAAGTGCCGGTCAAGGGACACGGACTTGACCGTGCCCGGTTGCGTTTGTGCGGGATCGTGTGCTCCGACTGTCGCAGCAGTCGTCGAGCTCGGGACCTAGTCCTCATCCCCGGGGGACGTCCGCCCAGGTTGCCTGAAAAGCTCCTGGGTGTTTCAGACGACCCATTCCCTGTGACGTGGGGACCGTTGTTGCAGGAAGCTCAGCGGTCTCTGCGTTGCCGACGCCGACGGACTGCCAAGAAGTCCGTCCTCCACTAGGCAGGACTACAGAGGGTGTACGGGCACCCCGCGCGGATTATTATTGAGTAATTATATTTTGTATTCTTGCGTCCCTCCGGGGAATAATAATATTGTATCGAGTCGCATAATAAATCCGCGAATTAAATATAGTCCAGTCGTGTCATTATTTCCGACACCGCCTAGTCCTCTCCAACGGGAGAACCTCCTCTGGGCCCCTTTCACCGGAGTCGGTTTCCTCAGGGGTGAGGAGCTCCGGTGATTTCTTATAAATTACTGTGACCGCGTTGTAACGTCGGGAGATTCACCTCCTCCCGGGGTTACGCAAAAACGCGCGTTACAACGTTTACTTATTATTTCTACAAAGTGAATAAATAATCAACGATTAATTAAACAATGCATCAATTTTTAAATTTACACGTAAGTTAGATGTATATACCTATATTATATTGTTGCCAAATATTTATTTTATGTTGTCTAAACATATAAAAATGAGTGAAATCCCCCCTAAAAGACATCCCGATGTAAAAAAAATACGCCAAGTAGTTATCCCCTTCCAAAAACCCCCTTATTCAAAAAACTCCTTTATGTGCAAAAAAATATATATATTATTTATACACTTATATATTTAATGAATGAATACTCTTAATATAAATAAAAGGTATAACAATTAAAAAAAATTAATTACATTTTAATACAAAAAAAATATATTTATTTAAAAATTGTAGTTACTACAAACAAAAAAGACTTTATTTTGCTTATTCTGTTAAAAAGTATTGAAATCATACATAGAATAAAGCCAAGTATGTAATCTCTTTATTATTATATTTATTCTCAGCATATAGTTTCTCAAAAATATGCTGACTTATTTTAAATAAAGTTTATAAACAATATGCACATCAAATATAGTTTATAAACAATATACATAAAATATAGATAGATTATAAACAACAATATGCATAAAAGATATAGACAGTTTATAAACAATATGCATAAAAGTTTTTTATATATAGTATATAAACAATTTGTTTACAATTTTTTTATACAGAACTTGGCGAGCCTCCATGCTTTTTTAAATGACACAAAATAATCATGTTAATTAAAAATTTCACATTCCTTGCAATATATAAGAAAACCTTATATATTCATAACTGTTACATAAAAACATCAGAAAGTTCGTCGACATGCATTTATACTTGTGTAACACGCGAATTAAGCTTTCTCTGGAGCTGGGTGAAACCCCAGAGACTATCGCGAAACAAATGATTATTTATCCAGACCGTCCGGGAGGAAAGAGACCGAGGGTGTGGTTCCTCTGAAGCCGCGGATGACCCTGAAATACGAACAAGACTGGAAGTGTCAATAACACACGGATTTTAATTTAACCGATTTATTTAGCGAGGACCAATTTCGCTCGCAAATTTTACAACTCAAGATTTCGCTACAATTGCGCAACGCGACCTAACAAACTGGGAGCGCCCGCTCGCTCTACGCTCGCGACACTTCCTAAAATCCGTAGCACAAGCCGTCGGCTATGCCGCGAAGACCTTCGTTCGGTCGAAGTCACTCAACCCTGCGAGAGGCGATAGTCCAACCCGAGGGCAAGTGCTTCGCGGGGTGCTACGGTGCAGCAGGAGAAGCAATTCCTGCCTCCCTGCGCAAGTGAGGTGGCTAGCCTCCGCGGGAAAAGAAATTCGCAACACTAACGATAGACAATACTTTTAAAGACACAATAACATGTGGCGTCCCACTTACATTCGAAGTCCTGGGCAGTTCTCCCGGTTCAGCAGTTCCCCCGTTGCACTGTCGACCTTGCTAATCCACCAAAAAAGCACACACTATGCCGGAACTGATCCGCGACCTAGTGAACCTCCGGACTCGGACAAAGACAAAACGGCTGTGTGGAAAGATCGTTGAACTGTCAGTTTGACAGTTCAAGATCCTCCCCACGCACACAACCAATCGGACCAATACCGATATAGCCAAACTTCCTATTATTTGTTTGGAGAAATCAGTCTAACCCGATGTTAGACCGCACGCAATGAGCGAGACAGAGACAGACTGCTACACCCGGCCGTCGGACAGAGACACGACGCTTTCGCATCGTTCTCTCTCCAACTCACTGCCTCGCCCGCTGATCCAGACATCAGCATAGGCGCTACAGTGCCGAGTGTGCTCAACTTATTCCCGATATTCTCTTAATATCGGGAATCGGTCGAGAGATGCTGCAACGGATTTCTACATCGTTACACTTGTTACATGAAAAGATGAGAATATTCGTTGGCAGGAATTCCTAGTTGCTACAGTACAAGAGGACAGAATTCGTCGATAAGAATTTGTAGCAGCTACAGGACAAGAATAGAGAACTGGTTGGCAGAAATTCATAGTTGCTACAGGACAAGAACAGAAAATTCGTCGACAAGAATGTATAGCAGCTACAGGACAAAAATAGAAAAAACTCGTTGGCAGGAATTCGTAGTTGCTACAGGACAAAAACAGAGAATTCGCCGACATGAATTTGTAACAGCTACAGGACAAGAATAGAAAAAAATTCGTTGGCAGGAATTCGTAGTTGTTTCAGGACAAGAAAGAACAGAGAATTTGCTGACATAAATTCGTAGCTGCTTCATGACTAGTATATAAAATTTGCCAACATGAATTCGTAGCTGCTGCATAAAAAAAACACAAAATTAGTCGACAAGACTTTGTAATTAGTATATAAATTATTTCTAATATTATTTGTTTTACAGTTCATCTGAGGATTATCTAGAGGATTTTGTCATCACTACTATCCCATTTTGTCACTACTATCCCAGAAGTTGATAAGAAATTATCCGACAGGAATTCGTAACTGCTATTGGAGAAGAATATTGTAACATAAGTCGACAAGTAATCATCAATGCTGTCGGATTGTAACTAATAAACAAGAAACTTCATCAATCCAATGGAATACATTGGCGATAATGCATTCCATCCTATCCTACAGTTACTTTTGGAGCAATGTGTCATAAGATATGATTTGATGAAGTAAAATCGTCAAATGTTATTTAAAAAAGCATGGAGGCTCGCCAAGTTCTGTATAAAAAAATTGTAAACAAATTGTTTATATACTATATATAAAAAACTTTTATGCATATTGTTTATAAACTGTCTATATCTTTTATGCATATTGTTGTTTATAATCTATCTATATTTTATGTATATTGTTTATAAACTATATTTGATGTGCATATTGTTTATAAACTTTATTTAAAATAAATCAGCATATTTTTGAGAAACTATATGCTGAGAATAAATATAATAATAAAGAGATTACATACTTGGCTTTATTCTATGTATGATTTCAATACTTTTTAACAGAATAAGCAAAATAAAGTCTTTTTTGTTTGTAGTAACTACAATTTTTAAATAAATATATTTTTTTTGTATTAAAATGTAATTAATTTTTTTTAATTGTTATACCTTTTATTTATATTAAGAGTATTCATTCATTAAATATATAAGTGTATAAATAATATATATATTTTTTTGCACATAAAGGAGTTTTTTGAATAAGGGGGTTTTTGGAAGGGGATAACTACTTGGCGTATTTTTTTTACATCGGGATGTTTTTTAGGGGGTATTAATATTCCACATGATAGCATCAGCTGAGCTCGGTCCGGGACGCCAACGGTGATCGCTGTTGTTGTCATTCGGCACAGCTGATTACCGTTTCTTATTAAGCTAGTGTTAGCTAATGAGGCGTCCTTGAAGGGAATTTAACTGATTTAAATTCCCTTACTGGGGCTTGCTGATATCGCGCTTTCAGCTGGCTATTGATTCCAAATCTATTCGTCTAAGCGATCGGGCGTGAGTCGCGAGACCTCAGATTTGTGTGTTCTGCTACCGGGGTGCAATACGGCGAGGATTTTCACGGTGACGTTCGTGGGTTCGGTAGAAGGCGTGTCCTATGTGGGGCTAGTGTAGGATCTGGTGCACACCAAGGAACCTTCCCTGAGGATACCCGAACAGGGAGTCGCCGGAGGACCTCTGCGTACACCACTGCAGTCGATTGGACCACCCGAAGTAGTAAGTGGAGCGCCACGCGCTCACTGTCTTTTATAGAAGAGCGTTAAGTGCCGGTCAAGGGACACGGACTTGACCGTGCTCGGTTGCGTGTGTGCGGGATCGTGTGCTCCGACTGTCGCAGCAGTCGTCGAGCTCGGGACCTAGTCCTCATCCCCAGGGAACGTCCGCCCAGGTTACCTGAAAAGCTCCTGAGTGTCAGACGACCTATTCCCTGTGACGTGGGGGCCGTTGTTGCAGAGAGCTCAGCGGTCTCTGCGTTGCCGACGCCGACGGACTGCCGAAAAGTCCGAATCCACTAGGCAGGACTAAAGGGGGTGTACGGGCACCCCGCGCGGGTTATTATCCATAATTAACAGTTGTATTCTTGCGGCCCTACGGGGAATTTATAGTTAAGTTGTGTTATATCGATTCTGATAATAAATCCGCGAGCAAAACTTAGTCAGGTTGTGTAATTAATTTCATACACCGCCTAGTCCTCAACCACGGGAGAACCTCCCTTGGGCCCCTTTCACCGGAGTTGGTTTCCTCAAGGGTGAGGAGCTCCGGTGATTCATAATTAAATTATTGTGACTGTGTTGTAACTTCGGGAGATTCATCTCCTCCCGGGGTTACGGAAAAACGCACGTTACAAGATTGTTATAACATATAATTTCAAATCAAATGTTATTTAAAAAAGCATGGAGGCTCGCCAAGTTCTGTATAAGAAAATTGTACAAAAATAGTTTATAAACTATTTGTAAAAAAGTTATATGTATATTGTTTATAAATTAATTATATTATATGCAAATTGTTTAATGTAAGCTATATATAAAAAATTGTAATTATTGCTTATAAACTTATATATTAGTTATATACTTGGCTTTATTTTATATATGATTTAAATACTTTTTAAAAGAATAAAGAAAATAAATTATTTTTTGTAATAATTACATTTGTTAAATAAATAAATTTTTTATTTATATATATAAATGCAAATAATTATTTTTTATTGTATTATTATTATACCTATTATAAATGAAATGCATTAAATATATAAGGGTATAAATCATTTTTTATTTTTTTTTTAGATATAGGGTATTTTTTGAAGGGGATATCTACTTGGCGTATTTTTTTACATCGGGATGTTTTTGAGGGGGGATATTGTATTCTAGCGGCCCCACGGGGGATTTTGATTGATTTATTTTTGTATCGCTTCAGTTAATAAATCCGCGATATAAAGTAGCCGAGTTGAGTGATTTCTTTGTAGAACACCGCCTAGTCCTCAACTACGGGAGAACCTCCCCTGGGCCCCTTATATAGGAGTTGGTTTCCTCACGGGTGAGGAACTCCATTTATTGATATTTTAAAATAATTGTGACGGTGCTGTAGCTTCGGAAGAATCACCTCCTTCCGGGGTTACCAAAGTACCCGTTACACAATATTTTTTTTACGGTATCGTTACACTAAGTGGGGAGATCTGTGGCGATCATGTTGTCCCACATTTATCACTAGTCATAGGTTGGTACGACTTTTTGATAACCGTTTGGGAAAAGGTCTCCCGCTCTTTCTCTTCTATCGCCGATCGTCGACTGGACCACATGTCCAACGTTATAGTTAAGTTATAATATATTTAACGCAAATATTATATTTTGTTAATTTTAATAAATTATATCCTGTTGTTATTTACGACAGAAGTGTTGTACATTTGATACCTTTAAAAATCACATTCCATTTAAATATCGTGGATTACAT
The DNA here is from genome assembly GCA_037305995.1 of Sclerodermus sp. 'alternatusi'. Lineage (NCBI taxonomy): Eukaryota > Metazoa > Arthropoda > Insecta > Hymenoptera > Bethylidae > Sclerodermus > Sclerodermus sp. 'alternatusi'. The sequence continues at coordinate 9,577 of JBBEEM010000020.1, forward strand.
ATCTAACCTAGACGGTAGATATTATTCAACTTAGTAACCAACCGCCAGTGAACACCAAAAATCCACAATACTGTGGCAGACCTAGATGGCGCTGGGAGTACAGCAGCGGGCGAGTCGCGCCTCTAGAGCTATCAGGTAAATTGTACGAGCTCTTCCCCTTCTGGTAACGACCATGGTCATATGGACACGTGTGATAAATGAAGACTGAAATACATTAATATATCTTAGTACATTTGCATCATCTTATTTTCCCCAGGTCCACGAAGTTTCGATGCTAAATTGGCTTTTGGTGATCAGGAAACTCGGTAGAGTCTCGCTCCAAGTAGTATAACCTTACAGTGACATCATGTGCTACTGTACGCGAGACACCGAGTATCCTTTTCCCGAAACATTAAAAATTTTGGGTCGATTTTTTGAAGAAATTTTAACGCCAAAATATGTTTTGACACATTCTGAAACTTATTAACGAAAAAACAAAAAAAAAAATTTCGTATAAATGCACCAAAATGCATCAAATGTGCATCTGCATAAATTTCATAATTTTTCAATTTTTGAAAAGTGCATGTTCAGTTCCGTCGTCTTCGTCGTCGTCGTCGTCTCCATCTCTATCTTTTTCGCACCGCTAGAAACCGTGCCTTTAGTGACTTCACGGCGTGACGTCATTGACGCTGATATAGCGAAATGCCCTGTTCTCCACCTAAGTTGCCCATTTAGCGTGGAAAATGACATAAATTGTTACGGAAAATATATTTTTTCATTAATTATTATACTATTTTAATAAATAAACTAAATTTTTTTAAAAATATTAATAATAATTAAGGAATTATAAATTTATATTATCATATTTAATTATATATTAACTATTATAAATTGAGAGTAATTGTAATAATAAATGAATAATATTTGTTAATTATATATTATATTTTTTATTATTTTCCACTTTTCGCCACCCTTGAAAAGAGTATGACGTCATAGGGCATGAGAAATAGCGAAATACGTGTTCCTAACCTAAATAGATGGAAATAATTTGAAAAAAATATTTATTATACATTTTTACTTTTAGCTACCCTTGAAAATCTGCCATGGTTGACGACAGTGAGTGACGTCATATGGCTTTATATGGCGGAATATCGTCTTCCGAACCAAAATACATGCAAATAACTTGAAAAATACATTATAAATATTTATTATTTTTTACTTTTGGCACCTTTTGAAAATCTGTCACTAGTGACGTCAGAGCGTGACGTCATAAAGCATGAAATAGCGAAATACGTGTTCCGAACCCAAATAGATGGAAATAATTAGATAACAATATTATAAATTTTTACTTTCGCACCCCTTGAAAATCTGCCATTAGTGACGTCAGACGGTGACGTCATAAAGCTTGATATAATGAAATACGTGATATGAACTTAAATAGATGGAGATACTATTAAAAAATATTATAAATTTTCAACGCTAACTTACAAAAATTAGTGAAATCCCCCTAAAAAACATCCCGATGTAAAAAAATACGCCAAGTAGTTATCCCCTTCTAAAAACCCCCTTATTCAAAAAATATATATTATTTATACACTTATTTAATGAATTCTCTTAATAAAGGTCCAACAATAAAAAGAATAGATTTATTTAAAATATATTGTCACTACAAAAAATACATTATTTTTCTTATCGTGTTAAAAAGTATTGAAATCATATATAGAATAAAGCCAAGTATGTAATCTTTATTTATTCTCAGCATATAGTTTATAAACAATATGCATAAAAAAGAGAAATGCATTTGAAACGCAGATAGTTTTTAAACAAATTGCATAAAAGCTTTTTATGTATAGTTGATAAACAATTTGTTTATAATATTTGTATACAGAACTTGGCGAGCCTCCATGCTTTTTTAAATAATATTTAATTTTACTTTAAATCCTGCCGACAATTTCTCTGCTCTTCTCCTGTAGCAACTACGAATTCCTGCCAACGAATTTTCTCTTCTTTTGATGTAATAAGTACGAAAGTATGTCGCTCGACGAATTTTCGGATGTTTTCATGTAGCAGTTATGAAATTATAACGTTTTCCTATATATTATAAGGAGTGTGACATTTTTAATTAACTTGATTATTGTGTGTCATTTAAACAAGCATGGAGGCTCGCCAAGTTCTGTATAAAAAAATTATAAACAACTTGTTTATAAACTATATATAAAAAGCTTTTATGCAATTAGTTTAAAAACTATCTGCGTTTCAAATGCAGTTTCTCTTTTTTATGCATATTGTTTATAAATTATATGCTGAGAATAAATAAAGATTACATACTTGGCTTTATTCTATATATGATTTCAATACATTTTAACAATATAAGAAAAATAATGTATTTTTTGTAGTGACAATATATTTTAAATAAATATATTCTTTTTATTGTTGGACCTTTATTAAGAGAATTCATTAAATAAGTGTATAAATAATATATATTTTTTGAATAAAGGGGTTTTTAGAAGGGGATAACTACTTGGCGTATTTTTTTACATCGGGATGTTTTTTAGGGGGATTTCACTAATTTTTGTAAGTTAGCGTTGAAAATTTATAATATTTTTTAATAGTATCTCCAACTATTTAAGTTCTTATCACGTATTTCTTTATATCAAGCTCTATGACGTCATGTTGTGACGTCATTAATAAAAAGTTTTCAAGTGATAGGAAAAGCTCAAATTTATATTTTTTTCAAATTATTTCCATCTATTTAAGTTCGGAACACGTATTTCGCTACTTCATGCCCTATGACGTCATACTCTGATGTCACTAATTGCAGATTTTCAAGGGTGGCGAAAAGTGGAAAATAATATAAAATATAATATATAGTTAACAAATATTATTCATTTATTATTACAATTACTCTCAATTTATAATAGTTAATTTATAATTAAATGTGATAATATAAATATATAATTCATTAATCATTATTAATATTTTTAATAATATTTTGTTTATTTATTAAAATAATATAATAATTAAGGAAAAAAAATATTTTCCGTAAAAATTTATGTAATTTCAAAGCTAAATGGGCAACTTAGGTGGAAAACAGGGCATTTCGGTATATCAGCGTAAATGACGTCACGCTGTGACGTTACTAAAGGCACGGTTTCTAGCGGTGCGAAAAAGATGGAGATGAAGACGACAACGACGACAACGACAACGACGACGACGACGATGACGACGACGAAGACGACGGAACTGATCATGCACTCATCAAAAATTGAAAAATTATGACATTTATGTAGATGCACTTTTTATGCATTTTGGTGCATTTAAGCAAAAAATTTTGTTGTTGTTGTTGTTGTCGTTATTTAGCTTCAGAAGGTCTTAAAACGTGTTTTTGCGTTAAAACTTCTTTAAAAAATCAACTTCAAATTTTTGATGTTTCGGGAAAAGTATACTCGGTGTATCGCGTACAGTAGCACATGATGTCACTGTAAGGTTATACTACTTGGCGCGAGACTCTACCGAGTCTCCTGATACATATACAGGGTGTCCGGAAAAAAAGGAGACATATTTTGAGGGGTGGTTCCTGACACAATTCTAAGAACTTTTCACCCCTTGGAAATTTTTAATTTAGGGCCTCCTTTTTAAATTATTAATGTTTTTCTGTGCGAAATGTGATTGGCCCTGGTTCGCGGGCTAGCGTCAGCTGGCGCGGTCGCGCGCGGAGACGTAAGCAGCACAGCGCCGTAGCCAGCGTAAAAAGTCCTACGTCGCCCCGAGGCACGTAAATACTTAAAAAATGCTTATAATCACATTCGCACAGTTATTAATAATTTATTGTTGTCCAATTATTCAATTAAAAATATGACAAATAGATGTTAATTGAATAATTGGCATGGACCCATGATACTTGTTATTTTTTTCATTAAAACAACTGTTAATTCACTTATTTCATGAAAAACATAGCTGACTAACAGTCCTCTAATGAATAATAACAGGTATCATTAATTACAGATTGTCAAAATTAATATTTTAACAATCTAGACAAGGGCAACACGCAACACATTTTAATTCGTTAATTTAATACTATTAAACACTTACCATTTACTGCACACTTTCCTAATATCCTCATCCTGTCGTGGAATGACTTCCCTTTGGGTGGAAAATTATTTATTATCCTAATTTTCCAAACAATTGTTGAAAAATTAGCACAACATAACCAAAATTACTGCACGAACACTTTTAACATATTTTTAAACACTTCAATGAACACTGTGATTATTCACAATGTTTCACAATATTTGTAACTTTATTAATTATCACTTTAAACACTAATCGCGGAAATAACTAATTAATTTATGCAATAAATTGTGAGATTATTGGACCGGCGTTGTCCACGGAATCTCACACATGTGTAGCACTCACTTGTAGAAAGTAAAAATAGAACATGGGGTAGGTCAAGATCAAGAATTACTTCAATTGTGTACGTGCTACACGTCAATTGATTGAAGTGAGATAACACCATTCTGTCTCACTTCAACTATCTATCTGTCTCTGTCTAACTAATAGTAATTTTATCATGAAATATCTCAAACACTAAGCTTCAGATTAAAATGTGGTAAATGGAAAATCGTCTTACAATCACTCCCTCTACAACCCCAATTTCTCCTAACATCATTGTGTTACACCCTGTATATAAATAAAAATTATATTTTTGAATCTTCAGCACGCTGTAACTTTTTCATTTATGGACCGATTTTCATGAAATTTTGAGGGTTTAATAATGTTTACCTTATCTATAAAACATATTTTTAATATTCTCATTTATCTGTGTATAAAAATGCATGTTTTCTTTGAATGTTAATTATTTATTAAAACTGCCTTTTTTTACAAATTCCAAAAACATGTCAACTAGTTAATAGTCTGCTCTAAAATCACTTTTTTTATTTACTCATTTTAACAATTGTTTAAAAATTTATTTAACTTTGAATAACGTGTGATAATTATTATGCCATTATAATTAAAATTACTATTGCTTTTTAATGTCGGTTTGAAGATTATTATTATTATTATTATTAGAATAATAATAAGGAATGAAATGCTCATAAGTATTACACTTTTTCTTTGTTATTGTAATTACAATCTCAATAGCATAACGTTCATTCCTTATTTTCTATAAAATTTATTATCAATTTTTTCTCCCTTTTTTTAGTGCAATCAAACTATAAGGAAAAGGAAAGACAGAGGAGTTCTCCATCTTTCCAGTAGGAGATTGTCGAGGAAACAAATGTGCAAAAGGATACAGTCTCGTTTGCACGACGAAAAAAGGGCAACCGGGTATTTCGGGGTTCCGAAATATCTTTTGCATGTGATAGTTTAAGTTTTACGCAAACAGAACTTAGCGAAGAAAGCGTTTTTACTTTCGAAATGGAAAAAGAAAAACACACTGATATCGCTATGTCAAATGTTTGCGAGGGTCGGCGAATCGTGGACCTCACTTTCCTCCTCTCTGAAATACAAAGAGTGTTCACTGAACACTGTCGAGGAATAGGGTGCAGATTTGCAGATTGGAAACTGCAAAAAACGATTCGCCGAGGCCTTCTGACCCAACTCTTCTTTCGTTGTGACATGTGTCATTGTCAGACATGCTAAATGTTAATAAAGCTGCAGTTGCTGGTACTGTTACAAGTGGAATCGGTTATTCCCAACTACAGAAAGTGCTAGCAGCTATGAACATTCCATGCATGTCTGCAAAAACGTTCAGTAATTGCATGCTACAAACGATTGATGATTTCACTAAAACGGTTATAAGCGAGATGAAATCAGTTGGTGAAACTGAGAAGCGATTAGCCGTTGAAAAAGGAGAAATCATCAACGGAATTCCTTACATTACTGTGGCCGTGGATGGCAGCTGGTCCAAACGATCATACGGTACAAAATATAACTCATTATCAGGAGTTGGCGCGATAGTCGGATGCCGTACAGGCAAGATATTGTTTATCGGTATTAGAAATAAATATTGCGCTATTTGAGACGATACGAGATCGACATCCAGCGAAAATCATCCACGACCACATAAATGCTTTAAAAATTTTAATAGAAATAAAACCTCTGCTAGCATGGAATCAGATTCCATAGTAGAAGGTTTTAATAAAAGCATTGAACAACACGGATTAATTTATAGAACATTTATTGCCGATGGCGATAGTAATGTTCATAAAGCAATCCGTGACAATGATCCCTACAGAAAGCAAATGGTTCAAGTACAAAAAATAGAATGTAAAAACCATTTGCTCCGTAATTTATGTAAGAAATTGAGAACTATTTCGGAAATAACCCAACCGAAGGGTCAAAGGAAGGCTGGATTTTATTAGACACGGAATCTGATAAAAAGCAATATTCTCAAAATTCGTGAAGCTGTTGAAACAGCAGCAGCTTAATGAAAAGTGGAAGATATGAAATTACTTCTATTAGAATTGTGTTGACACAAAATTTGGAAGAAAAATTGTATTGGATTTAAATATGCAAAATTCAATATTTTTACCAACTGTTTTGGGAAATATCTTTCTAAAAGATGAACATAAGATTTATGAAATATTATGCGATAAAATAAAAAATAAAAATTCCATATATTTATACATAAAACCTGATCATAAAATTGAATTTCAAGAAGATGATAAAGTTAAAAATATAAACAACATCATTGTTGCAGATAGTGATGATGATGAAATTGACAATGATGAAGGTGAAAATTATAAAAGTGAAAATGATGATAATGGCCAAGATAAAAGTGAGTTGGATGAAAATGATAAAGAAGTTTCATACGTTATACAGCAAAAAAAGAGAAAAATTCCACAAATAAAAAATAAACCTGTGAAGAAGAGTAAATAAAAGTAAAAGAACAGCAAAAGTATTATAAAAACCTCAAATTATACAGCAATTTAGTTGTTCAAATAACAAACACGTGTAGATGCTTCATATAGAATGTATTAACCATTTTTTTTTTTATAAACCTATGTAATATATATATATATATATGTACGTGAAACGCATATTTTCAGACATGTATTTAAATAACTATATAGGGGTATAATTAAGCTTTATATGCACATAACATATTTTAATTTTTTTTATAAGGCAATATTTATTATGATATAAGTATTTTTTTGTTTATATGTGAAATGCATACTTTGAGACAATATTAATTTTAGTCTTAATTTTATGTTATAAATTGTCAGGAACTGAAATATGACAAAAATTATTTTTATAAGGCTTTTTTGTTAATATTACAATAACTTACGTATTTAACGTATACTTTGAGTACATGCATAATTAGAGCTAGCTTCACAATATAAACTATTCAATTCCTTCGTAACTAATGATTTTAATACAAATAGAATTTTGTTTATTTATGCGTCGTTTATTCATGGTGTCCGGAAAAAAAATAAACAATTTTTGAGGGGTGGTTCATGACGCAATTATAATAACATTTTCTTATTAACATTTTTTTATTTGAAGTTTCATTTTCAAGATATTCAACGATAAAGAAGCTATTAGTTAAACAAAAATTTTCCGATAGTTAAAATGAGGTCTCTGTCTTACTTCAATTATCGGAATTTCTCTATTTAAATAATAGCACCCTTATTGTCGCAAAATGCCAATTAGTAGGCCAATTGTTCTACTTTTTCGTAAATTTGTTTGTAAATTTTAAATTTTAGTGAAAATAAAAATCTGTTTTACTACTGCTTTGGATTGCTACTAATTCGATAACTTCTATCTCATTCTTAGGTAAAACAAACTAGTGATCAGTTTTCTAAGTAATATTTAGCGATTAGATAGAAACCCCATTGGTTAGAAAATTTATTAAGAAATGGAAAAACCGGCCTTTAAAGGTCAAATTTTAAGATGTTTTTTCTTTTATCAGTTTTTAATTTGAAACTTCAATTTAAAGATATTTAATTCCTTAACCTGTTAACTGGGAAATAAACTTTTGTTCAACTTGCTTCACAATGGGGACTTTTTTCTTTATACTTATAAAAAATATCATCATACCTCAAGTAGTAAAGTAAAATAATTCTTAACTCATTGATTTTATTTATTTCGATAAAATATTTTATAACATATAATATATAAATTAAATAACTTCAATGCAAAAAAAATTAATTGACCAAATTTAAATAATTATTTCGTAGTTTGATATTCCTTGAAACAATGCGACATACACCCTAACACCCTAACACCACAGTCGGGACACAAGAATCTCGATTCTTGTGCTGATTCCTGATACTATTTTAAGAACTCTTTTCTCTTGGCATTTTTTGATTTAAAGCTTCATTTTTGAGATATTCAACAATAAAGATGCCATTAGTCAGACAGAGATTCTCCGATAGTTGAAATGAGATGACACCACTCTGTCTCGCTTTTACTATCGGAGTGTCTCCGTCTGACTAATGGCATCTTTATTGTTGAATATCTAAAAAATGAAGCTTCAAGTCAAAAAATACCATGAGAAAAATGTTCTTAAAATAGCATCAATAATCACTCCCTTTAGGAAGTGCGACCGTTTTGTAACACCCGGTATTTAATTTTATTTTATTTCGTAATAAAATATAAATGTAAAGAAAAATATTTTACAATTTATTTATTGTATGTGTGATTCATATATAGAGTGTACCAATAATATGTCCTATACATTGAACGAATTTAAATAATTATTTCGTAGTACGATATTCCTTGAAGCAATGCGACATACACCCTAACACCCTAACACCACAATCGGAACACTAGAATCTCGATTCTTTCCTAAAACATCATTATAGAGGGTGTCCGGAAAAATGGAGACATTTTTTGAGGGGCGGTTCCTGACGCTATTCTAAGAACTTGGAATTTTTTTTTAAAGCTTTATTTTCAAGATATTTAACGATAAAAATACCATTAGTCAGACAGAAATTCTCCGATAGTTGAAGCGGGACAGAGTGACGCTATCTCACTTTAACTATCGGAGAGTCTCTGTCTGACTAGTGGTATCTTTATCATTAAATATCTTGAAAATAAATTTTATAATCAAAAAATGCCAAGAGAAAAAAGTTTTTAGAATAGTGTGAAGAATCACCCCTCAAAAAAGTCTCCTTTCCGGACACCCTGTATATTATATATCCTAAAAAACCAAGTCTGTTATAATTTCACTGAGAACAAAAGAGAACAATCTTGACAATATAAAAATTCGTGTAAGCGTATAAAGATAAAGTATTTTATTTCTTATTAATACAAAACAGTTATTAATCAATAAACTAATAATTTTTGTGATAAATAAAATATTTTAATGATTTCATATTTATCAGGGATGAGTTATCAGGAAACGTTATAAAAAAGCGTTATATAAAATGAAAAACTTTAATGTTAAAGTTAAACTTAAAACTATTAATATTTTATTTTCAGAAATGCTTATTTTAAAATAAAAAAAAAATGTTTCTGGCTCTAGTCAAAATTTTAATAAAAAGAAGATATGAAAACTTATTTAGTTTAAATAATTTCAATTGTTATTTTAACTTTATCCGTAAAGTTATTCTAATTATTAGAAAAGACGCGTCATTAGTTTTAGTAACGAAAGTTTAACTTTAATTTTAAAATTCAAAATATGCTTTCATTACTAAAAATGAATATGTGTCTTCTGGAATAATTAGAATAACTTTTAGAATAAAGTTATTATAATAACTGAAATTATTTAAACAAAATGAATATTCATATTTTTTTTTATTAAAATTTTCACTCGAGCAAGAAATATTTTTTTTTATTTTAAAATTAGCATTTCTATAATAATAAAATATTTACATTTTTAAGTTTGCTAAACTATAATATTTTAAATTTTAATATTGAAGTTTTGAAAGATTATATGCTCGACGACGCTGTTTCGCTCTTTTTTGATTATCAATCCAGGTTTTTACTTGTTGTGGTTGTCTTCTATTTAAAACTTCATATTTTTTAATAACATTTTGACATTCTTCAAGAGATGGCAAACGTGATAATGTACATAATATTACCAAAATGTTCCTGAATTGCATTCTTTTCTTCTTCAGTCCATCTTAAACGCTTCGTTTTACCATATGGAGAAGCTAAATAATATTAATAAAATAATGTAAAAGACGGTAATATAGATCAATAAGTTAATATATACAAGGCTTTTCAGTGAGGTACAGTCAAACTTGAAAGGGTTGTAAAGAGGTTTATTCTAAGATCTTTTTTCATGTGCCACATTTTGATCCGATACTTAGTTTTAAAGATTTTCAATGATAAAGGTACTATTAGTTAAACAGAGACAGTCACAGTTGGTTAAAATGAGATAACGTCACTTTGTTTCACTTCAATTTACTATCTATCTTTGCCTAACTAATAGTATCTTTATTATTAGATATCTCGAATAATATGTTTTTGATAAAAATATGGTAAATGAAAAGTCATTTTAGAATCATCCGCCTCCTCCCAATAGCCCCTTAAAGTTTGACTCTACATTACAGAAATACCCTGTATAGTAACAATTTGAAAATTAAAATTATTTTTTATTATAAAATATAATATAACTCACTGCTTCGACGTTTAAAATTAGATCTACTTATAGACCGACTAGAAAGATGTGTATCATTATCTTTATTAGAAGCTTCACTTGATTTTTCGCTATCATTACTGCTTTGCGTAATTTTTTGAGCAACACTTATTTGTGAAATATCATTTTCAAATTCTTCCTCATTTTCCATATCTGTTTCTTCTTCATTTGAATCATTACCCATAGCATTTTGAAGTAATCGCGAGACTTCTGTCATTTCTTTTATAGAAATCGGTACTCTATAAAAATTTTTATGGATTTCTTTTGCATTTCCCATAAAATTTGCCAAATTATCTATTTGTGTTTCTTCAATGCCTAACATTGCAGTATAAGTTGCTATTTGTTTTCTTAAAGTAGTGCCTCTTAATGAATATGGAATATTTGCACCACATTCAAGAGAAAATTTTCTCATTAGAGGACATGCTCTCAAATATTGTTTTGAGAGTCCCCTTGCATTTGGTACACTAAAAATGTATTCATTAGTTGTCTTAACACCAGCTAGTGAACGATATTTAAGAATTGTTTTTATACACTCAGCTGCAATTGAATCTAATAAAACAGGAACTGTTCTGCCTAATTTTCCACGAATAGTTATACGTGTAAATTTTTTTGCATATTGCCGAGAATCTTCAGACAATTTTTCATAAATATCAGGATTAATATTTTTACCTACTGTCTCTTGATTTTTATAATCATCCATTGTTAATCTTTCAATTTCGCCCGCTCTTCGACGATTGAAAATTTGAATTAAAATTAATGTAACTTCAGTTAACATTTTCCATGTAGATAAATCAAATTTTTTTTTTTAAACTTCTAAACATTTAAGACATTTTTTTTTTAAATAATTAAATAGTAATTTAATGTCATTTTTCGATGGAAGTATTATTGGTTTTTTGCGTTTTTGTTTTATCTGATCCTCTAAAGCCTTTTTATTTATTTGAACTGGAGTTTCTTCATCCCATAACAGAAGAAAATCATCAACATTTTGTTTTTTTACATAATTTTGCTCTTTTATATATTCGGATCTTAATTTGTGCCCACATTTTTTTATTAAGGTAGTAAGAGTATTAGCAACAGCTGGAGTTTTAAACAATTTTAGAGTGTCATCCCAATGAGCAACAATTCTAAGTGCCTTTATGGCTAAATCAAAATGTTGAGGTATAAAAAGTAATTCAAAATCTTGAATTTCTTCATTGAAACTTTGCAATGCAAGTTTATAACGTCCTAACAATCGTAATTGCGCTCGGATCATATCATGCTGATGTGCATTAGTATATTTTTCACTCAATTTATTGCCGTATAACATGATTAATCTATCATATTTAATACTCCTGGAAATAGAGTCATCTTTTAATACTGGGAAAATAACTCGGCGAAGAGTCTTATTAGCACTGTGACGCTGTTGCCCCGTCAGAATGGGCCAGCGCCACTATGGTCCCGTGATTCTCCCCCCCCCCTCCATTTTGAGGGGCGAGATGAGAATCTGACGAGAGGTACTGGCCATGCCATCTAGGAGATGTACGGCGAGTGGCCTAAATATGGAGAATATGATTCCGGACCGGTAATTGGTCGAGTCCTGCTGCACTTGCTAATTCTCGTCTATTGGCGGAATTGGGAAAGTGGGCGGGCCGGAAGCGCCGGATCCTTGATCCGGCCGGAGCGATCGAGGATTGATCGATATACGGTGGACCCTTGAACACGTGCAAGCGATACCTGCGTGACAGCGACGAGTGTGAGAGTTTTTGGGTGAGACCTAGTGGTATTGGGGAACGCTATCGAGGCCCGTGGGAGAGCCCGCTAGAAGATCCGAAGGACAGGAGAACCTAGTTGTGACACTCGGACCAGGGTAACGTCGCGGAGGCGCCGTGGGACCTAACCCCCCCCCCCCCCAAGACTCGACGAGGGAAGAGGACGGGCGCTTGGAATTCCCATCAGCGAGGGTGGTAAGCTCCCTCCCAGCGAGGATTTAGTCCTCCCCGTTATCATGTATAATTGGGTTTGACCTCCACGGCTATGTGGGCCAGACAGGGCGCGGACAGTCGTAGCAGGGACCAGGGCGGGTTTGGGCCAGCGATCCGGGGCAGCGTCAAACCGAGTGACCACCCGCGGGGAATAGTTTTCGCGAGGCAAGGAACCGAGGGGCCCTGCCGACGGGTCAAAACGTCCTAGACACGGTGGAGGTCAGAGTCAATTAAGGAACCGAAAAGTGACTTGTAGCCCGGTAGAGACAGTTAGGGCCTAATGTAGGTGGAAATTGATCCATTGGTCCCATCAGGGGACGTATTGTACCGTGCCACCGGGCCGCCAAGGCGGAGATTGTCCGTCACGGGAACGGCTAAATAAAAGTTTATTCGTAGTACAATTCGACCTACGCATTATTACCCCGCCCCTCCCGTTCCGCAAGGGCTGGCTGGTCGGGTGTAGCCGCGGAATACCCCCGCGGAGGCCCCCAAAATAAATTTGCCCTTTCCCGGGGCTGGCGCCCAGGGGCTCTCCGGCGGTGGGTAAGACGAAGGGCGGCGGAGGTGACTGGACAGCAAATTTGATGTAACGTCACAGCACAAGAGTGAATATACCCAGTTACTTGTTTGCCCATGACAGTAATTTCGCGTACACCTTTTTTGTGTGTTACCTTGCATTTATTATAGTGAATTCGTAAAGTACGTTTAGAGTAAAATCCTTTGCAATTGGTACAACAAATATAATCTTCAGCAGTATTTTTAGAATCAACTTGGCGCTGTCTAGCAGTTAAAATTATACCTGTATTAAATTCAGCCTGTGTATTGTGTAATAAATTACCACGTTTTCGAATCGCAGCAATAATTTTTAAGCGTTCAGGATTTCCTTTCTTTAAATGTATGAATTTTTTAACATCATTTTCTGATTTATGTTTTAACTCTAAATGACGTGCAAATTTAGTTTGTAAAGTATTACAGTAAGGACAAAAGTATTTTTTGATTGTTCTTTTATCAAAATATTTTGAGCATGGAATTTGTAAATTTTGAATATTAATCAAACACGTGTTATCAATAAAATCAGAATTACATGATGACTGTAAATGAGATTCAGAATTATTAGCAGTTTTGTTAATACTAGTTGTATCTGGACAATAATCAGAATCTTTTTTTGAATTATTATCAAACTCATTACTAGGATCACAATATTCATTACTAGTATGTGTTGGCTCAGGAATAGTAATATTAACAGGGTTAATAGGAAAATTATTATTTAAATCATTCTCAGTACCATCCTCAGTATTGTTATCAAACCCATTACTAAGATCACAGTCTTCATTATTAGTATGTGTTGATTTAGGAATAGTAATATTAACAGGGTTAATAGGAGAATTATTATTTAAATCATTCTCAGTATCATCCTCAGTATTGTTATCAAACTCATTACTAAAGCCACAGTCTTCATTATTAGTATGTGTTGATTTAGGAATAGTAATATTAACAGGGTTAATAGGAAAATTATTATTTAAATCATTTTCAATACCATCCTCAATATCATTATCAAATACATTATTAAGATCACAGTTTACATTACTAGTATATGCAGATTCAGGAATAATAATATTCATAGGATTAACAGAAGAATTATTATTTAAATAGTTCTCAATACCATTTATTTCATTGCAGTCTTTTAGCCAATCATTTCCAATAAAATTCAAAATTTCTGTAGCACCACTAGGTATACTGCTTTCATATGAAATAGATTTAGATTTATTACTTTTTACTATATCAGTATTTGATACAGTATTCAACGGTGTGGATTGATAGTCATTAAAAGGATAAGCTTCATGATCATTTAAGTCATTTAATTGTTGTGTACTAAAATTTGGTGAATTATTTATAGGGGAATAAGATATGACAATATTGTCTATATTACATGTAGGTAAATTATTCTTATCATGACATAAATTGCTTTTAAGATTATGATCATCTATATGAAACTGTAAACTTGGCAATTGTTTGCTACAAATTGGTGTTGAACAAGAAATAGTATCCTTTTTTTTAGATGGACAAGTATCCTTTCTTTTTTTATTTGTTTTAAATGATTTACATTCTAATTTATTTTTAAGTCTATTTAACTCATTTGCAGTTTCTAAAAAAAAAAGAAAGTTTCTTAAACGTTACATATAAAATTTTGTCATAAAAATATAAGAAATATTTTTCTATATTACTTTTATTAACAATGAAATTAATAAGAAAAACAGAGAAAGAAAGAAAAAGAGAGAGTGAGAAAATTGTAAATAATAATAACTAAATAATGGGTAGGTTAGATACAAATTAAATATTAAACAAATTAAGTAATAAAGAAATTATGTGCATAATAGTTTAATAAATAAAAAATCGTAAGTCTTTCTAATAAACGTTATTCTTTATCAAATAACCTGTCAAAGACAGTTTTAAAATATTTTCTTACCAGCTACTTTTATTAATATACCGCTATATTTTGATCCATTTTTATATTTTATCAGGCAAACATTATTTTTTAAAATTTTAATTTTTTTCGATGATACGATGTCATACTCTCCTCCATCATATTTCACTAATGACAGCATTATAATTGTTCTTTATGAAATCTAACGGCATTCATTATAAGACCTGTATTTTATGAATAGGTTAGGTACTGTGTGTATCAACAATAGTAATGTTTTAAAATGATTAATTTTTTAAATACAGTTATAATGAAATTTTAGTTTAAATTAAAAATTGTTATTAGTTTAGTTATAAAAATTTTAAATACTTTTTCAATTATTTTTATAAAAGTTTAACTTTGAACGACTTTTAAAAATTTTAACTAGTATATTTGATATAATTAATTAATAGTGAGTTTTAATTATTTTAATATGTAACGGTTAATATAATAGTTTAAATGAACATAAATTATTTTTAATAAATTTACTTTCATACATTTACTTTCATATACAGAGTGTACCAATAATATGTTCTATAAATTGGATCAATGCGGTATGTATGTACCCTAACACCCTAACACCCTAACATCAGAGTAGGGACACTAGAAACTCGATTCTATCCTAAAACATCATTATACAGGGTGTCCGGAAAAAATGAGGCAATTTTTGAAGGATAATTCCTCACACTATTCTAAGAACTTTTTTCTCTTGGAATTTTTTGATTTCAAGCTTTATTTTCAAGATATTTAACGATAAAGATACCATTAGTCAGACAGAGACTCTCCAATAGCTAAAGTGAGATAGCGTCACTCTGTCCCGCTTCAACTATCGGAGAATTTCTGTCTGACTAATGGTATTTTTATCGTTAAATATCTTGAAAATAAAGCTTTAAAAAAAAAATTCCAAGTTCTTAGAATAGCGTCAGGAACCGCCCCTCAAAAAATGTCTCCATTTTTCCGGACACCCTCTATAATGATGTTTTAGGAAAGAATCGAGATTCTAGTGTTCCGATTGTGGTGTTAGGGTGTTAGGGTGTATGTCGCATTGCTTCAAGGAATATCGTACTACGAAATAATTATTTAAATTCGTTCAATGTATAGGACATATTATTGGTACACTCTATATATGAATCACACATACAATAAATAAATTGTAAAATATTTTTCTTTACATTTATATTTTATTACGAAATAAAATAAAATTAAATACCGGGTGTTACAAAACGGTCGCACTTCCTAAAGGGAGTGATTATTGATGCTATTTTAAGAACATTTTTCTCATGGTATTTTTTGACTTGAAGCTTCATTTTTTAGATATTCAACAATAAAGATGCCATTAGTCAGACGGAGACACTCCGATAGTAAAAGCGAGACAGAGTGGTGTCATCTCATTTCAACTATCGGAGAATCTCTGTCTGACTAATGGCATCTTTATTGTTGAATATCTCAAAAATGAAGCTTTAAATCAAAAAATGCCAAGAGAAAAGAGTTCTTAAAATAGTATCAGGAATCAGCACAAGAATCGAGATTCTTGTGTCCCGACTGTGGTGTTAGGGTGTTAGGGTGTATGTCGCATTGTTTCAAGGAATATCAAACTACGAAATAATTATTTAAATTTGGTCAATTAATTTTTTTTGCATTGAAGTTATTTAATTTATATATTATATGTTATAAAATATTTTATCGAAATAAATAAAATCAATGAGTTAAGAATTATTTTACTTTACTACTTGAGGTATGATGATATTTTTTATAAGTATAAAGAAAAAAGTCCCCATTGTGAAGCAAGTTGAACAAAAGTTTATTTCCCAGTTAACAGGTTAAGGAATTAAATATCTTTAAATTGAAGTTTCAAATTAAAAACTGATAAAAGAAAAAACATCTTAAAATTTGACCTTTAAAGGCCGGTTTTTCCATTTCTTAATAAATTTTCTAACCAATGGGGTTGCTATCTAATAGGTAAACTTAAACTGGTCACTAGGTTGTTTTACCTAAGAATGAGATAGAAACTATTGAAGTAGTAGCAACACTAAAAAACTTTTCGTTTCGCTTTATCTCCAAGAGTAAACCCTTTAAAGGAAAAGCAGTTGTTTTGTAACACTGTTTATACAACTATTAATTCATAAATAATGGACCAGCTTAAAAACAAAATATATGAACAATGCTTCATGCCTTTATTAACTACAACTTACGTATTATAAATTAAAATAAACATTATGTAATTAAAAAAATTATTTGATAAATGTGATTACAATGAAAGAGATTTCTTCAAATTAAACTAAAAAACAAAAATATTATTTTTTGGTTGCAATGCACTATATAGCGTGTACAGACGTAAACATTAATGCCGTCTCTAACATTACAAGGAACTATATTTAGTGGTCTTCCAACATACGTGTTTGAGTGTGAGCACCAAATGTAGTTCCGTCTGACATCATAGACGCCATTAATGTCCCCATCTGTGTATCCATGATTGTCCCCGAAATATACATTTCATGTCTTTTAACATGCCCTCAAATAATATGTTTAACGATTATATAAAATGTTCCCAAAATATATATTTAACATATACGTCTTATACCTCAAACAATACATTAAATATACAAAAAAGATCTTATGGCTCAAACTATTCACTTGACATATAAAAAGAATGTACCCATAATATACGTTTTATATAAGGATACTTTGGGACTGTCTCCAAAATATACTACTGTCTTCACACTATGCGTTCACTCAAAATTTTGTACTGAAAATATGCGTCCTACAAACATATAATGACATGTAGCGACATGAGTATCTAAATAAAATATATCTCTGACACTCGAAACCTTCTCTCAGTATTAAATCCAATGTCACGAATATATGACTTTAAGTTTAAATCATTATTTTCTCTTCTTCCAATCTAATTATAAAATAAAAATGAATCCTGAGGATAGGAATAAAATTAATCTTTTTTGCAATGATGTAGTCTGTAATAAGATAAATGCGAAAACATTATTGCCAAAATTAATTGAAAATGGAGTTTATAACCATGACGATGTTAATATTTCCAATTGGAATGTAAGTCTTTATATAAATAATCTCTTTTCTTACTTATATATAAGCTCAATGAGAAAATCACTTTTTCTTTTATAAAAAAATTTAACACGTAAACCTACAATAATGGATTTGATTTTAAACATTAAAACAAGAGGGCCAAACGCGTTTAAAAACTTTTTACTCCGTCCAAGACAAAGTGATCATGATGATGTAGCCAACATTTTGGAAAATTATTAACATAATATATACTGAAAACAAATGAGTAAAGCTACTATGGGGATTCTGGACCAACATGTGTTAAACACACACGGACACACTACACATGCACACTTGTAGGTGAGGTGAGGGTGACCGGGAAGGGTACAAAGTCCAATTACTCAACACTTTTTGTAATTAAATATTTAACCATGATGTAATAAAACAAAAATAAACAATTCTTTATAAATAAACAATCGTTTGATTTTGTAATCGCTCAGAGGCGCGCGCGCGCGTCTCCGCCCGTTATCCCACCCGTGACTCCGCCGACCGTGACACCACGGCCCCATGATTTGATAATGCAACACCAGCGAAAAAAATAATTTTTTTTTTTGCAGGTATAAACTTGTTGCATTTCAATCAACACATTCCTCCTACTATCTATTACCCCTCTCACCCTTCATACCAATATCCTTCCTTGCAAGTCTCTCTCTCTCTCTCTCTCTCTCTCTCTTTCAATGACACACCACCGCATCGTCATCGTTTTGACCTCAACGACAATTATCCTGTTGTTATTATGAAAACCATCTCACCGTCGGTCGCACCGATAATTAAGCTGCTGCTGTTTCCAATTATATTCAATTATCTTTTTTTTTTTGCATTTATCTAAACCGCTCAAGGCCCCCCCTTGTATCTCTCTATGCAATTGCTCCAAAAAATACCGCATGCATAACCACACCGCTCGCTGATAAGAAACATTTTTACAGTTTAAACTTGCATTTTTTCCCCTCTCGCTTACCGCAACGAAAGATGATTAACAAATTCTTTTACTAGTTTAAACTTACTATTTGCATTATACGGTTAATTCATAACAAATACACTTTCTTAATTGTCTGTACTTCATTTTTTTAACCGCAAAAGCAATCCAACGAAAATTAGACCGTTCTCAACGACCTTCAGACTTCCGCATGATTATTGCTTATTTTAACGGCAGGAACGTTCACCTCTTTGTTTACTAACAACACCCCCCTCTCGCTGGACTTACCTCACCCCCACATGCCTAGCATCGTACGCCACGCATAGCCCCCCCTACTGTTCTCTCTCGCTGCCATGCATAAGTGGCATTTTTGTGGAATCAGTCGCTCTCAATATGTAAGAATCTGGTCTCATTGCTACATCGGGTTCCATAGATTTATCCATGGAGATCATGCTACCAGACACAAGATTTGAAATCTCGTCTGGCTGTTCGGTCGTCTCATCGCAGATTTCCATATCGATGATATCGTCGAAACCATCATTCAAACTGGCATAGCCCGATGATAAGCTACCGAGGACCAAGGATTTTCTTACGTCTCTTACTGATCGTGGTGAATATTCGATCGTAGACTGAACGAGACTCTGCGACTCCACTGTCGAGCATTCAGAACCAAGAGCGCACGTTTTTGCAGATTGTAATCCGACCTGTGTCTGATCGGGCGAGCAACTTGCACCACAGTCAATCTCATGACGTGCCCATCCTTCAGGACTGTGCAGGCGACACGGTACAATACCAAGGAGTCTACGAGGTATTCTCCTATTACTCCTGGTGCTTAAACCGCTGCCACGCACATCGCTTGAATCACAATCTTCCAAACCCATGATATTTGATAATTCTTCGGCTGATAATCAAATCAATAATACTGTGCTTAAGATCACTGTGAAACACAGTAAGAGTAAGATCACCAAACTTGCTTTGACAAACACTCGCAGAGTACGATACTTAAGTGACTTGTTTAAACAGAGACACAAACTGTACGTTCTGCACGTGATGAGAGTCAACGCAAGAAGGAAGTTCCGTCAGAGAATGGGGCATTAGATGTGAGCTCTCCCGGATAGGGATCGAAAGTTCCCGATAGATGGCGTAGAGGGGGATTGGCTTGTACGATTGGGCCAAACTAAATTACCCTCCGACCAATGAGAATATGCCAAATGCCGATCTTTCACAAGAATTTCTTTGTCTTTCCTTCAACGACGAATCGAAAGCGCATGTAAAAACAATTTTTTAATAAATTACATAAATAACAAATGCGACAAGGTGGGAAGAGGAGACTGCCTATACCGTGTTCATTATTAATATACATATATAATTAATATGATTATTTGTAATTAATAATTATATTATTAACATTTATAACACGCGAACTATCGTTTCCTGAGGCTGGGTGAAACCCCAGGAAATATCGCGGTACAAATAAATCCTCCGACCGTTCGAAGAGGTGTAAGACCGTAGGGTGGGATTCTTCGGGAACACGGATGACCTGGAAATAAGCACTAAACGCAATATACTTATAGTTAACAATTTTACTACAATAAACGCGACCGATTCCGCTCGCTTGCCAATATATACAATATACTACAATTATTATACAATAAAACCCTATCACGAATCGGGAGCGCCCGCACGCTCGTCGCACGCGTTATTTTTTCCCCGGTACACTCGCGGATACGCGAGGAGACGGAAGCTCTCTGCTCGCTAGCAGAGATCACCCGATCCTTCAGGAGGAGACTATACAACCTGAAGGCCGGATGTTCCGATATACCGGTGCGCCCTGGAACAGCCCCTCGTGACTATCCGGCGCTGCGAGGTGGCTAGCCTCTGCGGGTAAAATATGCGGATCTGTACAAATAAAAAATAGGGCTCGAGTACGTGAAGTGTTACCCGCTCATTCGTAGACGCCAATCCTCGGGTTAATCCGCAAGTCTTCCTTCGCAGTATTCGCCTCCAGCAGGATTCCTTGGTGTGCGCCTCGTCCTCCACTCCCCCGGCACGGATGCTGACGACCTGGCCCGTAGCACGAAGAGCAGCTAGGCCACGCACTGTACGCACAATTCGCCCACGCAACGCAAAGAATACAAGAAAATCGCAGTTAGCAAAATCTCGCGAGATCCGGTATCTGGCCGATGTCGACTATCCGCAGTCTGATATTGAAGTGAGGGAAATTCGTTGAACTGTCAGTTTGACAGTTCAAGTTTTCCCTTACCAGCTAAAATATCCTATTTGAACTTTGTTATGGTTGAGGAAATCGGTTCAGCCCTGTTCTAGGCGCCGCGCTAATGAGCAAGACAAAGACAGCCTCTGCTACACTCGGCCGTCGGATAGCGCATGGTTCGACATACGCTATCTCACTCCGACTTACTGAGACCGCCAGCTGATCCAGACAATCAGCCTAAACGTCTCGGTGCCGAGGGTGCTCAACCTATTCTTGGTCCCCCGCTTGGAACCAAGAATCGGTCGGGAATGATGTAACGATTTTTACATCGTTACATATCCCCCCCCCCCTTAGATTCAAACCAGGGGTTTGACCGAAGATTCCTTTCCACGAAAGTACTCTCAGGTTGGCCACCAGCTTACCTCCTCAACAACCGGTGGGGTATGCGAAACTATTAAAAAGAAATAAAAAAAACGGTTATCCGATTAACATCCCTTTATTCGGTTGCTATAAAGAACTTAACGCTACCCACCACCAACTTAAAGTTACCCAATTGAGTCCCCTCCTAGATGTCGATTAGTAGGAGGCGGTTCATTGCCTCCACCTCTTCCGCCAGTGATCCGGGGGCCCCCGCGGGCTCCGCCACCGGAACACAGCCCCTAGCAGCCGCCAGCGCAGCGGCGCGTGCCCGGGCTCTTGCGGCCCTGCTCTGGCCTTGGCCGCCTCTCTTTTCCCGCCGCCGTGGCACGCCCGCCAACGGGGCCTTGACGGCCGCGGTTTTGGCCTTTTCCCTCACCCCCCCCCCCCAGACTTTGCCTTTCCCTCTGGTCGGGTGGCCTCTTTCTCCCCCCCCCCCCCCCCCAAACGGTGTTGTCCAGAGTTCTGGCGGCTGGTCCCCGGTCGTACGGCCATCGCCGTCGCCCAGGCCATCGTCATCGCCTCCATCTGCTGGCGGAGCTGCTCCCTCTCCACGCGATCCTGCTCCCTCCGGCGAGTTTCCTCCTGGAGGCGCCACGCCTCCCAGCACCGGCGCATCTCAGCCTCTCTGATTTCAGTGGCTGATTTCCCGGCTTTCCGGGCCCGGAACTCTCCCCTGTTCGCCCAGGGGGATATAGACCCAGAGGCCATTGCCCTCTGGGACTATTCCTTGCCTGTGGCGCCCTTGTTGTTCCATCCTAATATAATCAAAACAAAATTCCCTTACTTTCCTACGCCAGTTTCGCTACGCGATCGCATACCCCCCTGTTCGCACGCTTGGAGACCCTATGGCTTGCGTGGGCGTAAACGCGTTGCCCACGCTGAAGAGGGTGGCGATGCCGGTCGCACAACCTCCTCATCCTTCTCCTTCGCTCCGGTTCCGGGATCCGCATGCACCGCATCTGTAATCCCCGGATTTCCGTCAGGCTAGGTCTCCGGGTCATCGATCTCCTCCAGAGATGCGATGAATGGTTTTAAGTCCGAAACGTGGACTTTCGGGTTGGCACGTCTATGAGTCTCACCCAACTCATAGATGACCGACGATAAGCGCTTCGCAGTCGGGTACGGTCCGTCGTACACCGACGCTAGTTTCGCGGCGAAATAGTTGGCGGCCGACGACAACACGTTGTAATACACGAATTATACTTTCCCTGGAGCTGGGTGAAACTCCAGAGAATATCGCGATACAAATAATTATTTGTTTTCCCGACCGTCCGGGAGGAAAGAGACCGAGGGTGTGATTCTTTTGAAGCCGCGGGTGACCCTTAAAATGCTAAGAGAATGAGGATGTGTCAAAACAATAACTAAATTCTAGTAAGTGTTCGCGAGTATCGCTCGCAGGGAGTACCTGCACGGAGAATGCTTCCAGGGGGAGCTGTGGTATGGTGAGGGGGCAGGGGAAGGCCCAAAGAGGGGGCCCTATGGAGGGCTGTAAGATTGAAGTCGCCCTTGCGAGGGTGAGGGAGTCGTCTTGTGAGTGTCGTCTTGAGAAGGTCGAAGAGTGAAGTCGCCCTTGCGGGGGTCGAATGGAGGAGTTATTTGAGTTGGTTGAAGAGTGAAGTCGCCCTTGCGGGGGTTGAAAATAGTAGCTACCCTTGAGGGGGTAGCAGTCAGAGGCTGCTAAGCGCGAAGGCGAGAATATAATCTGTGAGTACGAAAGTAGCGGTGTTGGTGATGCGTGTGCCGTTTAGGTAGCGCCGGTTTCACACTTGGGTGATATCGAAGGGCGAGGGGATCATTTGATGTACCGCCAGCAACTCCTGCGGGAGGGGATGAGGTCATTCTGATCCATTGGAGGACGCGACGTCGATCCGTCTCCTGGGATGTTTGTCCGCGTCCGCTTCACCTGTAGAGGTGGTGGACACGAGCCGGGGATGGTGTGCAAGAGGCACTGCGCCTGAGACGTCGGGGCCATCCTGGTTGCGAGGGGCACATCCTCCCACTGGTCTTGGAATGAGGTATCCAGGTGAGCTTATCACCGGAGGAGCCGGCTCAAGATTCCCTAACTTCTTCCTGGTATAAGCCGGCACACGCGCGGCGGAGAGCTCTCTGTATCGATACTTGTAGTATGGGTATGATGATTGTATGTATGTGTGGACTAGTTCGGAATTATCATAAGTTAACGTCTTCTCATTACAGCGTTATCTAGAGTCTCCCCTTAACTTCAGCATGTTCCTTTGTTGTCGTCCTCCGATTGATTCATTGTATTGTTTATGGCTTTTTTCCTTCGTACTGACGGAGGTTTTTTTATGCCGGTAACGTAGCGGCTGTCCAGGCTTTTCCTCCACCCGTGTGGTGGAGGTTTTTATGCCTTTAGCTTCATCCCCTAAATAAAGAATTAATTTGTTTAGCCCACCCAAATTCTGGAGTTATTATTTCAACGACCATTCGATTCCTTGGCTACGTCCTCACCCCCTTCCTATAAATTACCGAGGTTGCGAACATTTTTGGTGCCCCGGGTGAGGAAGCAATGGATGGTCGTTGTCTTTGAAAACTCTGGAATTTCGAAACTCGTCGGCGATCGTTCTGGAAGCGTAAAATCGTTGGCGACAAATTCCGTGGATGAGGGTATTGTCTTGTATGCACGTAACCAAATACTATCTTGGCAAAAAATAGGTAGAAAGCTGTTTGCAAGGAAAGGAAATACCAGATGGACCTGAAGAGGCATCCAATGCCTCAAATTCCGTAGAAAAAAAGTGTAGATAAAGCGTAGACTAGTCATAAAACCTCGTCGAACGGAACATATGTGCCACACTCCTAGATAGTTCATGCAACTACCCCGAGATATGCCAGATGACCGCTATAAACCAAGTAAAGGACAATGGGGCTTAGCGAGCCTAAGACGGTAATAAAATTATCCTTCGGCATGAGCATGATTCCTCGTCGAAGGGATGTCCACACGTGCGTCGCAGAAGCGTTAGTTTGACCAACGAATGGCTAAACCCCACTTCAAGGAGTTCTCACCAATGAAGGTGGAACAATTAGTGAGAAGGGTGGGGGGCGAAGTCACGAGAGAAATAGTAAAGTATTCTTAAGGGTAAAAATTGCATTGGTACTGTCCCTTGGTGCGGTTCTTAAACAGGCAAGTCTTCTCGAAATAGTGGAATCATACTCCTGCTGGAGGTGCTACAAGTGAACCTCGCACGAATACACCAGCGGTCGTCTAGAGTGCCACTCCATGGATTGACGTGAAAGGAAGGAAGGAAGGACGAAAGTTACAACTATTAATAAGATGGAACGTGGTAGTCGATTGTAGAGATCTTAATTTTCTGTGAGAGGGTGCAATGGCGCCGTTGCCTTTAAGACGTTTGACAGCGAGTCAAGCGACGAGAATTGCGTCAATGCGGAAGATGGGCGCGCGGTTGAGCGAGAGATCGCGCAACGGGTTGACTAAAAACATGGTTAAGACTCGCATTGACCTGATTAACGCTTCTTGGGAGGAAGCATGTAAGGTGCATGCCGAGATCATGGCCCGGGATGAAGCGGCGGCCGATACCTATTGCACTGAGGGAGTTTTCACGCAGTTGCAGGACGTGTACGAAGAGACGTTAGATCAATTGTTAACCCTTCAGTTAGATTTCGAAGAGGCGTCCGGCTCAGGACTTTCAAACGCGTCCACGATTATCACGGTCAATGATCCGATTTTGAGACCTGCAAAATTGCCCAAATTAGATCTACCTACGTTTTCCGGGCGTTACAATGATTGGGGGAACTTTTGTGATCTATTCACTAATCTAGTGCATGATGTTCCACGCTTGGCTGATTCCACCAAACTACAGTATCTCAAACTGTGCCTCAAAGGAGAGGCCGCGGAATTCGTGAAGGACGTCGCTACAACCGACGCGAATTATTCGTCGACATGGCACGCCCTTAAAGCTCGATTTCATAACCCGCGCAGAGTCATTAACCAACAGATTGATTCGATATTAAACTTGGAAGGACTGAAACGGGAATCCGCCGACGGATTGCGCGAACTCGCAGACAAAGTACAACGTGCGGTGCGTGCTTTGAGAAATTTGGAGATGCCCGTCGATCATTGGGACGTCTGGCTAGTCCGGATGATTAGCCTAAAACTGGATATGGAATCACGTAAATTATGGGAAGCTGAGTTAAGTGCACGAGAAGTGAGACTCGACGAATCCGCAAATCGCGATGAAGACGCTGACCGACGGCCGCGACTCCCTAAATTCCGAGAGCTAGTTGAATTTCTGGAACGCAGATCTCAAACTTTAAGCATGAGTCAGGAGGAAGCGGGAGGTTCCCGTAGATATAATTTAGCGCATATAAAACATTCGTCGATGCCGAGACGTGTATTTCATTCTAGCACCAGACCCGCTTTTCGGGGGCAGAACCCTGCAGCGAAATGCCCGGTATGTTCGGGTCCTCATGCCGTGCTCAATTGTTTGAAATTGCGAATGATGAAGCCGAATGAGCGTCGCGAGGAAATTCGAAAGGCTCGATGCTGTTTTAATTGTATGGGTCCGCATCGGGCGGATGCATGCCCTTCAGATATCAGATGCGCGACGTGTGGGGGAAAGCATCACGTAATGTTGCACCTCAATGAGTATCAACCGATTCGCTCAGATAACCATACCAACCGGTTCAAGAATAAGTTCAATCAGAAACCGAAGGAAGGGTCGAGCGCGAATGTTCACGTAGCTAATACAGCGTCGGCGTGACATACAATGTTGTTCACCACGGCCATCGTACGAATAGTAGGGCCGAATAGAAATAGTACGTTAGTTAGAGTCTTTCTGGACTCTGGATCGGAGGTTTCTGCAATAACGGAATCGATTGTGCAATTATTAAGACTTCCGCGAGAAGAAGCAGATGTGCCGTTGACAGGTTTAGGAGCAAACGCAACCGGACAAGCCAAGGGCAAAACCCGGTTAATAATTCAATCGTTAATTGACCTGTCCTTTAATTTGGAAGCTGAATTGTTAATTTTGAAGCATATCACGAACAATTTACCGTGTCGAGACGCCGCGACACTGGATCCTTCTTTAATTGAAGATCTTATATTGGCAGACCCGGATTATGATAAATCAAACCCCATCGACATTCTCATCGGACTAGACCTCCGTGGGTTACTTCTCCGTGATGGGTTTAGGCAACTTGCATCCTCTTCATTAGTAGCACAGAACACCGTATTGGGTTGGGTGATTTCGGGACCCGCTCCCTGCGAGACGGGACGGCGGGCGGGGCCGGTCGCGAAGAACCCGGCCTTGAGTATGCATGTTGCGCCGGATGATGACACTCACGCATTCCTTACTAAATTTTGGGAAGTAGAAGAAGTTCCCGACGAAGGCACGTTACTATCGCCAGAAGAAAGCGATTGCGAAGAGCTCTTTGCGAGAACTCATACACGCGACCGTAAGGGTCAGTTTACCGTGTACCTGCCTCTAAAGAATAGACCTGTGGGACTTATCGAAGAAACGCGACGAATTGCACTGGGGTCATTAGCCTCGCTTCATAGGAAACTCGCAGCTAATCCCGAGTTAAGCAAGGCGTACTGTGATTTTATGAAGATTTACGAAGAATTAGGACATATGCAACGAATTCCATCTTCAGAGCGCGTATGCTCTCAAGCCTGGTATATCCCACATCACGCGGTGGTTCAAGAGCGCCCTTCGGGCATGAAGCTCAGAGTCGTGTTCGACGCGTCACGAAAGACCCAAGTCAAACTATGTCTGAATGACTGCCTGATGACAGGCCCACCTTTACAAAGAGATTTAGCTTTGATTTTACTGAATTGGCGTCGGTACCGTTTTGTGTTCACCGCAGATATCGTGAAGATGTTCAGGCAGATACGGGTCGCTGCCTCCGATCAGGACTTCCAGCGGATAGTTTGGTCGCCTTCTCAATACG
The DNA here is from genome assembly GCA_037305995.1 of Sclerodermus sp. 'alternatusi'. Classification (NCBI taxonomy): domain Eukaryota; kingdom Metazoa; phylum Arthropoda; class Insecta; order Hymenoptera; family Bethylidae; genus Sclerodermus; species Sclerodermus sp. 'alternatusi'. The sequence continues at coordinate 37,117 of JBBEEM010000020.1, forward strand.
AATCGCCGGTAGATTATCGCCTTACGACCGTTACGTATGGAACCGCATGTGCTCCATTTCTTGCAATTCGTACCTTAGTTCAGCTTGCATCGGATGGACGTTCCACCTATCCGTTGGGTGCGCGCTGCTTAGAACGGAATACGTATGTGGACGATACTTTCGCCGGATCGTACGATCTATCGCGCGCAGTCGAAAAACGTGATGAACTGATAGCCTTACTAAAATCAGCGGGGATTGAGTTAGACAAATGGTCCGCGAATGTTAAGGAACTATTGCCTACTGCTCATCGAACAAACGAAAACGATTTAGGTAAACAGATTGGGGAGGACAATTACGTAAAAACCTTGGGGGTTCAGTGGCGACCAGATAGGGATAGCTTCTCCATTGAATCGATGATACGAGTGCAACCCGAAGGGACTGTAACAAAACGCGTAATTTTGTCGAGTATCGCAAGGCTGTTCGATCCGTTGGGTTGGCTTGCACCAGTGACGATAGTCGCCAAGATCCTATTACAAGACTTATGGATCTTAAAGAACGATTGGGACACTCCGGTCCCAAACGAGTTACGCGAAAGGTGGGTATCGTACCGCGATTCGTTATCCGCATTGTCAGAAGTACGAATCGAGCGATGGTTTGGAGTGAACCCAGAATCGCGGTGTCAGTTGCACGGGTTCGCGGACGCATCAAAGCGTGCTTACGCTGCAGTGGCGTACTTGAGGATTGAGAATCCGGACGGGAGTGCGCGGGTGGTGCTCTTAGCGTCAAAATCTAAGGTAGCTCCGGTAAAAACGATTACCATCCCTAATTTAGAGCTTTGTGGAGCAGTTCTACTAGTAAAGCTTATCGTATATTTGAAGAAGCTCGAATTCTTGAGCAATGTGGATGTACACCTGTGGTCAGACAGCCAAATAGTGTTGGCATGGCTCAAGAAACATCCCGCGCAATGGAAAACGTTTGTGGCAAATAGAGTCTCGCTAATTCAAAATGAGCTTCCTACCGCGCTATGGAGACATGTGTCAACCAAGAAAAATCCGGCAGATTTGGCTACTCGCGGCGTAACCCCGAAGGAGCTGAGGGAGTCGAAGCTATGGTGGCAAGGACCCGAGTGGTTGTCGCAGGATCCAAATCATTGGGAACTTGTGCCCGAACCAATGCAAGTGTTGCACACGAGAACCTCACCCAAGGTGGAGCCGGAGATTCTAAAGAGATTTGGAGCGTGGACTCGATTAGTCCGAGTAATCGCTTATTGCTGCAGACCATTGCAGAACTTAAGACGAAGACGCGGAGGGTTGACAATTGAAAAGGGGTTCTTGACCAGGGAGGAGCTCGAAAACTCGAATCACTTGAAGTGTATCACTTGTCAGAAGGTTAAGCCTCAATTGATGCATCAAATGATGGGCGACCTACCAGCGTCGCGGGTCACTCCAGCAAGACCATTTACTAGAACCGGATTAGACTACGCGGGGCCTTTTCAAAGGCGGACGGGTGAAGGGAGAGGTTACCGCACTTGTAAATGTTGGATCGCGCTGTTCATATGTTTTACGACGCGAGCAATACACTTGGAATTAGTGGGCGATCTGACGACTGCAAGGTTCCTGTCAGCATTTCGACGGTTTATCAGCCGACGGGGCCGATGTCTGGAGCTGTACAGTGACAACGCAAGTACCTTTAAGGGTGCGGACGCAGAATTGCGTAAAATGTTCAGGGCGGCGTCTGAATTCTATGAGAGCGTGGCGGCCATCCTTGAAAATGATGGGACGCGTTGGAGTTTCATTCCACCAACGACACCGCACTACGGAGGACTCTGGGAGGCTGGAGTAAAGTCGGTGAAGCATCATCTTCGACGAGCCATAGGGGAACGTTCGTTAACATTTGAGGAATTTTCCACCATTTTGACCGAGATCGAAGCGTGCCTAAATTCCAGGCCCCTGTGCCCGTTGACCGCTGATGTAGAAGATTTAGATGCTCTGACTCCAGCGCACCTGTTAACCGGTGAGACCTCGGTGCTTATACCCGATGCGGACCTAGGCGGGATTCCTGATAATCGGTTAGACCGTTACCAGTTGATGCAGCGTATCCGGGACCAATTTTGGAGGAGGTGGTCGTCCGACTATTTACAGCACCTACAAGAGCGGGCTAAGTGGCGTGAGCCCACTGAAAACTTTTGCGTTGGGGCATTGGTATTAGTAAGCGACGACAGATATCCACCATCGAAATGGCCTATGGGGCGAATTGTAGCCACCCATCCTGGTCAGGATGGCTGTGTTCGAGTAGTGACTGTCAAGACAGTCAGTGGAGAGTACAAGCGACACATTGCGCGCCTCAGCCCTTTGTATTTTGAGAAAGGCAGCGATTGACGCCCTGGTCTGAGGGGTGTGTTCGTCCTAGTTGGACGAAGGCGGGCGGCATGTTCGCGAGCATCGCTCGCAGGAGTACCTGCACGGAGAATGCTTCCAGGGGGAGCTGTGGTATGGTGAGGGGGCAGGGGAAGGCCCAAAGAGGGGGCCCTATGGAGGGCTGTAAGATTGAAGTCGCCCTTGCGAGGGTGAGGGAGTCGTCTTGTGAGTGTCGTCTTGAGAAGGTCGAAGAGTGAAGTCGCCCTTGCGGGGGTCGAATGGAGGAGTTATTTGAGTTGGTTGAAGAGTGAAGTCGCCCTTGCGGGGGTTGAAAATAGTAGCTACCCTTGAGGGGGTAGCAGTCAGAGGCTGCTAAGCGCGAAGGCGAGAATATAATCTGTGAGTACGAAAGTAGCGGTGTTGGTGATGCGTGTGCCGTTTAGGTAGCGCCGGTTTCACACTTGGGTGATATCGAAGGGCGAGGGGATCATTTGATGTACCGCCAGCAACTCCTGCGGGAGGGGATGAGGTCATTCTGATCCATTGGAGGACGCGACGTCGATCCGTCTCCTGGGATGTTTGTCCGCGTCCGCTTCACCTGTAGAGGTGGTGGACACGAGCCGGGGATGGTGTGCAAGAGGCACTGCGCCTGAGACGTCGGGGCCATCCTGGTTGCGAGGGGCACATCCTCCCACTGGTCTTGGAATGAGGTATCCAGGTGAGCTTATCACCGGAGGAGCCGGCTCAAGATTCCCTAACTTCTTCCTGGTATAAGCCGGCACACGCGCGGCGGAGAGCTCTCTGTATCGATACTTGTAGTATGGGTATGATGTGTAACAGGAATTCCTGTTGCTTTTGCTCTCGAAATTAGAAATTCTAAAATAAGAATGGGAATCGCCTCACAAAGGTGTGAGTGGCGACATCTGTCGTGATTCAAGGGAATCACGATAGATCGAGATCACGTAAGGGCCTGCATTTTCGGAAAGGAAATGCAGGAACGGGGTTTCGACCTGTGAACCCTGGCTTGCGAGGTGAAACGGAACCGGGATGCAGCAGCCAACTGCCAGGGCTGTGCATCCCTGGGGAAGTGGAACCCGTGAGAGTCCCTGTAGGACTGGTAGAAGTCCGGATGAGAGTTCCGGCGCTCCCAGGAAGTCGTGGGGTGTCCGTCAGGATGCCCTAAGACGGGAGAGACAGCCTACACGGGATGATCCGCAAGTCGGGATAACGGGAGAAGATCCCGGTATCGAGGAGTCGTGCGTGAGCCGTCGTAGCTACAACACCGCGAGGCGCTGGCCTGCGTGTGTTGGAGAAACGAGGCCGCCGACGTCCCGGCGGGGAAATCGAGGGAGTCCGTAGGGGTCCCCGATTGTCCCGGCCGACGGTAGGAGTCCAGGAGGTGCGGAAGGCATCCTGGATCCAGGCCGAGGTATCGCAGGAGGAGTAACCAGTCCGTGAGGGGAGCGGGGACTGGTCGACTCGGCGTAGACCCGGAGAGGCCGTGGGGCCCAAGCGGGACGCCAGGGTCGGCCAGGCGAGGCGACCCGAATCGGGACCGAGGAGTACTCTCCTGGATTACCGAACGTTCTCGCCCTTTTCCCCACACCCTAAATGGGTTGACGGGAAGAGGGGAGGTAAGTTCCAGGCCGGAGGAGGCTGGAACAGACTCCCGATACTCTGGTGACCGAACGGAGCCAGCCCTGAGGGGAGACTGAGTGGCCGGGATATGCCGCCCCGTCCCTCTGGCGAGCCCGGGAGGAGGACCGAGCCATGTCTGGACTTCGGGAACTTGGCAGGGTTCCCGAGGGCCAGAATGTTCCAGGAAGGGTTGCTGGTTACCCGACATAACCAGCTGGCGCCCCGAAGGACGATACCGAGGAGGGATAGGCCGAAGGTAACACCCCCTTCCCTGCATTCAGGCAGGAGTGCAGGGAAACATGTTACAGATGATTGTATGTATGTGTGGACTAGTTCGGAATTATCATAAGTTAACGTCTTCTCATTACAGCGTTATCTAGAGTCTCCCCTTAACTTCAGCATGTTCCTTTGTTGTCGTCCTCCGATTGATTCATTGTATTGTTTATGGCTTTTTTCCTTCGTACTGACGGAGGTTTTTTTATGCCGGTAACGTAGCGGCTGTCCAGGCTTTTCCTCCACCCGTGTGGTGGAGGTTTTTATGCCTTTAGCTTCATCCCCTAAATAAAGAATTAATTTGTTTAGCCCACCCAAATTCTGGAGTTATTATTTCAACGACCATTCGATTCCTTGGCTACGTCCTCACCCCCTTCCTATAAATTACCGAGGTTGCGAACAGTAAGACAGTTTATTAAGCGAGGACCAATTTCGCTCGCAGGTTCCACAATCAATTATTCCGCGCACAATAACGTAACGCGACCTAACAAACTGGGAGCGCCCGCTCGCTCTACGCTCGCGACACTTCCTAAATGCCGTAGCACAAGCCGTCGGCTATACCGCGAAGACCTTCGTTCGGTCGAAGTCACTCGACCCTGCGAGAGGCGATAGTCCAACTCGAGGGCAAGTGCTTCGCGGGGTGCTACGGTGCAACAGGAGAAGTAATTCCTACCTCCCTGCGCAAGTGAGGTGGCTAGCCTCCACGGGAAAATACGCTAACACAAAAAACACGATTACACAAACTCACAGTAGACAAGATAGCTAAATGAAGTGGCGTCCCACTTACATTAGCAGAATCGGCAGCTAGTCCCAACGATGCAGCTCAGATCCGCCGCACAACCTTGCTTCAGCTTCTGGTTTTAATGCGCGAACAACTGCACCCGACCAACATACGCACACGTACAAGACACAAACGGCAATGAGGAAAGATCGTTGAACTGTCAGTTTGACAGTTCAAGATCCTCCCCACGCACACAACCAATCTATCCGATACCGACATAGCCGAACCTTCTGTTATTATTCGGAAGAATCAGTCTAACCCGATGTTAGACCGCACGCAACGAGCGAGACAGAGACAGACTCTGCTACACCCGGCCGTCGGACAGAGACACGACGCGTTCGCCTCGTTCTCTCTCTAACTTACTGCCTCGCCAGCCGATCCAGACATCAGCATAGGCGCTACAGTGCCGAGTGTGCTCAACTTATTCCCGATATTCTCTTAATATCGGGAATCGGTCGAGAGATGCTGCAACGGTTTTTTACATCGTTACAACGTGATTTCGTCGCCAAACGAAATCCCCTACGCGAAATACGACATTGCGACGCCCTTTGTTGTAGTAGCGAGTCTGTCTGGCGCTCGCCACCTCCATTGCGTCTTGGACAATGTCGTATAGAAGCGGCATGCGCTTCATTCGGGATACCCAGTTTGCGGGGTCCTGCCTTTCGATCCCTTTCGGCCCCTCGATTTTTTTTCGCATTTCCGCCGCGATCGCAGGTTCCCTTCCGTAATTCAGGAATGCCGGCGACTCCCCTGTCGAAGCCTGCATCTCGGTATTAATCGCGAACCTGAATTCGGGCAAATGGGCCCTGTTGCGATGATCTCCTTCCACGTACATTGAGATCATCGTCTTTACTACGCGATTAACCCACTCGACCGGATTCGCCTGTGCATGATACGACGGGATTGTCACCTGCCGAATATGCAACTCACTAAGGAAGTTCGTAACTTCCTTGTTGGCGAATTCTGTGCCATTGTCGCTCAGGAAAATCTCTGGTGACTTCCAACGGTAAATCACCAGTTCCTGGAACGCTTGCAACATCTTTTTAGCAGTTGCCTTCTTCAGCGCTTGTAGCTCAACCATTTTCGTAAAATTGTCGACGAAAACTACAATATAGCGCGATTGCGCCCTGCTTGGTGGAAACGGACCTATCATATCCGCTGCCACCACGGTCCACGGTCGCTCGACTATCCGACTTCCCATTAAGCCGGATGGCGCGCTCTGTGAGACCTTGTGTTGCTGGCACTTCCTACAAGATCGGACGAAGCTGGCAACGTCCTGATAAATCCCCGGCCAATAGTACTCACGGCATACCCGGTGGTATATTTTCTGAATACCCGCGTGTCCGCAGGAGGCCGGGACGTACGCTTCTCCGATCGCTGATTTCCTCACCCCCCTTGGAATCACTAACTTCCAACGCTCGGCCGTTGGATCTAACATCTCGTACTCCGCTTCAGGACGATGACAATAAATGAGGCCATTTCTGACCTCCCAGTCCGGGTACACGTGCGTGACGCGACCGATTCGCTCGATCCTTTTCGCGTACCACTCGTCCTTCGCGAATTCCGTCGCGCTAATTCCGATTTTCGACTTCGGCGCGCTCTCGTCCACTCCACCCACTTCCTCGGTGAGGTTACCACCTGGAATTGCGCGAGACAGTGCATCTGGGACCTGATGCATCGCTCTCTTTCGATGTACAACAGTAAAGTTGTACTGTTGCAACTCCAGGGCCCATCGACTCAACCGGCTAGACGGGTCTTTCAGATTACGCAGCCATTGAAGGCTGCTGTGATCTGTGATGACCATGAACTCATAACCCTCTATGTAGGGCCTGAGCTTTTTTATGGCCCAAATCACCGCGAGGCACTCCTTCTCTGTGGTGGAGTAGTTACGCTCATGACGGTTCAGAACTCGATTGATATAGCAAATCGGGTGTTCCTCCCCGTCAATCTCCTGCGAGAGCACGGCCCCGATCGCGTAGTTACTCGCGTCGGTCTGCACGTGAAACTGGCGCGTAAAGTCCGGACGCGCCAGTACTGGCGCGGAGCAGAGCGCCGTTTTCAGCTTGTCGAAAGCCCCTTGCTGCTCGTCGCTCCACTGCCACCGCTCGTCCTTCCGCATAAGTTTGACGAGCGGGATCTTTTCCCGTGCAAACTCCGGCAAAAATCGCGAGTACCAGCCCACCATTCCCAGGAAACTCCGAAGAGTTTTCAGATCTGTGGGGAGCGGGTACTTTAGAACCGGGGCTACCTTCTCGGGGTCTGGCGCCAGCCAGTGCTGATTCACTAGATATCCCAAAAATTTCACCTCGGGACGGCAAAACTTACTCTTCTCGCGGTTGATTTCCAAACCCGCGACCTGAAGAGTATCGAGGATCCTTCCTAGCCATTCTAGGTGTTCCTCGAACGTTTCCGTCACGATTATAATATCGTCCAGGTAAACGAACGCATATGGATCTAACTCCGGCGGTATTAGTTTGTCCATCAATCGTTGAAACGTCGCGGGGGCATTGGTCAACCCATACGGCATGCGCCGATATTGAAACAAGCCCTTTCCTGGAACAATAAAAGCCGTAATTTCCTTGCTGTCTTCCGCCATGGGTATCTGGTGATACGCCTGGCTCAGATCTAGCATGGAAATGTAACTCGCGTGTCGCAACTTGTCGAGAATACTATCGATGTGCGGCAACGGATACGCGTCCTTCTTCGTGACCTCATTGACCATCCGGTAGTCAATGCAGGTCCGCCTCGTCCCGTTCGCCTTCGGCGGGAATAGGGGACAGCTGGTCCACGCGCTAGTCGACGGCTCGATTATTCCCTCCGATAATAATTGATCGACCTCCTTTTTCGCGATATCGAGAATCGCGGGAGAATAGCGTCGCATCGCTTGCCGAATGGGCGGATGCCCTTGGACATCAATGTGATGTTCGACCAAGGTCGTCATCGCCAACGGCCCCGTTCGCTCTTTCAGCCGTCCCTCCAAAAACCGTTGTAGCGCGTCTTGCTGAGTCTCCGACATCCCAGCAATCGCGTAGCATACAAAATAGGTTTCCGCGCCGGTGATCGCCGCGACTGAATCCGTGGTTTCGAGACATTGCCGTTTTCTCGTTCGCCAATGCCCTGACCACGTATCGAGCTGCACCCCGAAGGTCCTCAAAAAGTCCATTCCGAGGATGCACTCATAGTCCAGTCCACGCACCACGCGAAACCTTACCCGACGCGCTATCCCGTGCAGTTCCAGCGTGAGGGTGACCACGCCTAACACCGGTGTTAGGCGTCCCTCAGCCGTCTGCATCCATTGATTCCTAACAGGTACCATTTCCGCTTCGACACTCGCGGACGCTTTAGGGCCCAGGTAAGAGCGCCTGGCCCCGATGTCCAGCATCGCTCGCAACCTGGTGCCCATGAGATCCAGGTTGAGGAAGAATCGGTCTTCCTCACCCATCGCTGACCGCTCGACCCCCGATTGTTCAGCGCTTTTACGTCGCTAAGCGCGCCCGCCCCCTCACGGATCGCGCCCACCCGGTCGATGGTACCTCCTAACTCTTCTCTGGGACTAAGAAGTCCTAGCGTTCCGCAGGGAGCACCGTCCCGTCGGTCTCCCCGGGCGTAACCTCCTATATACTCCTCCTCCGATCCGATATCGGAGAAGTCGTACCCCTGATCTAAACTATACTCGGACCCGCTGTCCGAGTAATCTGACGGGTCCTCTGGCGCCTCCCACTCGACGTCGTGGAATTCCGCTGCCGAGGACACCGGCTCCTTGACCTCCCGTTCTCTGATAGGGGCTGTCCTCGAGCTGCCGTCGCTCGCAGCCCCTGCTGCCCGTTTCCCAAGGTCGGTGGCATTACCCCTTGTTCGCCGACCATTGGGGTGGCTGAACGAGTGGCGTCAGGGAGATTCGGCCAATAAAACTCCCTTGAGGATTGTTCTCCGGCGCTGCTCCCTGTCAGCCCCCTCCTACTTGCTGTACGGCCGGCGCTGGATGGATCCACGGATTATACGTGGGCTCTCTGGTTGCCGGCCGATTTTGATAGACCGGCGTTTGATACTCCGCCGGTAACTCGCTAAGGTGGATGCGCGAGGGGCACTCCCGCGCGTAGTGCCCGCGCCCCCCGCAACGCGAACATCGGGCGCAGTCCTTCCCCGTTATTTTTGGAGGCTCGCCACGATGTTGGTTCGGCTGTCGTACCGGGCCGCCCGGTGCTGCCGACGGCGCCGAACGCTGATGGTTTCCGCCGTTATTCCCGAAACCACGCCGGCCCAATCCATTCACAGCAGCATCTGCCTCCGTCAGTTGGTTTACGATACCCTGAAGGTCGCCCGAACCAGTGGCGCTACGCTGCGCTTGTTTGCTACTTGGTGGCGCGGTCTTTTTCCCCCGGGCCGAGCGCGGACTCTCGCTCTCTGAGCCGCTCGACCCCGATCGCAGCGACCCAGGTGGGTGAAACGCGCCCCGTGCGCCGGTATTCCCTACTCTTTTTCTCTCCTGGGCATTGGGCCCTTTTCCGCGATTCGCTACGGGCGAGGGGTTACCCCCTTGCCACGGCGCACCGCCCGCCCTGGTCGGTTCCGGTTCCGACCAAATTGCCGCTACTGCCGATTTACCCTCTTTCCCGGGCTTTTTCTGTGAAGCTGCCGTTCCAGCCGTAGAAGAGTTAAACTCTTTCTCGATGGCGAGGCGCTTCTCCACGTCGCGCCCCCCGCTGATGAGGTCCTCGAACGAGTGGACCTCACTCCGCCTAATACTCTCGCGATACCGCGGTAGGAGATTCGCGTAGGCCAATTCCAGTTGGCTTTTCAGCTCCGGGGCGGGAGACATCTTCAGCAACCTGGTGCGTAATCGCACCAAGTAGCTCCTCAGGCTCTCTCCCTCCTCCTGTAGACCCTCTGCGCCTCCCGCCAGCGGTGAGCGAGATTGCCTCTAGTTCGGCCCACGGCCGCTAGATGGCCAGGCCCAAGCGCCACGCCTACTCGGCCCAGCCTAATTGCTTCTCGCTAGTGATAAGAGAACCACGTTCCTTTATCACTAGCGACGAAGTACCTGCCCAGCGCAGTATCCAGCCAACCTACTACCTTATCATTTCTTGAGGGCTCTTCAAGATTTGTCCTATTCTCTTTCGCTCCAGTCTTTAGCCAGGACTCTTGGCCAAAGACGACCTCCCGCCTTAGCAAGGGCTCACTTGCTAGGATCCACTCCCTGGATGCTCCAGAGATCTTGCCACGCAAGTATCTGGTTGTCGCGAGTACACCACTTTCGCTCCGGCTACGCTCGATTCACGAGTGTTCAGTCCGAGATAGTGGTCAGAATCGGTCGATTTGTCCGACTCTTTGTTATAAGGGTTAATCACCCAACTTAATTATTTTGATTATTTGTAAAACCAAAACCACAATTTCAGAATATACCGTTTGCTTCAAACAATCGCTCTGGTCTTCTTCATTAAACCACCCAGCCACTCTTTTAATTTCAGCTCGTGCAACCACAGTCTTAATTGCACACAAAAATCTGGTCCTTCGAGCCGGATTTCCGGCATACTCAATTGTGTTGCAAATTTGCTGTGATCACGAGTGAAAGGAGGCTAAAGGGTCGGTATCATGTCGCAAGATATTTCCGGGTACATTATCCATCTCAATGTCCTCCGAGAGGAATTAACGCGGCTTTTCTCAAACACGAAAAAGCGCGGAGTGAATAATTTCACCCGACGGTTTCTCCAAGAACGGACGTCCACGGTCAATCGGGTGTTTGAGGACATCAAAACCATACACCTAGAGATATGCAACCACATTCCTGCCTCAGAGCTAGCACAGTCTAGTTACGTGAAATCGAACACGTATCAACAGGCTGTGGATGTTTATGAGGCAGTAGAAATGTACCTAGATGAACATTTGGATCGACTCACGGAGGAGATCGTGACTACGGCCACATCTAATAGGGCCCCGAGCTCTATGGGCTGTGCACTCAAGCTGCCCCATATTGACCTTCCAAAATTCACAGGCAACTTTCCTAGTTGGCCATCTTTCCGTGATAGCTTCCGGTCAATGGTTCATGAGAACCACAGTCTGCCAGCCATCCAGAAGTTTCATTATCTAAGAGCTTGCTTGAACGGTGAGGCCTTAGATCTTATACAGAATCTACCCCTCACAGAGGATAACTATCAAACAGCATGGGAAACCCTCAAATCTCGCTACTCAAACAGACGTTTGCTCATAACAACCCTGCTGTCTCAGTTCTTTGAGGTTCCCAATGCTCGCTCTGATCATTTGTCTTCGATCAAATCATTGCGGGATGCTGCTACGCTAACTATCGACGCCTTAAAGAACGCAGGATGTAATGTCGATTCTTGGTCTCCTTTAATCATCCATTACCTCAGCAGCAAATTTGATGACTGGTTAAGTGACGAGTGGGAAAGGCTCTTGAGTGAAACCTCAGAATATCCAGAGCTTGCTAAATTCACGGATTTCCTCACTAGACGCATTTCCGTCTTGGAGGCTCGGGCAAATTCCAAGAGTAAGCCCAAACGGCCATCCGAGAAATCCATTCGTGTTCACACCGTGGAGACTACTCGCATTAAGTGCTCACATTGTGCTAAGGATCACTATCTCTTTCAATGTCCAAAGTTCTTGGGACTTACCCCAGATGGACGGTACAAGTTCGCCCAGGGTGCTAAACTCTGTATCAACTGCCTACGCAGCGGACATGCAGTTGGCAATTGTACCTCTACTAACAGGTGTCGCACCTGCTCAAAACCACATCATACACTTTTACATTTCCCCAAGAGGAATGTGGTTGGGCCCACTGAAGACTCAAAGGAGATTGTCGCATCTCAAGTTGTGCGAGATAGAGTCTAGTACGGCCCATGGCCGCTAGATGGCTAGGCCCGCGCGGCGCGCCTATACGGCCCTGCTTACCGATTCTCGCTATTGATAAAGGGACCATGTCCTCTTATCAATAGCGACGAAGCACCTGCCCAGCGCAGTACCCAGCACATCCGATACCAGGCCAGATCTTGAGGCTCTCGAGATCTTCCTCTCTCTCTTTTCCGTCTCACCAAGGCTCTTGGCCAGACATCCTCCTGCCGTCCTGCAAGGGCTCCTTGCGCGGCCTTCATTCCTCTGGGTACTTCAGTCATTCCGACCGCGGGATACTGAACATCGGTGCCGTCGCTTCGCGTTCGCCAGTCGAACCACGAAGTACAGTCGGAACTGGTCACTACGCCAGCCGTGTGACCAGCCTTTCGACTCTACGACCAGTGGGTTGATCAGGACTCCTGGTCAATCTCTGGATCGTACTTTTTTGTATTGCCGCTGTTGGGTCCAGTATCCCTCAGCCCCTTTTGTAACTTTCTTTTAATTAAACATAATTTTATTTAAGCTTAGCGTCCAACTTCTTCTGCAGAAAACCTCCTTTCGTCTTTCAGCTCGTGGAAGTAACTAACGCACCTGTTAATTACGCACAAATTGTTGGTCCTTCGAGCCGGATATCTGGCATTTTCTGTTGTGCGGTGCAAATTACTGACCACGAGGGAAAGAAAGGGTTAAGGTCGACGCAATGTCACACGACATCTCCGGGTACATCACCCACCTCAACGTCCTCCGGGAGGAGTTGACTCGCCTCTTCGCCAATACAAAGAAACGTGGGGTGAACAATTTCACCAGGCGTTTCCTCAAGGAACGTTCAGCCACGGTTAATCGGGTTTTCGAAGACATTAAAACGATCCACTTGGAGATCTGTAATGCAATCCCTGCCACCGAACTGTCACAGTCCAACTATACTAAATCCAATACGTATCAGCTGGCTGTAGACGTTTACGAAGCTGTAGAAATGTATCTCGACGAACATCTCGATAGGCTGACAGAAGAATCTCCCGCCTCCCCTAATACTAATAGGGTCCAGAGTTCATCGGGTTGTCCGCTCAAATTGCCACACATCGATTTGCCAAAGTTTTCGGGCAATTATCCGAGCTGGCCCTCATTTCACGATAGTTTTCGGTCGATGGTCCACGAGAGCACCAATCTTCCGGCTATCCAGAAATTCCATTATTTACGAGCATGTTTAAGCGGAGAAGCGCTTGGCATGATTCAAAATCTGCCGCTCACCGAGGATAATTATCACACGGCTTGGGAAACCGTCAAGACCCGTTACTCCAACAGGCGCCTCCTCATTTCCACGCTACTGACTCAGTTCTTTGAGGTAGCCAACACTCGATTCGATCACCTGCCTTCGATCAAGGCTCTACGCGATGCTGCTACCTTGACAATTGACGCATTGCGTAATGCAGGCTGTGAAGTAGACGCTTGGGCACCATTGCTCATTCATTATCTTAGCAGCAAGTTTGATGATTGGCTCAATGAAGAGTGGGAGAAACTGCTGAGTGAGACGACCGAGTATCCGGAACTCTCTAAATTCACCGACTTCCTTTCCAGACGCATCACCGTCTTGGAGGCTCGGGGCAATTCCAAGTGCAAACCGAAACGGTTACTCGATAAACCCATTCGCGTACACACAGTGGAGACTGTTCGCACCAAATGCTCTAACTGTTTAAAGGAGCATTTTCTCTTTCAATGTCCAAAATTCTTGGGACTGTCCCCAGATGGACGATACAAGTTCGCTCAGGGCGCAAAGCTCTGCCTGAACTGCCTACGCAGTGGCCACTCTGTTGGGAACTGTACATCCAACAACAGGTGTCGCACTTGCACCAAACCACACCACACCCTTCTTCACTTTCCTAAAAGGAATGTTGCCGCCACCAAGGTTACAAATACGGAAAACACCGAGCAGACCGTGTCCCAAGTCACGACTCTACTCAGTGCAGAAGAAGACCGTACGGTTCTACTCGGCACGGTAATGGTGGAGGTTCGGTCTCCCGAAGGTCGGGCCTTAACAGTCCGAGGATTAGTAGACAATGCGTCTCAAAAATCCTTCATTACGGAGAAGCTAGCACAGAGACTGCGGTTGCCGCGAAGTGAGCAATCCTCCACGGTGTACGGCGTGGCTGGCATTGCAGCCTGCAAGGCACCTCCCTGTACACAGGCGAGTTTACACTCCTTGGGAGACAATAAGATGTCATTAGGCATTAAGGCGCTTATCTTACCCAAGGTAACGAATTACATGCCTCCGACATACTCCTCAGCTGGATTTCCAGAACTACAGAAGCTGGAGCTATCAGACAAATACTCGGCCTTCCGGGCTCCGATTGACGTCTTGATCGGGGCTGACTACTACCCTCAAGTGATGGAGGAACGAGCGATCAAATCACCAGATCAAAGCCTCATAGCTCAGCTCACTATCTTTGGCTGGACAGTGATCGGTAATGTTCCCGAAGTTGAGGCTACACACTCTAACTGTATCCAAGTGCTGCATTGCTGCAACGTGGACCAGACACTGAGGAAATTTTGGGAATTGGAGGAAGTTCCGTCAACACCTTCGCTATCCCCAGAGGATCAACAGTGCGAAGACTTCTTCAAGAAGACAGTATCACAATCTCCTTCTGGACGATTCTCAGTGGGATTGCCATTCCGGTCAGACTTTGACCCCAGTCAGCTGGGCGCTACTCATACTATCGCGGCCTCGGCACTACGACGAGTGACTCGTCGCTTCCAATCATCTCAGCCCCTGCAACAGAGCTACGAGAAGTTTATGGGTGAATACGAAACCCTAGGCCATATGAGCAAGGTTACAGACTTTGAAGAAGACCTCGCTGAGAGAACATTCCTACCGCATCACGCCGTCTTCAAGGTGGAAAACGGCAAGGAAAAAATCAGAGTTGTCTTCAACGCCTCATCCAAGTCCTCCACTGGCTATTCACTGAACGATGTTCTCCTCATCGGGCCCAAGTTACAACAGGACATCACGGCAATCCTCATGAACTGGAGAGGGCACCGGATGGCAGGAGTCACAGACATCGTCAAGATGTTTCGTCAGATTCTTGTGCGAAAAGAGGATCGACGCTACCAATCCATTCTCTGGACTGCTGATCCACTCAAGCCTCCTCAGGCGTTTGAGTTAAACACCGTTACATACGGTACGGGGCCAGCCCCCTTCCTAGCATCCAGAGTAATCCAGGAGTTGGCAAAGAAGTTTGGAAAGGACTTCCCCGATGCCCAGAGCATTTTGCTGAATTCCACGTATGTGGATGACATCCTCTTCGGCGCCCATAACGTCCTCCAGCTAGAAGACATCAAAACTCAGCTGATCCAGCTTTTAGGCAAAGGTGAATTCGAATTGAGCAAATGGGCATTCAGTTCACCTCCTGAGGACATAGCAAGTCAGGATACTTCAAGTTCGGAACCTCCAATCACCCTCCCAGTAGAGGCAGAGGGACCGCTAAAAATCCTAGGAGTATCATGGAATCATACCAGGGATGTATTCCAGTTTTCAGTGCATCCATCTCCCATAACGTCGCTTACGAAGAGAATCCTGCTTTCCGAGAACGCGAAGATCTTCGACCCTATGGGATGGATTTCTCCTGTGACCATCAGGCTGAAGCAGCTGATGCAGGCTACATGGCTGTTAAAGATGTCCTGGGATGATCCCTTACCAGAGCCCATCAAATCCAAATGGCTGGAGACTTATCAGCAGCTCGGATTAATAACTTCAATCAGTGTGCCACGTTGGGACGGCAGAATACCTAAGTCAGGACGCCTGGAGTTAGTTGGATTCTGCGACGCATCCACTCTTTCCTATGGGGCCGTGGTTTACACTCGGTATATCGACAATGTTGGGAAAGTCACCATACGACAAATAATGGCAAAATCCAAGGTGGCACCCATCAAGGCGGTTTCCATTCCTAGACTGGAACTACTCGCGGCCGTGCTGTTGACAAAACTGATGCTCCACATCAAGAGGTCGTTGAAATGCACGATAGAAGCTATCTCTTGCTTCTCCGACTCTCAAGTCACTTTGGCCTGGATTGCTCAGCATTCATCCAAATGGAAGGTATTTGTGGCAAACAGGGTGGCCTTCATTCAAGAAAGCCTACCAGAAGCTTCCTGGGACTACATCAATACTAAGGAGAATCCTGCTGATCTTAATTCCCGAGGATTGACTCCTGGACAGCTAAAGAATGCAAGCCTTTGGTGGCAAGGCCCTCCAATACTACAAGAAACAACAATTTGCAAGGTGGCCAGTTCATTTTTGCATACAACAGAGGAACAAAGGGTAGTGACGCTGATCACTTCTGGACCAGATCTAGAAGCCCCGACAGAGTTTATGACTCGTTTCTCATCATGGTCAAGGTTGGTAAGAATCATGGTCTATGCAAGACGATTCATTACTCGAGCACATCATCGACAGTCAGTACCGGTTCATCTTCATCCCAGTTATGAGGAATATCGTTTGGCAGAGCAGCAAGTCATCAAAGCCGTTCAAAGAGAAGCTTTTGAAGCAGAACTTACTGCCCTGACGAAAGGACAGTCACTTGCAAAATCATCGGCATTGAGTGCACTGAATCCCTTTGTGAAGGGAGGAATTTTGAGAGTGGGAGGACGATTGGCTAATTCCACGCTACCGGATACGCAAAAATATCCAATTATTCTTCCGGAATCGCATATAGCGACGTTAATCATCCGCAAAGCTCATCTTGACACTCTGCATGGAGGATTGCAATTGACGTTAGCTCTAGTGCGGTCTGAGTATTGGATCATAAATGGACGTAATACGACCAAGAAGGTATTGCGTCAGTGCTTAAATTGTGCCAAGTGTAAGGGCAACACGTGCACAGAACTCATGGGATCATTACCAGCCTCAAGGGTACAAAGAAGCTCACCCTTTGAGCACACCGGCATAGATTATGCCGGACCAATGTTGGTCAAGCAGCATGCAGGGCGCAATGCTAAGTCCACCAAGGCCTACATTGCAGTGTTTGTATGTATGGCCACTAGAGCCGTCCATCTGGAATTGGTGTCCAGCTACACCACGGAGGAGTTTTTGGCCGCTCTGACTAGATTTATAGCTCGCAGAGGAAAACCCGCTATGATTTACTCTGATAATGGGTCCAATTTCCTGGGAGCATACGCTGAGTTGAAAAGAGTGTTCAGAGATGCTCGAAATCACGCTCAGACTTCCGAAATATGTCAAAAAATCGATTGGAGATTCATCCCCGTTGCTACCCCACACTGGGGTGGAATTTGGGAAAGCGGAGTACGAGCTGTGAAACATCACTTACGACGAGTTCTGGGTGCGTTTGTTCCTACCTCACAAGAAATGGAAACGTTGCTTTGTCGAATAGAAGCTTGTCTTAATTCTCGACCGTTGATGCGTCTTCATGATGATATTGACAGTCTGGATTACTTATCTCCTGGGCATTTTTTGATCGGCCGCCCAATATTGACTGCGCCAGAGAAATCCACGTTGAATATGAAACTCTCCACACTGAGTCGATGGCAACACGTTTCACAAGTGGCCGAAACATTTTGGCAAAAGTGGGCTCGAGAATATCTCCATTCCTTGCAACCCAGGGCAAAGTGGAGGAAGAAGGAACAAACTCTTAAAGAAGGAGATGTGGTAATCCTAAAGGATTCAAATCCACCTTGCAAGTGGAGTATGGGGAGAATCATCAAAATGATTCCCGGGTCGGACTCAGTGTCTAGAGTCGCACTGGTCAAGACTGCCCATAAAGAAGTGCAGCGCAGCATCACACAATTATGTAAACTGCCCACTTCGTAAAACTTCACTTGCTTTCATAGTTGGTTGTCCGTTTTGATAATGGCACATCTGTTTCAAATTCATCTGACAGAAAAACTCGTGACGTCAAACAACATTTGTTTACCTCACACTATAAAAGGACCTCCCAAGGAACTAACCCTTACAGTGCCATTTAAAGCTATTAAAGGCAAGTACGTCAGACGACAAAGCAAACTAGCAGTGATGGATTCCATTATTCGCCTGGACCTGGAGGATGAAGTAAGGATCTTCCTGGAGAAATTTGGAGAACCAACTCTGGAGAGTTTCGACGACGAATTTCTTGCCGAATTCGCCGACGAACACGCCGATGCATTCGACGACGCAACCTCCACCTCGGCGATTGAACCTGCCTCGCCAGACTTGGGCGCATCAACGACACTACAGCTCCCAGTGCAGATTCTCCTCACGGCTTTAACGCACGGTGACAGTCCGTTGGATCAAGAAGCAACGTTCGTGGAACCAGTGGACTTGCCCACGTTAGACGCCTCCATGTGGGACCAGAGGATCATCCATGACAGCACGGCCAAGGAGATTAGCCGAGACTCCACCCATTTGTACATACGATGCTTCGGTATCATCATCGCCGCTCCGCTGACAGCAGTACGGAAGTTCCGTCAATGGAAGGACTGGGCTTCCCAAGGAAAAATCACCCTGCGCTGGAGCAAGGATTTCCAGCTTTCATCCGCCAAACTGGCTTTCCGAGCCAAACAGGCGTATTAGTGCCCACGCACCTTACCTGCGTTAGTTTTAAGTTTGCTTATCCATTTGCTTGCGGATTCTAGTTTTTAAGTGTTCTTATATTTTTCTTTGCGTGCGACTTTAGTATTAAGTTTTGCGAACCATCAAAGGTTCATTCTCTCTTTTTTGGGTTTATTGTTCATTGAGAACATTTTTCTTTTTGTTTGCGGGCAATCGGCAACCATCACCTACCCGTCGGTTAACGCCACAGGGGCGTTAACGGGGGGGAGTGTTGTGCGAGATAGAGTCTAGTACGGCCCACGGCCGCTAGATGGCTAGGCCCGCGCGGCGCGCCTATACGGCCCTGCTTACCGATTCTCGCTATTGATAAAGGGACCATGTCCTCTTATCAATAGCGACGAAGCACCTGCCCAGCGCAGTACCCAGCACATCCGATACCAGGCCAGATCTTGAGGCTCTCGAGATCTTCCTCTCTCTCTTTTCCGTCTCACCAAGGCTCTTGGCCAGACATCCTCCTGCCGTCCTGCAAGGGCTCCTTGCGCGGCCTTCATTCCTCTGGGTACTTCAGTCATTCCGACCGCGGGATACTGAACATCGGTGCCGTCGCTTCGCGTTCGCCAGTCGAACCACGAAGTACAGTCGGAACTGGTCACTACGCCAGCCGTGTGACCAGCCTTTCGACTCTACGACCAGTGGGTTGATCAGGACTCCTGGTCAATCTCTGGATCGTACTTTTTTGTATTGCCGCTGTTGGGTCCAGTATCCCTCAGCCCCTTTTGTAACTTTCTTTTAATTAAACATAATTTTATTTAAGCTTAGCGTCCAACTTCTTCTGCAGAAAACCTCCTTTCGTCTTTCAGCTCGTGGAAGTAACTAACGCACCTGTTAATTACGCACACAAGTCACTACGCTGCTCAGCGCAGAAGAAGACAGAACCGTATTATTGGGCACAGTACTTCTTGAAGTTCGGTCCCCCGAAGGCCGATCTGTTGCTGTGCGAGGTCTGATCGACAATGCGTCTCAGAAGTCGTTCGTTACAGAAAAGCTGGCGCAGAGGTTGCGACTTCCTCGCACCAAGCAAGACTCCACTATCTATGGAGTAGCAGGGGTTGCATCATGCAAGGCCCCGCCTGCTACAGAGGTGACTCTTCATTCCGTCAAAGAGATTCCAGTCTCGTTGGAGGTAAGAGCACTCATATTGCCTAAGGTCACCAATTACATGCCTCCAGCCTATTCTTTGTCCGAGTTTCCGAGGTTGCAAACCTTGGAGTTATCAGATCAGAATGCCTCATCTCGGGCTCCAATCGATATTCTCATTGGAGCAGACTATTATCCACGGGTAATGGGGGAGGAGTCGATCAAGTCGCCCGATCAAACACTCATCGCACAGAAGACAATCTTCGGATGGACAGTTATTGGGAACGTCCCTGAAATAGAAGCCACGCATTCTAACTGCATCCAGGTGCTCCACTGTTGCAATGTCGATCAATCGCTGAGAAAATTTTGGGAGCTGGAAGAAGTTCCTTCAACGTCAACGTTATCCCCAGAGGACCAACAATGTGAAGACTTCTTCAAGAAAACAGTGACTCAACTACCTTCGGGTCGTTTCTCAGTGGGGTTGCCCTTCAAACAAGGATTTCACCCAGACCAGTTGGGTCCATCACAGGATACCGCTGCTGCTGCACTTAAAAGGGTGTGTCGGCGATTCAATTCGAGATCCAATCTACAGCAGAAATACGAAGAGTTCATGGATGAATATGTGACTCTCGGGCATATGAGCAAGGTCACTGATAACCACGACAAGCGGATATTTCTCCCACACCATGCCGTATTCAAA
This sequence comes from Sclerodermus sp. 'alternatusi', assembly GCA_037305995.1. Lineage (NCBI taxonomy): Eukaryota > Metazoa > Arthropoda > Insecta > Hymenoptera > Bethylidae > Sclerodermus > Sclerodermus sp. 'alternatusi'. Next base: position 57,360 of record JBBEEM010000020.1, read on the forward strand.
ATTGAGAACGGCAAAGAGAAGATTCGGGTAGTCTTCAACGCCTCGTCGAAAACCCCAAGTGGGTTGTCACTTAATGATACCCTTCTCATTGGCCCAAAACTTCAGAAGGATATCACTTCTATCCTGATAAATTGGAGAGGACATCGACTGGCGGGTGTGACTGACATCGTTAAGATGTTCAGACAAATTTTGATCAGGAAAGAAGACAGGAAGTTTCAAAACATACTTTGGACTTCCGATTCCCGTATTACACCCCAGGTGTACGAGTTGAATACCGTCACCTATGGAACTGGTCCAGCACCATTTCTTGCTTCAAGGGTGATACAAGAGTTAGCCATTAGGCATGGGAACGATTTCCCTGATGCTCAACGCATCCTACTGGAATCCACCTACGTGGATGACATTCTGTTTGGAGCAGACAATCAGTCTCAGCTGACCTCTATTAAGACCCAGCTGATTCAATTGCTTGCGAGGGGTGAGTTCGAACTCAGCAAGTGGGCATTCAGTATCCCCATGGAATGTAAGGATCCGGACACTGCAGACAATTCGTACATACCTATACAGGAAGGGCCTGATTCTGCAAAGAAGATACTTGGGATATCTTGGAACCACCATCACGATCGCTTCCATTTTGCAATTTCTCCATCTCCAATTGGTGCCTTGACAAAGAGGATTTTACTCTCTGAGAACGCCAGGATCTTTGATCCAATGGGATGGATTTCCCCGGTCACTATCATTCTTAAATAGTTGATGCAGTCTACTTGGCTGTTAAAAATTTCGTGGGATGAACCCATTCCCGAACCCATACGCTCCAAGTGGCTCCAGCAGTATCAGCAACTGAGCGAATTACAATCCATAACGCTGCCTCGTTGGGATGGGAGAGTACCCAACGCCGGAAAATTGGAACTAGTGGGCTTCTGTGATGCCTCAACCTTGGCCTACGGTGCCGTGGTCTATTTCCGTTTCGTGGATACTTCCGGTCAAGTCTCGGTGAATCAAGTTATGGCCAAGTCTAAAGTAGCACCAATCAAACCAGTTTCCATACCACGTATGGAACTATTGGCTGCAGTGTTACTCACAAAATTGATAATCCACATCAAGACTTCTGTGGCTTACCCAATTGATACGATCAACTGTTTTTCGGATTCTCAAATAACGCTGGCTTGGATTTCACAACACTCTTCCAAATGGAAATCTTTCGTGGCTAACAGAGTGGCATATATACAAGAGAATCTTTCGGAGGCCTCTTGGAGCTATGTCAACACGAAGGATAACCCAGCGGATTTAAATTCACGAGGATTATCTCCCGTGCAACTAAAAGACGCATCGCTTTGGTGGCAGGGTCCATCAAGAATCCATGAGCCAACCCTTTCCCAGGTTGCCAGTCCAACCGTGCATACGTCAGAAGAGGAAAGAATTGTGGCTCTTCACGCTTGGGGACCTGAACCAGAACCACCGTCTCTCTTCATGACTCGGTTCTCGTCCTGGTCAAAACTAGTAAGAGTTATGGGGTATGTGCGGAGATTCATCTCCCATGCTCACCATCGTCACCTAGTTCCATCTCAACTGTTTCTCACCTCTGCTGAATATACTTCTGCAGAAAGGCATCTTGTACAAATAGTACAAGGAGAAGCCTTTGAAAACGAGATTCGTGCCCTAGGTCAGAGCCAGCCTCTCCCTAGGTCATCAGTCCTCAGTTCGCTTAACCCGTTCATCGAGAATGGGGTTTTAAAGGTAGGTGGTAGACTGACCAACTCCACCTTAACTGAAACTCAAAAGCATCCAACAATATTGCCAGCATGTCACGCTGCCAAGTTGATCAATCTCAAGGCTCATCTTGATACTTTGCACGGAGGATTGCAGTTAACACTAGCAGTTGTGCGCTCCAAATATTGGATTCTGAACGGACGCAACTTGGCCAAAGGCGTCATCCGTCAATGTGTTAGATGCACCAAGTGCAAAGGGAGAACTTGCAATGAACTCATGGGTTCTCTTCCTGCGTCAAGAGTTCAAAGGAGTCTACCATTTGAGCACACCGGCGTAGATTATGCAGGGCCAATCATGGTCAAACAACACGCTGGACGCAACGCCAAGGCAATCAAAGCATACATCTCAGTATTCGTATGCATGGCCACCAAGGCTATTCACCTTGAACTAGTGTCCAGCTACTCCACCCAGGATTTTTTGGCGGCTCTTGAGCGATTTGTCGCTCGCCGAGGCAAGCCTAATGTCATGTACAGTGACAACGGCTCGAATTTTGTGGGAGCCCACGCGGAATTAAAACGAGTAGTCCGCGAAGCCAGGAATACTGCCCAGATGACACAAAATGAACAAGAAATCGACTGGAAGTTCATACCAGTTGCTACTCCTCATTGGGGAGGCATTTGGGAAAGCGGCGTCAGAGCCGTCAAACATCACCTCCGCCGATCGCTTGGTTCCTTTATCCCGACTTCAGCGGAGATGTCTACGTTGCTCTGTCGCATTGAGGCATGTTTAAACTCTCGACCGCTAACTCGTCTACATGACGACCCTGATAGCCTGGAATTTCTGTCTCCTGGACATTTTTTAATCGGCAGGCCAGTACTGACTGTACCAGAAAAATCCACATTGGATTTAAAGCTCTCCACATTGAGTCGATGGCAGCACATTTCTCACGTGGCTGAGTCCTTCTGGAAAAAATGGTCCAGAGAGTACCTTCAAACTCTCCAGCCCAGAGCTAAATGGAGAAAGAAGGAACAGGAGTTGAAGGAGGGCGACGTGGTCATCTTGAAGGATGCTAATCCGCCTTGTAAATGGAATATGGGACGAGTCATTCGACTGATTCCTGGGGCAGACTCAGTGGCAAGAGTCGCTCTAATAAAAACGGCTCAAAAAGATGTCCAGCGCAGCATCACTCAAATCTGCAAATTGCCCACCTCCACTTAATCAGCCAGAAACGGCTCCCAACGGACGTCGTCACCTGGGTAACGACATTTAGATTCGTTTCGAACTATGCTTACCTGTAAACAGGTGACGTCAAAACAGCATGTTTACTGTCTACTATATAAGGACTTCACGCGGAGGAGTTTGACAGTTTCAAGTTAGCAGACTAATTAGTTGGATTAACTATCCAAAAAATGAATAATTATATTCAATTGGACATCGAGGAGGACATCGAGCGATTCCTGGAGGAGCATAGTGATCTAAGCATGGACATCTTCGACAATGCATTTCTGGAGGAATTCGCCGACGACCAAGCAAATGCATTTGCCGACGCAACATCATCGCAAGCGGAAACAACTCCTGGATTGACATTAGAGGAGATCCCTGGTACCGATCACGAACCCATCAACCTTCCCACGTTGGATGCGGCCAATTGGGACAGTGGGATTCTCCACGACACCACGGCCAAAGAAGTCGACCGGGACACCAGGACGATTTTCGTTCGATGCTTTGGGACGGTCATCGCCGCTCCCGTGTCATCTGTGCAGCGATTCCGGAGATGGAAGGACTGGACCCCGCAAGGAAAAGTCACCTTGCGATGGAACACCGCGTTCCAGCTCACATCGGCAAGGCTGAATATACGGCAACGTGCTTAACAGTGACTCGTATTATGCTATGGTCACTGTTGTCCATTTTCTGCGGACTGTTGTAAATAGTGTATGCGAACATTACAGTATTAAACCTTTCCTTAGTTATTTAAGAATACGTTTTATCCATGCGAATTTATTTTATTCTTTTCTTTCTTTCTTTCCTGCGAGTACGAACCTTCTTTGATTATTTTTTGTTGACCAACGCGACTGGTCTCAATTACCGTCCGTCAATTTTTTGTTGACTATCAGTCAATCAAACTGACAGCTTGCACGCTTTGTTTTGGTTAACGCCACATGGCGTTAACGGGGGGGAGTGTTGAGCGAGATTGCCTCTAGTTCGGCCCACGGCCGCTAGATGGCCAGGCCCAAGCGCCACGCCTACTCGGCCCAGCCTAATTGCTTCTCGCTAGTGATAAGAGAACCACGTTCCTTTATCACTAGCGACGAAGTACCTGCCCAGTGCAGTATCCAGCCAACCTACTACCTTATCATTTCTTGAGGGCTCTTCAAGATTTGTCCTATTCTCTTTCGCTCCAGTCTTTAGCCAGGACTCTTGGCCAAAGACGACCTCCCGCCTTAGCAAGGGCTCACTTGCTAGGATCCACTCCCTGGATGCTCCAGAGATCTTGCCACGCAAGTATCTGGTTGTCGCGAGTACACCACTTTCGCTCCGGCTACGCTCGATTCACGAGTGTTCAGTCCGAGATAGTGGTCAGAATCGGTCGATTTGTCCGACTCTTTGTTATAAGGGTTAATCACCCAACTTAATTATTTTGATTATTTGTAAAACCAAAACCACAATTTCAGAATATACCGTTTGCTTCAAACAATCGCTCTGGTCTTCTTCATTAAACCACCCAGCCACTCTTTTAATTTCAGCTCGTGCAACCACAGTCTTAATTGCACACAAGCGGGCCTGCTCGTTCTCTTCGCCCCCGAATTGACGAAGAAACGCCTGTTTGAATCGCGTCCAGTCCTTCCACTGGAATCCCTCTAACCTGAACCAGTCTAACGCTTCACTGGTCAGGACTAACGACAGCGACCCGTGCAGTGCGCGGAAGGGCAGCTGGATGCCCTCCATGCACACCTCCATCGCTTGGCAGAAATCATCTGCGTCGTCCGGGGTTCCCTTGCCGAACCGAACTTGGTAAGTTTTCAGGAGATCCGGGATCGGGTCCTTGTGACCCCGCCACCCCTTCTCCTCCCCCCGGATGACAGGTCGTGAGAACCTCGTCGGGACTTCCTCCGCTTGAGGCTCCGCTGCCTCCGAAGTCCCAGCGCTGGGGAGGGTCCGCTTGTCGATCTCGCTGACTTTTCGCACGACCAGGGTGAGTTGCTCGGCGAGTTGTCGAAAGGCGTCCTCCATAAGCGCCAATCGCCGATCAAACCCGGTTACCAGTTCCCGTATTTGTTCGCGCTCGCGGGCCTGCTCAGACGGTCACGCCAGGATTATGCTCAAGAGGGACTCCGTCAGTCCCCCCAGCATCGCTCCCATTCCGGGCGGCCGCCTAACCCTGCCCAACTCGGGCATTTCTACCTCCGGGCAGAAACAATCAACCCGCGGCATGGACTCCGGTAGTCCCGCTCGCGTTCCCCGACCGTTCGGCGTCTCGATCATGACGTCCTGGAAGGTTACCGCCTGAGCTCACGTTTCGCCTTCCCCTCTTCGCCCACCCCCCTTGGGCCCGATCGCTGATCAACAGCTCTGCCCCGCTCGCGACCCTCACCCTTGGTTTTCCCACCTCCCGACGGATGGAGGTTCTCCGCGCAGCGGCTTCCAACGCGACCGGTGTCAGCGTATGCAGCATCTCAGACATGGCGATAGGATCCTGCCGCTGTCCGTATGACTGCGCCGTTTGTAGTATAGGAGTGGGCCCCCGTTGCCCCTCCTGAACCACCGGTGCCTCCAACAGCTCCTTTCCGCCGGTGCTGCCAGGCTTCATGGTGGAATTGACCACCCTTATGCGCGAGGGGCTCGCGGCTCGAGCCCCCTCCTCCCCTTCCCCGAGCGCCTGTCGTTCGTCCTCCCCCTCTCCCCCGGAGAGATCATCGTCCAGTAAATCGGTCGCAAGGTCCTCCCCCGCGCCCTCCCTCACTGGATTCCCCGGGAGTGCGCCGTCGATTTCGCGAACCCACTTCGCTCCATCCGGCCCGAACCTGGAGATTAAATAGTAGCACTCGAGACAGTTGCGCAATATTCAGGCAGTATCCACGATGTCGCCCTGTATTCCGACCGATTTAGCGCGATCCATAAGCTCACTATGGCTGAGCTCGGCCAACTCGATCTCAAGTCGTTCCTTCTCTTGCCGCCACACGATCCGGGAGCTCGCGCGTCGCTGTGGCTCCTGTGGGAATCCGCACCACGGTTTGTCCGCACACTATAGTATGCAGGCAGGAATCTACTTCATGAACACACGCCGGCATAGATGGCGTTTCGGTATGCTTCAACGGTTCCTTACTGTAACGCACGAAGCTCTCTTCCCTTTCTGGCATCAGCATCTCTACGGGACACACGTGCACCGCATAACCTCCGTTAGATAGAAAGTTAATACGTGACTGACTATTTTATTATCCGCCTAACTACCCTAACAAATCCGTGCTTATTAGGTTCACGTTAAATATAGTACGTTATTGGATTGTGTGGTACACTAACCGGCACGGATGGTGTCCCTACCCGACATAGAGTATAGCATTTACCAGGCTGGACAAATTTGCCCTCTCACTCATACGTGACGTCAAAATGCTTGTTGGTGGGGTGGTAGGAGAAGCGTGATGCTGGTCTAAATACATGAAGTATAGGCATCTAATTTTGCATTAGATTTTGCACTAAATTTTGCATTATTTCTCATATTTTGTATGGAAAATAATATATAATTATTTTGTGCATACTTATTGATCTTTAGGATAAATACTTTTTTTTATAAAAAATAGCTGTTCCTGTATAATAATAATAAGAAGAAGAAGTAATGCAAAATTTAGTGCTTATCATATTTGCACGTGCGACGTTTGACGTTTCATGCCGAGCTGTCAAATGGCGGTCTGCCGTAGCCCGCTCCTTAGTTGAAAAAGGATAGTTTAATGATTTTACAGGCATGCTGCAGCGGCTGCCAAACAAGGACGCCGATAGGGACACCATCGTTGTCCGCAGAATTTTCGTCCCATATAAAGCTATCCTTATCATTTAGCGTGCATAAGACGAGGATGAGGAATCGAAACACCTCCCACCACGTTCTCCTTTGCCCCCGCCAGACAACCTATAGCTAAAGAAAAAGAAAAGGAAACCCTCGGCCGTGCATTTGAGAGAGATAGTATAGTATAGTGTATTGCCATATACTGGCCTATACTTCATATATTTAGACCAGCATCACGCTTCTCCTACCACCCCACCAACAAGCATTTGACGTCACGTATGAGTGAGAGTGCAAATTTGTCCAGCCTGGTAAATGCTATATTCTATGTCGGGTAGGGACACCATCCGTGCCGGTTAGTGTACGGAGTCGCCACACTCCACTGCGCTCGACGCCATCTAGCGGTGCGCAGAATAATTGCCACGCGCTCTACAATTACCGACGTACCGACGCCGATCAAAGTTCCGCCCGTTAACGCTCGTTCGGCCACTGCCGAAATAACCGCCGCCAAGGTCACGTTCCCTAAACACCCAACGGCCCCACGTTGGGCGCCAATTTATAACACGCGAACTATCGTTTCCTGAGGCTGGGTGAAACCCCAGGAAATATCGCGGTACAAATAAACCCTCCGACCGTTCGGAGAGGTGTAAGACCGTAGGGTGGGATTCTGCGGGAACACGGATGACCTGGAAATAAGCACTAAATGCAATATACTTATAGTTAACAATTTTACTACAATAAACGCGACCGATTCCGCTCGCTTGCCAATATATACAATATACTACAATTATTATACAATAAAACCCTATCACGAATCGGGAGCGCCCGCACGCTCGTCGCACGCGTTATTTTTTCCCCGGTACACTCGCGGATACGCGAGGAGACGGAAGCTCTCTGCTCTCTAGCAGAGATCACCCGATCCTTCAGGAGGAGACTATCCAACCTGAAGGCCGGATGTTCCGATATACCGGTGCGCCCAATGTTTCGTTCACCAATGATCTAGGTAACTAGTTCGGAAGGGATAAATAAAAAAGTCACTCTTTGAGCTTCACAGATTAATTTATTTAGCTCAAAAAAGAAGTATTTAGTGGAAAAGTCCGAAGGCATAAAAACCACTTTGACTCTACTCTTAATTTTTCTATGTTTAAGTCAGACTAAGTGTCCGTACTAAAGATTCTCTATTCAAATCAGACCTAGTGTCCGTGCTGAAGATCTAGAAGGAACTGATCGAATAGATCCGTTCCCAAGCTTGGAATCTACCGAATCGCAACCAACAAAGGCAAAGTCTTGAACGCAGTTATATGATCTGAGCGTTTGTCGGCTGCCGCCAAACATTAGTATTTTATTTAAACCGTTTCGTGGCAGAAACATTTACCGCCCACCTTGTTTTCCGCAGTTTCGGAAACAACAATGTACGTTAGTTTTCGGGCCTTATCAACTAAACAATTGGTAATACGCAAACTTACAGACAATTCTCATAATAATTGAACTTCTTACAATAATAAACTTAATCTAACGATATCAGAATTCGCAATTAACTTAAACCGCAATAAAGTTAAAAAATTTCCTTTTGAAATAAACTTTTACGTATTTATTAGATCCTCATGATCGTCTTTAGAATTGCGGATAGGTAATAAACAAAGCTTTGTTATAGCGCGATTGTATTCTCCCTTATTAGTTTTAACTTTTACTACTCTTATTATACCGTCCTTACACGGAAAGCATTCAATCACGCGACCCAGCTCCCAAGCACAGGGAGGCAGAGAATCACTTTTTACAATGACAATATCTCCTATTGTCAGGTTACCAGATGATAGTTGCCATTTCTTTCTTTGTTGCAACTGAGACACATAGTCCTTGCACCACAGGTGCCAAAAGCGGTCACGCATCCACTAAACCTTCATCCAATGATGCAATCGGTTCTCCTTTTGATTCAACAAACTCGGCTCCGGCACACTCAGAATAGGCCCACTGCCTAAAAAGTGGCTCGGAGTCAAGCACGCAAAATCATCCACACTATCACTTAATGGCGCAATGGGTCGAGAATTCAAACACGCACTAATTTGCATTAACAAGGTTGACATTTCTTCGAAATTAAGAGTTCGATTGCCTATAACTCTTCTCAAGTGGTGCTTTACACTCTTTACTCCTGCTTCCCAAATGCCTCCAAAATGAGGAGCACCAGGGGGAATGAATTTCCACTGTAGGCTTAGAGTCGTCATAAATTGATTGACTTCAGAGTTATTTTTGAGTTCCTTCACAAATTTTCTTAAGTCACGATTAGCTCCCTGAAAGTTTGACCCATTGTCACTAAAATAGGGTGGCTGGGAGGCTATATCTAGACACAAATCTCCATAATGCGGCTAAAAAAGTCGGCGTTGAATAATCCGAAACCAGTTCCAAATGTATCGCTCTTGTTGCCAAACATATGAACAAAACTATCCATGATTTGCGAAAATGGTGTCGTCTTCCTATGGTCACTCTCGTTTGAAAGGGACCTGCGTAATCTATCCCTGTATTGGCAAAGGGTCGAGAAGGGGTAACCCGTTCTTTAGGTAAATCCGCCATTTTTTGCTTCAGCATCGTCTTTTTATATCGAATACAGGTTACGCATTTACGTATGCAGTCTCGAACTAAATTTCTTCCTTGGATTATCCAAAATCTTTCACGTAACACTCTGAGGGTTAGCTGAGCCCCCCCCCCCCCCCCCGTGTAATGTGTTAACGTGTACCGCCTCAATTATGAGTTTTGTTATGTGATGCTTCGCTAAAATGTTCGGATGTTTCACATGGTAAGCGAAGGGGGAGTGTCTTAATCTACCGCCAACCCTCAGGAATGAATTTTGATCTATAAAGGAATCGATTGATCCTAATCGCGTGTTTGAAACGTCCTTTCCCTTCTGTAAGAGTTTAATTTCTTTATCAAGTGAAACTTCTTGAACATATCTAACCCAATAATCCGACGCTTCCTGACGCAATTCGATCTTCGTTTTAATATTTTGAGTGCCGCGAAATCTTAATAGTTTATCTTTAGCCAAGGCAGTGACTCCTATTAATCTAGTCCATGACGAAAATCGAGTAACTAATTCTTCTCTTGAATCTTGCGGAGAAACTTTCGAGAGCAAAATGTGGCGTTTACGTTCCGGTAGATTATTTTCCGAAATCGACCCCGTTGCTCTAGGCCAACTTTGCTCAGGTTCTACTAACCAAGGTATTCCCGCCCACCATAGAGAATTCTGATCGAGATTTTTCGCTGTCATCCCTCGCGAGGCGATATCAGCAGGATTAGACGTTCCAGCAACATGTCCCCATTGTACTCGCGGCAAAATTTCTTTAATCTTCCACATTCGATTTGCTAAGAATCTTGTCAATTTGCTAGGACACGTATTTAACCAAGCCAATACGACTGTTTAATCAGACCAGCAAAAACACTGTTTCTCGTCAAGATCTAGAACTGATATGACGTGCGCCATTAATTGGGATAAAAGTTCCGCCGCGCTTAATTCCATCCGTGGGATGGTGATACCTTTTACCGGTGCTACGCGGGTGTTTGCGATCGCCTAGGCTAGACCGTCTAGTTCGGCCGCCGTCCGCTAGGTGGCTAGTCCCAAGCGGCTCGTCTATCTGGCCCACGGCCAGGACTTCTCGCTAGTGATAAGTGTACCAAGTTCCCTTATCACTAGCGACCAAGGACTCAATCCTTGCAGTATCCAGCATACCAGCAACCCAATCAGACCTCGGAGGCTCTTCGCAGGTCTTCCTACCTCTCGCACCCCGTCGACCCAGGACTCCTGGCGAGACAACCTCCCGTCTGCTGCAAAGACTCCTTGCCGGACAAAACCATTCCTAGGATACTCCGGGAGTCGCCAGCCGACTTCTCGGCCTCCTGCCACCGGCCACTTGCCAGCCAAGTCACCGGCCGAGCAACCGCTCACTCCGCCGCGTTGAGAGTTTTCGCCAGCCGTGGACTCTCAATCGCGTTGCGAAGATTCTAGTTAATTAGCCACGCTAATTAGCTAGAGTATTTTGTTTCGTTAAAATATAAACATAATTTTTGTATGCTCATTACCAATAAGGTCTTGAACCCTTATTGCAAAATAAATTGGTTATATTTAACTGCGTTGTCGACTACCTTATTTGACCATCCTCCTACTCGATCCTTTAGCCGATTAGGAACTCGAGAATTTACGCAAAATCTCGCACAAATTTTTGGTCCTTCGAGCCGGATCATCGGCATTCGTTTATTGTGCAATTGCAAAAACTCGTGTTCCAGTCAACGCTAAGGAGTGAGAAGGAACGGTCAAAATGTCGACCAACGTTCCCGAGTATGTCACTCATGTCAATATCCTCCGAGAGGAATTGGGTCGACTACTCGCCAACACAAAAAAGCGCGGAGTCAATAACTTCACCAAGCGCTTCCTACAAGAGCGAGCCGCCACTGTGCGCAAGGTGTTCGAGGACATCAAGGTCCTCCACCTGGAGGTTTGTAACTCCATGACCGCAGCGGAATTACAACAGTCCAGTTACACGAAGGCACACACCTATCAACTGGCTGTTGAAGCATTCGAAACCGCGGAAATATACTTGGACGAGCACCTGGATCGGCTGGACGAAGCCTCTAATTCTGTAATCGCGGCTTCATCTCCTGGAGGCACGTCAATGACGTCTCATTGCCCATTGAAACTGCCGAACATCCACCTGCCGAAATTCGCAGGAGATTACCCAAGCTGGCCGTCATTCTGCGACAGCTTCCGATCCATGGTACACGACAGTGCCAGCCTACCGGTAGTGCAGAAGTTCCACTACCTGAGATCATGCGTAACTGGAGAAGCCCTTGCTGCTATCCAGAACTTGCCGCTCACCGAGGAAAATTATTACTCGGCCTGGAAGACGCTGAAAACGCGGTATTCCAATCGGCGACTGCTCATAAGCATGTTGCTTACCGAACTGCTCGAGGTTCCGAAGGTACGATTTGAACATTTGCCTTCATTAAAGGCCCTTCGAGACGTCTCGACGCTAACCCTCGATGCACTGCGCAACGCTGGGTGCGAGGTTGACTCTTGGTCGCCTCTACTCATCCAATATTTTATTGGAAAATTCGACGACGAGTTGAGCGAAGAATGGGAGAAGATCCTAGGTGATACCACAGAGTTCTCAGAGTTCTCCAAGTTCATCGACTTCCTCGCCCGATGAATTACTGTGCTGGAAGTCCGAGCCACTTCCAAGGGCAAAGGAAGGAAAATCGCGGAGAACCCAATCCGTGTACACACGACTGAGGCTACACGAACAAAGTGTCCTCACTGCTATAAAGAGCACGCTCTCTTCCAGTGTCCGAAGTTCCTGGGACTGAACCCTGACGGACGCTACAAGGTTGTTTCGGGTGCCAAGCTTTGCCTGAACTGCCTCCGTAGCGGTCACTCTGCAGGGAGTTGCAGCTCTAATAACCGCTGTCGTACTTGCGCCAAGCCGCATCACTTGCTCTTGCATTTTCCAAGAAGGGTCACAACCACGAGCCAGGCCAGGCCTGCGACTACTGTCGACGAATCAGTGGTATGACAAGTGACCACTCTCCTCAGTGCAGATGAGGGCAAGACGGTGCTACTAGGCACAGTAATGGTGGAGGTGCGTTCGCAGGACGGAAGATCACTCACAGTGCGAGGTCTGGTCGACAATGCGTCCCAGAAAACCTTCGTCACGGAGAAACTAGCTCAGAGGTTGCGCCTACCGCGCATTCAAACCTCGTCCACCGTGTACGGAGTAGCTGGCATCGCAGCTTGCAAGGCTCCTACTTGCTCAGAGCTTACGCTGCATTTTCTGAAGGCAGACAAGGCATCACTGGATGTCAGCGTACTCATCTTACCAAAGGTAACCAGCTATATACCACCTCCGTACTCATCAGCGAACTTCCCACATTTACACAAGTTGGACTAGTCGGACAAGTACGCCTCGTCCAGGGCTCCGATAGACATCCTAATCGGAGCGAATTATTATCCTCGAATGATGCAGGAGCAAACTTTTAAGTCTCCAGATCAGACGCTCATAGCGCAATCAACCATCTTCGGTTGGATTGTCATTGGGAATGTGCTCGATGTCGAGGCCATTCACTCCAATTGCATTCAAGTGCATCACTGCTGCAATGTGGATCAGGCGCTCCGACGATTCTGGGAAATAGAGGAGGTGCCTACTTCTTCGCCACTTACTCCGGAGGAACAACAGTGCGAGGACTTCTTCGTCGAAACTGTGACTCAGCTCCCGTCAGGACGGTTCTCCGTAGGGCTTCCTGCTCGCCAGGACTCCCATCCGGAACAATTGGGTCCATCGAGAACCATGGCGGAATCCGCATTGAATCGGGTGCTCCGCCGATTCCAGAAATCACCACCACTGCAGCAGAACTACAATAAGTTCATGGAGGAGTACGAGTCGTTCGGACACATGAGCAAGGTCACCTCCACCTCCAAGGATCTCTCCCTGGTATATCTTCCGCACCATGCGGTATTTAAAACGGAGAACGGGAAGGAGAAAATACGAGTGGTGTTCAACGCCTCAGCGAAAACTCCCAGTGGGTAATCGTTAAACGACACCTTATTAATTGGGCCTAAACTTCAGAAAGACATCACTGCTATATTGATGAACTGGAGAGGGCACCGATTAGCAGGAGTGCCAATTGTTCTGCCAATGCATTCATTGCTGCCTTCTCATAATCGCTCATTATAAATTTTAATTTATTTTGTAGATCTGGTACTATCTCTATAATTTTTTTCCATAATGCAGTATATAGTTTTTGGCTTTTATTTGGACATAATGCAAATATGATTGGTATTCCCTAATAATGATTAAAATAATTAATATTATTAATAATAATGAGAATAAAACCTTTTTCTTTTAACTATAAAGTAATACTGAACCTTATCCATGTATCGAATATGTACACTATAAACCTGTTTAAATGGTGGAGTACGTGGTACGATCTATAAGTAAAATAATGTAAACATATAAATATTAAATAATTATATTATACATTCCCAAACACACATACAGTAATTAGTTTAATAATGAAATTATTTTGCACTACTAACATCAAATGTACCATCTACATATATTTCTGTTGATTTTGATAATTCGTGCAATAAAGTATTTGTACTGAATAGAAATGCCATATCTCCATCATTTGTTAAAACATAACCTTTATAAATTTCCTTAACAAGATAATAATTATCTAATTGATTTCTCAGACATTCAAAAGTTGATGGTATCGATGGTCTTAGTTTTGATCTTTCTCTTTGCATTATTGATTTGAGAGATACATATGAAAATTGAGCTGCAACAACTGGATTACTGTAATTGTAAATATAATGTTTGAACTTAATATTGTTATTAATTATTAGTGCATTAATAGTGAAATAATATTAAAATTTACAATATACATAAGCTCATTATTCAATTTTAGTAATTTCAGACTTTATTATAAGCTTCGAATACTACATTTTAATTCTTGACTTTAATAAATTGAAGTAAAATTATAATATATTTTTATTCTACTAGTATAAATTCAAAATAAAAATTATACAAGCCTTCTACAAATTGTATCAAAAATATCCTTCAATGGTAACGCTGTTTCTCTACACATTTTTAAAATTTTATCCTTTAGTTTATTTTTATTAATTAATGAATGCTGAAATTCGTGATTATGTTCAATTTTCAATATATAATTATCTTCTTCTTTATGTAGTATACCACGACAACCTGTAGTTTGTCGTAAATGACATCTAAATATATTTTTATAACGATTATCAATTCTGTAAACATGATTGTTATACGCATACAATTTAGAACCAGCTCTTTGCCCAGATAAAATTTCCATCTAAGGGAATAATGATTTCTTATTTAATTTTATTAATTACATACTATTTTGCAAACGTTATACTTCATTAATATTCATTTAATTGTAAGGATTTTAATACAATATATAATCAATTACACGTTCCATATAAATGATTAAAAAAGAATAAATGCAATAAAATAAATATTTTAGAAAAAAAGGGCTTACATTTATATAGTAACAACAATAAATAACCTTCTAGAAAATATCCTTATAAACGTTACTACAATCGTTCCTATCTTCAATGGGAGTCAAAAGCATAAAACAATTAATTATAGATATGACATTAAACTCTCTAATGCAATATATATCCATTATTTTCTAAATAATTCTTTTAAAATAATAAAAATATAAAAATAAAATTCAACAAAAATAATATGTATATTAAAATTTGTAATAAAAATAAATATACTCTTATATTTATATATAAATTTTTATAATAAATTAAAAAAAAAATAAGAGGAATCGTTTGTATACTTGCGCCTCATTATTGGATTTAAGTCATGTTGTTGTATATATGAAATTTCTTTTCAACTTAGACACGTGAACCATTGTGATCACCTTTATTCAACTTATTCACAGAAATTATAAAAAGAGTAAGTGTTTTCATTCTTAAAAAGTTATATAACTATATAAAGGTGTATTAATAATTAATTATTAATGATATAAGTTTTATTATAGAGACACGAAATTAAAAATAAGAACTTCAAATTGCTTTTCTGATTTATTTATTTCATGTAATAGTTTACTCATAAACATCAAACGTATGCAAACAAAATTCTTATTTATATTTAAAAATTTAATTTTTTTCTAATTTTCATGAAATTAAATTTATATTTAATTATTATTTTCAGATGGAAATTTTACCTGGACAAAGAAGTAATTCTAACATTTATGTGTATAAAAATTATTCTTATAGAAGAGACTCTCGTACTATACTTCATTTTCGTTGCACAAAGCGACAAGTGTTTGGATGTATTGCAAAATTAATCTTGGAAAATGATAATTGGTTAACGATAAATGATCATTGTCATGCACCTGTAAAATGGATTGTGGAAAAACATCAAATGAAATTAGAAATGTTAAAACTCTGTCGTGAAACAGCCTTATCTCCTAAAGATATTTTTGATTCTGTTTGCAGAAGGTACGCTACATATAATAACAGAGAAGCAATACATAAGATTTATATAATTATTGTATTTATACAATTTAATTAAATAGTTATTTTTCTTTTTTAGAAATCCTATTATTGCCAGTCATATTTCATACGTCTCAATGAAATCTATTCTTTTTCGAGAAAAAACAAAAGTACGACCTACATTACCAAGCTCCTTTGAACAATTTAATTATCAACTTTATTCCTACAAACCTTTGGAAAACATATATAAAGGATTTGTTACTTCTAGTGATGAAAAAGTGGCATATATATTTGCTGCTGATAATTTGTTAGAAGCTTTATCTTCATCGTCAGAAATATATGTAGATGGAACTTTTTTGGTATCCACCTTTTATATATCTTATCGTTTTTATCTTCATTAAAATTATTGAATCAAAATAAAAAATTATTTATTTTTAAATATATATTTTTTGAAATTAAACAATTAAATGCAATAGATACTTAAACAATAATAGTACATAAAGAACTTTTAAAATTCATAATATTTGTTATTGATAATTTTAGGTTGCACCACAAGTGCCTCCTTTTGCACAGTTATATAATGTACACATACGTTTCTCAGATGTGGTTAGTATATAAGTTTATCTATAACTATTAATAATACTAATATTAACTTTTTATATTACATGTACATTGTGCTCTTATGATATCTTAAAAAACTTTTTAATAACATTTAATAATTCCAGGGTATAGGATCTGTCTTTGTTCTTTGCGAAAATCGAAAAAAGTCTACATATAATGCAATTTGGGAAAAAATTAAAGAGCTTGCCCCTAATCTATCAACAAATTTGAAATTTATTATGGGAGATTTTGAAGCAGCGTCAATAATTGCTTTAAGTGAGCAATTTCCAGCTGCACGCTTTCATGGATGCTGGTTCCACTATAAGCAAGTAAGATTTTTAACTATTTGAAACATAGAAAGAATTAAATAGTTTTAAATATTCATAAAATTTCTATTAGCTTTTGGAACTCTAAAATAATTTATAAACTATTGTTTAATAATGAACTAATTAATAATAAATCAAATTTTTAATAAAATATTTTATTTTTTAGGCCCTTCTAAGAAAGTGGCAATCATTAAATCCTTCTGACGCTCCACGAAATTTATTATTAATTTGCATGGCATTACCCTTATTACCCGCGGAATTATTTAAAGACGGTTTTAATATGGTAAAAAATATTGCTAACCACATGAGCAAAAAATTTCCAAATACGTTAAACTTTATTAAATATATTCAATGCACATGGCTTCCTCAGGCTAATATAATTAGTACATATAATAGTCCTTCTAGAACTAATAATATTCTAGAGTCCTTTCATAACATTATAGGACGAAAATTAAAAGCACATTCTAATATTTTAAACCAAATTGTTTTATTTGTAGTAAATTTTATTTAAAATTAAATTTTATATTAATAGAAAAATTATCAAGAATAATAAAAGATCAAGAAATAGATTTAGAACGCTTGAAAAATGGGAAATTTATACGTCGTGTACGTTGTGCTTTTCAACGAAATCTAAATATCAGAATAAACGAAGCTCAAGCGAATCTTATAAATGGAAGGTAAACTTGTATATACAAGTATTTAGGTATATTTAAGTATTGCATTGAGATACAACTAAATTTTATAATATTTATATAATAATATATAATAAGGGACTATAGTGAAGGATTTTTTCAATACGATTTTTCACTTATTTTTAAAAATCTGAAACTAAGTTTTTTAAAGGTATTTAACAATAAAGATACTATTAATTTTAAACGGTAACAATCAATTAATAGAAATAAGATTACAGAATACACTGCCTAACTAATAATGCCTTTATCATTAAATATCTTGATAAGTAAGTTTTTCAGATTAAAAATTGCAAAAAAAAAACCCTTAAATTTGTATTACAATTATAATCTATTTCATATTAAGAATTGAAACAATATTTAATTTAATTTAATAAGTCTATTTACATTGTTCCTTTTCTTAATGATGTAGATTGAAAGTTGAAGAATTTTTACGAATGTTCAGCGAATCAGAAGAAAATTTAATTTTGCACATAATGAAAGGAAACCAGCAAAGTTTTGAAGGTATTTATTTATTATTCGTACTTATATTTAAAAGTATTTTATAACTTTATTAATTTTTTAAATTCTTTAATTTTGTTTAATAGATTTCAATTTCAATACTGATAATAATAAATTGTACTTTACGACTTCATTATCTTCAGCAAAATATAATTATTTTTATTTTATTATTTTATAGTATTCCTAAAATTTAATGTTCTATTATTCTTTATTCATAGGTCACGATGAAATCAATTATAGTAATCCACACTCATATAAACTAAAAGATTTGAGAGTTAGACTAGAAAGAATGGATTCCTAAAAATGTAGTTATTCTTTTTTTTTAAGATTTCTACTACTAATATATACGTTACAAAATGTTATAATTTATATGGGAAGTACCAATGACATATTCCATAAATTTTTGGAGGTTATAAAAGTAGTCATTCTAAAACGATTTTTCCTTTACTCTTTTTTAATCTGAGGCTTAAGTTTCAAGATATTTGATTATAAAGTTACTATTAATTCAGACAAAAACAGATAAATAGTTGAAGTGGGACAAAGTTGTGATATCTCACTTCAATTATCTATCTATCTGTGTCTAAATTAATAGTAACTTTATTACTAAATATCTCGAAAATTAAACCACAAATCAAAAAATGGTAAATTAAATTATCATTTTAGAATCACTCTCTCTATAACTTCTTAAATTTATGGAATATGCCATTGCTACTCCCCGTGTAATATATAGGGTGTCCGGAAATAAAGGAGACTTTTTTTGAAGGGTGGTTCCTGAGACTATTTTAAGAACTTTTTATTTCTGGTATTTTTTGAATTGAGGCTTTATTTCTGAGATATTCAACGATAAAGTTGTCATTAGTTAGAAAGAGACGTTCCGATAGTTGAAGTGAGATGGTGCCCTTCTGTCTCGTTCTAACTATCGGAACGTCTCTGTCTAACTAATGGCAACTTTATCGTTGAATATCTAAGAAATAAAGTCTCAATTCAAAAAATAGCAAGAATAAAAAGTTCTTAGAATAGTCTTAGGAACCATCCTTCAAAAAAGGTCTCCTTTATTTCCGGACACCCTGAATATTTAACTATTGATTACTCATTTTACTTACAAAATATGTCTTATTATTTTTTGTTTTGTTTTATTATTCTAACATTTTATATAAGCGTTAAGAAATTACATACCGTGTAAGTAAAATAAATTAATTATCAATAAAAAGTTTTTATTATAAAGTAAATTATAAATTTACGTTCTCAAATTTGTGTATCTCTTGTAAGTGGGTTAATTTTAAAAATAAATCAATTTGAAAAGTCCTTCACTATTTTTCCATTCAAAACTTAATTTTGGAAGTATTCAAAAATAAGGATGGCATTAGTTAGATTAAATTCTGTACATCTTTGTATAAATAATGATTCCTTTACTATTAAATACCTTGAAAAGTAACCTCCAGATGGAAAACTAGTAATGTACTTTTCAAACAGATCTATTCTCGAAAGTAACTTCTTTAAATGAATTTTTTAATTTTTGCTAATTTTTAGATATATTTTATATATTTGATATCATATATATTTCTGATTAAACTTACTTGAAATACTTCATACTTAATATTATAAAAAAGTTTCATCCTGGAATTATTAAGATCTTTAAAATATTAATATTAATCATTTATTAGCAAGAAAAATAATAAAAAGTAAAACATTAGGTAAATTTACTTATAATTAGAATATGTACGTGACATAATACTGTAACAATTATTATTTCATATTATAAATCGATATAATAAAAAATATTTATTAATAATTTATTAAATTTTAACCTGTACACAATATGTATATACATTTATATAAATGTATATATATTGTAACGTGGTATTTTTATCATTATAAAAATCCGTTACAGGCTCAGCTGATTGGGAATATATTAATATTCCCAATGATAGCATTAGCTGAGCTCGGTCCGGGACGTCAACGGTGATCGCTGTTGTTGTCGTTCGACACAGCTGATTGCCGTTTCTCATTACGCTAGTGTTAGCTAATGAGGCGTCCTTGAAGGGAATTTATAGATTTAAATTCCCTTACTGGGGCTAGCTGATATCGCGCGATCAGCTGGCTATTCACTTCTAGTATTGTCGTCGTAGCGCACGGACGTAAGCCGCTCGACGCATACTATCATAATCCGCTACTTCAAGGTTCGGCCGTGCGTTTGTGTGTGTGTCGTGGTGTGACGGAGTGAGTTCCCAGCTTCCGGATATATCCAGTGGGACCAGCCCAGGAACGGGAAGATTCCTCTGACCACCACTGCCCGGCTTGGAAACCCAACGAAAGTAGTAAGTGGAGCGCCACGCGCTCACTGTTTTTAATAGAGCGTGAAGTGCCGGTCAAGGGACACGGACTTGACCGTGCCCGGTTGCGTTAGTGCGGGATAGTGTGCTCCGACTGTCGCAGCAGTCGTCGAGCTCGGGACCTAGTCCTCATCCCCGGGGAACGTCCGCCCAGGTTGCCTGAAAAGCTCCTGGGTGTTTCAGACGACCCATTCCCTGTAACGTGGGGACCGTTGTTGCAGGAAGCTCAGCGGTCTCTGCGTTGCCGACGCCGACGGACTGCCGAGAAGTCCGTCCTCCACTAGGTAGGACTACAGAGGGTGTACGGGCACCCCGCGCGCGGTTATTCATAATTAATTATATATTGTATATTGCGGCCCTACGGGGAATATAATTTATTTATTAAGTGTATAGAATCGTCGAATAAATCCGCGAGGCGACAGTAGTCCTATTGTGTCCTTATTTCAGACACCGCCTAGTCCTCTCCAACGGGAGAACCTCCTCTGGGCCCCTTTCACCGGAGTCGGTTTCCTCAGGGGTGAGGAACTCCGGTGAATATTATAAATTACTGTGACCGCGTGGTAACATCGGGAGATTCACCTCCTCCCGGGGTTACGCAAAAGCGCGCGTTACAATATTTATTATTACTATACTAAATATTTTATTTTAAATTACATACACTTGTCCCCAAAACACACAGACATTCATCTAACGTTGAAAAAAGAAAGATATACTACAAATGCAAAAATACATTTGTAACGCGCGCTTTTGCGTAACCCCGGGAGGAGGTGAATCTCCCGACGTTACAACGCGGTCACAATAATTTATAGAAATCACCGGAGTTCCTCACCCCTGAGGAAACCGACTCCGGTGAAAAGGGGCCCAGAGGAGGTTCTCCCGTTGGAGAGGACTAGGCGGTGTCTGAAATAAGGACACGACTGGACTGTATTATTCTCGCGGGTTTATTATCCGATTCGATACAATATAATAATTCCCCGAAGGGCCGCAATATACAAAATATAAATAATTAATAATAAACCGCGCGGGGGTGCCCGTACACCCTCTGTAGTCCTGCCTAGTGGAGGACGGACTTCTCGGCAGTCCGTCGGCGTCGGCAACGCAGAGACCGCTGAGCTTCCTGCAACAACGGTCCCCACGTTACAGGAAATGGGTCGTCTGAAACACCCAGGAGCTTTTCAGGCAACCTGGGCGGACGTTCCCCGGGGATGAGGACTAGGTCCCGAGCTCGACGACTGCTGCGACAGTCGGAGCACACGATCCCGCACAACGCAACCGGGCACGGTCAAGTCCGTGTCCCTTGACCGGCACTTCACGCTCTTTTATAAAACAGTGAGCGCGTGGCGCTCCACTTACTACTTTCGTTGTGTTCCAAGCCGGGCAGCGGTGGTCAGAGGAATCTTCCCGTTCCTGGGCTGGTCCCACTGGATGTATCCGGGATCTGGGAACGCACTCCGTCACACCACGACACACACTTCTCTCCCGACTCCGAAGTAGCGATTCTCGATTTATAAAGTACGAGTCGAGCGACTTACGTCCGTACACTACGACTACGATACTAGAAGTGAATAGCCAGCTGATCGCGCGATATCAGCTAGCCCCAGTAAGGGAATTTAAATCTATAAATTCCCTTCAAGGACGCCTCATTAGCTAACACTAGCGTAATGAGAAACGGCAATCAGCTGTGTCGAACGACAACAACAGCGATCACCGTTGACGTCCCGGACCGAGCTCAGCTAATGCTATCATTGGGAATATTAATATATTCCCAATCAGCTGAGCCTGTAACGGATTTTTATAATGATAAAAATACCACGTTACACTCCCCCCCCCCTTAGAGTAAACCTCCGGGGGGGGTTGGATGGCTGGCTCGGGTTCTTCTCGACCTCGTCAAGAAGACCCTCCGCTGTACTCCTTTCTCCCACACCGGTAAGAACCCAGTCTACCGGCGGGGAACCGCTCTCCCTTACACGGTGGAGTACATAGCAACCATCCACGGTCACTGGTTCCTAAAAGGTGTGGAATCTTCCACATTCACGCAAACACGCATAACCCACACTCACATTCATACAAGCAGGACAGTTAACAAAAATACGGATACTGGCACCCAAATTCCCGTTTATTATATATAAAAAAAAAAAAAACAAAGATATATAAAAAAAAACAATTTTCCAAAGAAGGTGGATTAATCCACCTTCATTTTCTCCACCCGGGCGGTGATCCCCGTGGTGGAGTGTTGCGCCGGTGCTGGCGGCGGAGCTGCTGGCTGCGGGGCTTGCGG
This sequence comes from Sclerodermus sp. 'alternatusi', assembly GCA_037305995.1. Classification (NCBI taxonomy): domain Eukaryota; kingdom Metazoa; phylum Arthropoda; class Insecta; order Hymenoptera; family Bethylidae; genus Sclerodermus; species Sclerodermus sp. 'alternatusi'. The sequence goes on from JBBEEM010000020.1 coordinate 79,803, forward strand.
GGTCTTCCGCCCCTTTCCTCCTCTCCTCCTACGGCGTCGGTTGGCCTTCTTCGGCGGCGGAGGTGCCTTGGCCACCCTGCCTCCCCTTCTCCGCTGGGCCGGTGCTGGTGGGCCTGCTGCTGCTGGGGCCGGTCGGTTCCTCGGGCGCCGCGGCGCCGCTCCCCGACGCACCTCCTCCAGCTCCCACGCGAGCTGTTCCACCCTCCCCGAGAGTCGCCAGTTCTCCTCCCGAACCTGCGCGAACTCTGCGGCGGAGGGGGAAGGTCCCTGCTGGGGAGGTCCCCCAGCGGTGGTGTTCGGGACCCATGAGGAGGGCGCCGGGGCCTGGGACGGGTGTTGTGCCCAGAACATCGGCTGCTGCGGGGGTGCCTGCGATGATGGTGGAGGCGCCGATGCGGCTGGCTGGTAGTACCACCAGCCAGCCGTCGATGGTGTTGCGGAAGGGGCTTGCCAGCTCATTCTCTTCTGTCCTGCTAAACATACATGGTACATAATACCTAGCGCACGCACACATACAACAACACACAGATAATTCCACGTAGACTACTTCGCAGATAGAGCACTCACGGCTGGCGGGGCCTAAGCCTATCTCGCCAGGTAGGGGAAGGCGGCGGTGACGCCAGCTCACTCTCCTCTTTCCTACTCCGCGCTCCGGTATGGGAAATCGGCGGCGATACGGGTTCGTCCTGCTCGATTTCCGCGGAGGAGTGCTCTTTTTCATCAGCCCGTCGCAGCTGGGCGATGAATGGTTTGAGGTCCTGCACATGGACTCTCGGGTTGGTGCGGCCATGAGTTTCCCCCAACTCATAGACCACCGGAGATATTTTCTTCGCGATCTGGTAGGGACCTTCGTATGCCGGCGCTAATTTGGCTGCGAAGTTATCGGCAGCCGACGAGAATGCTCGATTACGCCGCCACACGAGGTCTCCGACGCTGTATTGTACATCGCGACGCCCTTTGTTATAATATCGAGCCTGCTTCGCACTCGCAGACTCGATGGCGTCGCGGACAATGTCAAAGATGAGAGGTAATCTCTTCATCCTTGACCCCCAGCTCTCTGGGTCGCGTCGGACCAACTTCCGTGGACCTTCCACAGATCTAAGGAGATTTGGGGTGATTTTCGGGTCTCGACCGAAATTTAAAAATGCGGGAGACACTCCGGTAGACGCATGCCATGCGGTGTTAACCGCAAACTGGAATTCATGCAAATGCACATCCCAGTCTCGGTGATCGTTCTCTACGAACTCCGAGATCATGGTCTTAATCACCCGATTGACCCGTTCGACCGGATTTGCCTGTGCATGATACGGAGCTATGCGAAAGTGCCGTATCTGCAACTCATCGAGGAATTTCGCTACATCTCGATTGACAAATTCGGTCCCATTGTCGCTTAGAAATATTTCGGGAGTTCCCCACCGAAATATCACTAAGTCTTCGAATGCGCGTATGATGCTCCGCGCATTCGCTTTCCTGAGGGCCTTTAATTCTACCCACCTGGTAAAATTATCCAGGAAAGCGACAATGTATCGGCACTGGGCGCGGCTCGGAGGAAGTGGACCCATGATGTCCGCTGCGACAACGGTCCAAGGTTTCTCGACCACGCGACTGCCCATCAGTCCCGCGGGAGAAACCTGCGCTACCTTATGTTGTTGACATGTCTCGCACGCTCGCACATAGTCAACAACATCTCGGTATATCCCCGGCCAGTAATATCTGAGGCTCACGCGTCCGTACGTTTTCTGAGCACCCAGATGACCAGCCGATGGAGGACAATGCGCTTCCTCGATCGCGATCCTTCGTGCCCCTCGTGGAATCACCAACTTCCACGAGTAACCTGAGGGCTCGAGGGTCTCATATAGCGCCTCTGGACGATGACAGTATATGAGATCTCCCTCTATTTTCCAATCTGGAAATTTCTGAGCCCTCTTTTTTATCGATTCGCGGCGCTCCGCGTACCAGGGATCATCCCTGAACCAACCTAAAATCGTCTTTGAGGAATATTTGGAGTCGTTAATTTCGACCGCGGCCACCGCGTCCAACGAATCTACGGCAGTAAGTGCGCGGGACAATGCATCGGGTACCACGTGCAGAGCCCCTTTCCGGTGCACAACATCAAAGGAATGCTGTTGTAATTCTAAAGCCCATCGGGCCAAACGACCTCCCGAATCCTTGATATTGTGCAACCAACGCAGGCTGCTGTGATCCGTGATGACTACGAAGTGGTAGCCTTCCACGTACGGTCTAAGCTTTTTTATTGCCCATACGACAGCAAGGCACTCCTTTTCCGACGCCGAATAATTCCGTTCGGCCTTAGTGAGCACGCGGTTAATATAAACGATAGGATGCTCCTTGCCGTCGTATTCTTGGGTCAGGACGGCCCCGATCGCGAAGTCGCTGGCATCCGTTTGGATCTGAAAAGGTCGCGCGAAATCTGGACGAACTAAGATAGGCGCAGTGCACAGCGCATTCTTTAATTTTTCGAACGCGACCTGTTCGTCCTCGCCCCAATGCCAGCGTACCCCTTTGCATAGTAGTTTTACTAGGGGAATTTTTATTTTCGCGAATTCGGGGATAAACCTGGAGTACCACCCCACCATTCCTAAGAACCGGCGGAGGGACTTTAATTCTGACGGAGCCGGATAATTTAATATCGGCTCTATTTTCTCCGGATCTGGTGCTAAACCGTTACGATTTACTCGGTAGCCCAAGAACCGTACTTCGGAACGACAGAATTTACTTTTTTCTCTATTGAGTCTCAGTCCCGCTTGACTGAGTACTCCAAGTATCCGTCCTAGCCACTCCAACTGTTCCTCAAATGTGTCCGTGACAATAATAATATCATCTTCAACTTCAGGCGCAGACGTTCCCTCGAAAGAGGCGGTAGGGCCATACGACGGGCGCAACGTCTCACCGTGCACACCAGGTCGATCTCCGGGCCTCTACCGGACACCCACTTACTCCAATTGGCTCCGCTGAGGTCATCATGAATCGTGCATAATGGCTCGGCACCGCTGGAGATTTCCTCACGCAACCAGAAATCCTCCAGGGCAGAGAGATGCGGCCGGTCTCTCTGCAGCGACAGTGCAGCCCACGATTCATCCTCCCTCCCGCCAGACCAAGTGTCGCTCTGGCGAACACTTGACGTAAACGGGGCGAGTGCATTCCTTAACCCAGTCGTCTCGCTTACCGTGACTGGAAGGAAAGGAACTACACTCTCATCGGCTACTTTTAATTCGCCGGGGCCTCGGAAATCGGGAAAAGGGATAGCGCGAGCCCCTTGCGCTGGCCCTAATGCCCGTTTCCCGAGGGCGCCTGATATCCGGTTCGGTTCGGAGGTGGCATTCCTCCCGGAGGTACGGTCGGAGAGCCACTCCAAAACGAACTCTCGGGCAACGCCGCCGGCTGTGCGGCCGTCGGCGCTCCCGAGTTCGCGGGCGGCATCTGAGCTTGCGGCTGTCCCCATAGCGAATATAACGCCGGGGGATTTTGAGGCGCCGCAACTCTGCCCGCGTGCGGATACACAGGCTGGATCGGTGCACTTTGCAACAATGCGGTACACTCACGCGCAAAGTGTCCGATCCCTTCGCACCGGAAGCAACGTACGTTCCCTCTCCCTTGGGGAACGCGAGCTTCGACGGCCGGATAATTTCGGGGGGCCACCGGGCCCCCTGGTGCTCGGGAGGTCAGTCCTCTCGCTTCACCTCCGGACTGCCTCCCCCTTCCGATGGCCGCAACGGCAGCAAGCTGTTTGCTTAACTCTTGCATTTGCTTGCTGAGGCCATCGTTGTTGCCGCCACCACCCGCTTGTTGGTTCTTTGCGCGGGTGGCGCGGCGGCGGGCGGTACGCGATCGTTTCTCGCCCGCTGAGCACTGCGTGTCCGAATTCGACCCCGTCTCGGAGGAGTACTCCAGTCTACCTCGAGACTTGGGCCGCTGCGCCTGTTTTTGCGCTGACGGTTGGGCCGAATTCGGAAGGGTGAACCGCTGTCCACCCTGAGCACCCCCCGCTTGGGGTGCTTTCGTTGAGGCGGGTCGGATCGCCTGTGGGGGCCCCGCTGGGTGGAATTCGCCCTCGATTGCGGCGACGGCGCTGCCGCGACACTTTCTATCGTCGGTTTTCGACCGCGACGACGCGGGCGCGGACTCGGATTTCCGCGCCTTGGCGATAGAAAGTGTTTCTTCTACACTCTCCCCAAGCGTTAGCAGGTCCTCAAATTCCTTTACGTGTGCCCTCAGGATGTAATGAAGGTAGTTCGCGTGCATATTTTCATACGCGAGGTCCAGCTGCTGCTTGAGGGTGGGTACTGGGCGAATTCTATCTAATTTATCACGCATCCGACCGACGTACGTGATAATGTCCTCGCCTTCCGATTGGCGAACTGCACGAGCCTCCCTCCACCGAGCCACAGAGTCCTCCTTCACGCGGAATTGAAGGAGGAAGGCCTTCTTAAAGGCTTTACGGGAGGTAATACTATGTCCCTCCCGCCGGTACCATCTCTTGGCGTGATCGGTCAAGACGGTGGGCAGAGCTCCGTGCAGTGTTTTGAATGGGAGTCCCGACCCTCGACGACAGGCCTCGAAGGACTCCCAAAATTCCTCTGCTTCCGCTGGGGTGCCTTTCCCGAATTTCACCCCATATTTCCGCAGGGTATCGAGCGCGGATCGCTCGTTACCCCGGCGCGACGAGGAGCGACCACGCGATCCTCGCGTGGATCGGTCGCTGCTCGAACCGCGACTTCGCGATGTGGAAGAGACCGACGAGGAGGACGAGCTGTCCTCCGCGGACCGATCCGGCAGCAGCGCACCCCCCTTAGCCGATCGGGAGGGTACCGGCGATTTGACCCTAGGGGTCCCTTTTAACTCCGCTTCCGGTCTCACTCGGAGACCGGAAGCGACGGCCTGCTGCGCTGCCGCCAGGCTATCATCCGCCCGGCGCGTGATCTCTTCGACGCGGTCTTGCTGTTCGCTCAATCGGCGAAACAGCTCCGCGCTCTCCCGGCTCATATCGGCGACCGCGCTTTTGATCCACGCGCGCTCTTCCCGAATTAAATTGAGCTCCGCGCGGACACTCTGTTGGGCTTTTTCCACCCTGCTGTTCGCGGCGGACCATTCTCGGCGCATCGTCGCCAGTTGTTCGCGCAACTCGTCCCGTTCGCGACAGAATTCGCGCTGGATCGACGCGCTCTGGCTCCGAGCCTCCTCGCTTGCCCGGCAGCACTCCTCGTAGACGAGGATGAGACGGTCCATCACCGCGACGATACTACGACCGCCCTCAGGATTCAACGCCTCGAATCCACCACTCTCGGCCGGTGGAGGCGGAATACCCGATTCCGCGGTCGGCGGAGGCGACTCCGCGGCATGAACCTCCGCGAAGGTCACCGCAGGGTTCCGGGAGACTGTAAAATTGGTGTCCGACCGACCGAAATCGGACACCCTCCGGAGTTCCTCGAGACTCAACCCCAGTGAGTCGAGGTTATCGGTCGTCATAGATATCGGATCGGCCCATTGTCCGCCGATTGACTGGGCCGTCCGAAGGTACGGCGACGGTACGCGCGATGTCCCGTCGGAACGCGCCAAGTCCGGTAGCACGGCCGCGTCCGACTCTATCACCGTCGAGTTGGAGCCAATCTCGCGACTGGACTCCCCCCGCACCGTCTGTGACGATCCTGACCCCGGGGTCACGTATTCCCCCGAATCCGCCGTGGACGTCGAGGTAGTCCGACCCCCGGGAGTCTCGCCGACGTCGTCCTCGTCCAAATACGGGTCCCAGCGCTCGGTCTCCGGGCCGAATTTGTCGCGCATTTGACGGCGGACTAGTCGGTCTCGCACATCACGCGGAGGCTCGTCGGCGGAACCGCGAATCCCCAATTCGCGGGTGAGGACCAGTAACGCTTCTATCGAGAGGCGATCCATCTGGTCCTTCAACTGCTTACGCACGTTCCGACGCTCCACTCGCTCACTCTGTCGAGTGAGCGCTTGATCTGCCCGATCGCGAGATCCTCCCATCGTGGACCGTTTTTTTAGCGCGACGCGGAACGTCGACCAAATGGAGCGCGTCGAACGGCAAGCCTACCCACTATCTCCAACCCAAAAAAAAATTTTTCTATAACTAATACTAAAATAGTTCGCGGTAGGTATCCCAACCTTGATACCCCGCGTCCTAAACCAATTCCGCGGGCTTTCCGGAATTGCCTCAGCAACGGTTCACCAACGTGGGCCCCACGTTGGGCGCCAAATGTAACGCGCGCTTTTGCGTAACCCCGGGAGGAGGTGAATCTCCCGACGTTACAACGCGGTCACAATAATTTATAGAAATCACCGGAGTTCCTCACCCCTGAGGAAACCGACTCCGGTGAAAAGGGGCCCAGAGGAGGTTCTCCCGTTGGAGAGGACTAGGCGGTGTCTGAAATAAGGACACGACTGGACTGTATTATTCTCGCGGGTTTATTATCCGATTCGATACAATATAATAATTCCCCGAAGGGCCGCAATATACAAAATATAAATAATTAATAATAAACCGCGCGGGGGTGCCCGTACACCCTCTGTAGTCCTGCCTAGTGGAGGACGGACTTCTCGGCAGTCCGTCGGCGTCGGCAACGCAGAGACCGCTGAGCTTCCTGCAACAACGGTCCCCACGTTACAGGGAATGGGTCGTCTGAAACACCCAGGAGCTTTTCAGGCAACCTGGGCGGACGTTCCCCGGGGATGAGGACTAGGTCCCGAGCTCGACGACTGCTGCGACAGTCGGAGCACACTATCCCGCACTAACGCAACCGGGCACGGTCAAGTCCGTGTCCCTTGACCGGCACTTCACGCTCTATTAAAAACAGTGAGCGCGTGGCGCTCCACTTACTACTTTCGTTGGGTTTCCAAGCCGGGCAGTGGTGGTCAGAGGAATCTTCCCGTTCCTGGGCTGGTCCCACTGGATATATCCGGAAGCTGGGAACTCACTCCGTCACACCACGACACACACACAAACGCACGGCCGAACCTTGAAGTAGCGGATTATGATAGTATGCGTCGAGCGGCTTACGTCCGTGCGCTACGACGACAATACTAGAAGTGAATAGCCAGCTGATCGCGCGATATCAGCTAGCCCCAGTAAGGGAATTTAAATCTATAAATTCCCTTCAAGGACGCCTCATTAGCTAACACTAGCGTAATGAGAAACGGCAATCAGCTGTGTCGAACGACAACAACAGCGATCACCGTTGACGTCCCGGACCGAGCTCAGCTAATGCTATCATTGGGAATATTAATATATTCCCAATCAGCTGAGCCTGTAACGGATTTTTATAATGATAAAAATACCACGTTACAATATATATACATTTATATAAATGTATATACATATTGTGTACAGGTTAAAATTTAATAAATTATTAATAAATATTTTTTATTATATCGATTTATAATATGAAATAATAATTGTTACAGTATTATGTCACGTACATATTCTAATTATAAGTAAATTTACCTAATGTTTTACTTTTTATTATTTTTCTTGCTAATAAATGATTAATATTAATATTTTAAAGATCTTAATAATTCCAGGATGAAACTTTTTTATAATATTAAGTATGAAGTATTTCAAGTAAGTTTAATCAGAAATATATATGATATCAAATATATAAAATATATCTAAAAATTAGCAAAAATTAAAAAATTCATTTAAAGAAGTTACTTTCGAGAATAGATCTGTTTGAAAAGTACATTACTAGTTTTCCATCTGGAGGTTACTTTTCAAGGTATTTAATAGTAAAGGAATCATTATTTATACAAAGATGTACAGAATTTAATCTAACTAATGCCATCCTTATTTTTGAATACTTCCAAAATTAAGTTTTGAATGGAAAAATAGTGAAGGACTTTTCAAATTGATTTATTTTTAAAATTAACCCACTTACAAGAGATACACAAATTTGAGAACGTAAATTTATAATTTACTTTATAATAAAAACTTTTTATTGATAATTAATTTATTTTACTTACACGGTATGTAATTTCTTAACGCTTATATAAAATGTTAGAATAATAAAACAAAACAAAAAATAATAAGACATATTTTGTAAGTAAAATGAGTAATCAATAGTTAAATATTCAGGGTGTCCGGAAATAAAGGAGACCTTTTTTGAAGGATGGTTCCTAAGACTATTCTAAGAACTTTTTATTCTTGCTATTTTTTGAATTGAGACTTTATTTCTTAGATATTCAACGATAAAGTTGCCATTAGTTAGACAGAGACGTTCCGATAGTTAGAACGAGACAGAAGGGCACCATCTCACTTCAACTATCGGAACGTCTCTTTCTAACTAATGACAACTTTATCGTTGAATATCTCAGAAATAAAGCCTCAATTCAAAAAATACCAGAAATAAAAAGTTCTTAAAATAGTCTCAGGAACCACCCTTCAAAAAAAGTCTCCTTTATTTCCGGACACCCTATATATTACACGGGGAGTAGCAATGGCATATTCCATAAATTTAAGAAGTTATAGAGAGAGTGATTCTAAAATGATAATTTAATTTACCATTTTTTGATTTGTGGTTTAATTTTCGAGATATTTAGTAATAAAGTTACTATTAATTTAGACACAGATAGATAGATAATTGAAGTGAGATATCACAACTTTGTCCCACTTCAACTATTTATCTGTTTTTGTCTGAATTAATAGTAACTTTATAATCAAATATCTTGAAACTTAAGCCTCAGATTAAAAAAGAGTAAAGGAAAAATCGTTTTAGAATGACTACTTTTATAACCTCCAAAAATTTATGGAATATGTCATTGGTACTTCCCATATAAATTATAACATTTTGTAACGTATATATTAGTAGTAGAAATCTTAAAAAAAAAGAATAACTACATTTTTAGGAATCCATTCTTTCTAGTCTAACTCTCAAATCTTTTAGTTTATATGAGTGTGGATTACTATAATTGATTTCATCGTGACCTATGAATAAAGAATAATAGAACATTAAATTTTAGGAATACTATAAAATAATAAAATAAAAATAATTATATTTTGCTGAAGATAATGAAGTCGTAAAGTACAATTTATTATTATCAGTATTGAAATTGAAATCTATTAAACAAAATTAAAGAATTTAAAAAATTAATAAAGTTATAAAATACTTTTAAATATAAGTACGAATAATAAATAAATACCTTCAAAACTTTGCTGGTTTCCTTTCATTATGTGCAAAATTAAATTTTCTTCTGATTCGCTGAACATTCGTAAAAATTCTTCAACTTTCAATCTACATCATTAAGAAAAGGAACAATGTAAATAGACTTATTAAATTAAATTAAATATTGTTTCAATTCTTAATATGAAATAGATTATAATTGTAATACAAATTTAAGGGTTTTTTTTTTGCAATTTTTAATCTGAAAAACTTACTTATCAAGATATTTAATGATAAAGGCATTATTAGTTAGGCAGTGTATTCTGTAATCTTATTTCTATTAATTGATTGTTACCGTTTAAAATTAATAGTATCTTTATTGTTAAATACCTTTAAAAAACTTAGTTTCAGATTTTTAAAAATAAGTGAAAAATCGTATTGAAAAAATCCTTCACTATAGTCCCTTATTATATATTATTATATAAATATTATAAAATTTAGTTGTATCTCAATGCAATACTTAAATATACCTAAATACTTGTATATACAAGTTTACCTTCCATTTATAAGATTCGCTTGAGCTTCGTTTATTCTGATATTTAGATTTCGTTGAAAAGCACAACGTACACGACGTATAAATTTCCCATTTTTCAAGCGTTCTAAATCTATTTCTTGATCTTTTATTATTCTTGATAATTTTTCTATTAATATAAAATTTAATTTTAAATAAAATTTACTACAAATAAAACAATTTGGTTTAAAATATTAGAATGTGCTTTTAATTTTCGTCCTATAATGTTATGAAAGGACTCTAGAATATTATTAGTTCTAGAAGGACTATTATATGTACTAATTATATTAGCCTGAGGAAGCCATGTGCATTGAATATATTTAATAAAGTTTAACGTATTTGGAAATTTTTTGCTCATGTGGTTAGCAATATTTTTTACCATATTAAAACCGTCTTTAAATAATTCCGCGGGTAATAAGGGTAATGCCATGCAAATTAATAATAAATTTCGTGGAGCGTCAGAAGGATTTAATGATTGCCACTTTCTTAGAAGGGCCTAAAAAATAAAATATTTTATTAAAAATTTGATTTATTATTAATTAGTTCATTATTAAACAATAGTTTATAAATTATTTTAGAGTTCCAAAAGCTAATAGAAATTTTATGAATATTTAAAACTATTTAATTCTTTCTATGTTTCAAATAGTTAAAAATCTTACTTGCTTATAGTGGAACCAGCATCCATGAAAGCGTGCAGCTGGAAATTGCTCACTTAAAGCAATTATTGACGCTGCTTCAAAATCTCCCATAATAAATTTCAAATTTGTTGATAGATTAGGGGCAAGCTCTTTAATTTTTTCCCAAATTGCATTATATGTAGACTTTTTTCGATTTTCGCAAAGAACAAAGACAGATCCTATACCCTGGAATTATTAAATGTTATTAAAAAGTTTTTTAAGATATCATAAGAGCACAATGTACATGTAATATAAAAAGTTAATATTAGTATTATTAATAGTTATAGATAAACTTATATACTAACCACATCTGAGAAACGTATGTGTACATTATATAACTGTGCAAAAGGAGGCACTTGTGGTGCAACCTAAAATTATCAATAACAAATATTATGAATTTTAAAAGTTCTTTATGTACTATTATTGTTTAAGTATCTATTGCATTTAATTGTTTAATTTCAAAAAATATATATTTAAAAATAAATAATTTTTTATTTTGATTCAATAATTTTAATGAAGATAAAAACGATAAGATATATAAAAGGTGGATACCAAAAAAGTTCCATCTACATATATTTCTGACGATGAAGATAAAGCTTCTAACAAATTATCAGCAGCAAATATATATGCCACTTTTTCATCACTAGAAGTAACAAATCCTTTATATATGTTTTCCAAAGGTTTGTAGGAATAAAGTTGATAATTAAATTGTTCAAAGGAGCTTGGTAATGTAGGTCGTACTTTTGTTTTTTCTCGAAAAAGAATAGATTTCATTGAGACGTATGAAATATGACTGGCAATAATAGGATTTCTAAAAAAGAAAAATAACTATTTAATTAAATTGTATAAATACAATAATTATATAAATCTTATGTATTGCTTCTCTGTTATTATATGTAGCGTACCTTCTGCAAACAGAATCAAAAATATCTTTAGGAGATAAGGCTGTTTCACGACAGAGTTTTAACATTTCTAATTTCATTTGATGTTTTTCCACAATCCATTTTACAGGTGCATGACAATGATCATTTATCGTTAACCAATTATCATTTTCCAAGATTAATTTTGCAATACATCCAAACACTTGTCGCTTTGTGCAACGAAAATGAAGTATAGTACGAGAGTCTCTTCTATAAGAATAATTTTTATACACATAAATGTTAGAATTACTTCTTTGTCCAGGTAAAATTTCCATCTGAAAATAATAATTAAATATAAATTTAATTTCATGAAAATTAGAAAAAAATTAAATTTTTAAATATAAATAAGAATTTTGTTTGCATACGTTTGATGTTTATGAGTAAACTATTACATGAAATAAATAAATCAGAAAAGCAATTTGAAGTTCTTATTTTTAATTTCGTGTCTCTATAATAAAACTTATATCATTAATAATTAATTATTAATACACCTTTATATAGTTATATAACTTTTTAAGAATGAAAACACTTACTCTTTTTATAATTTCTGTGAATAAGTTGAATAAAGGTGATCACAATGGTTCACGTGTCTAAGTTGAAAAGAAATTTCATATATACAACAACATGACTTAAATCCAATAATGAGGCGCAAGTATACAAACGATTCCTCTTATTTTTTTTTTAATTTATTATAAAAATTTATATATAAATATAAGAGTATATTTATTTTTATTACAAATTTTAATATACATATTATTTTTGTTGAATTTTATTTTTATATTTTTATTATTTTAAAAGAATTATTTAGAAAATAATGGATATATATTGCATTAGAGAGTTTAATGTCATATCTATAATTAATTGTTTTATGCTTTTGACTCCCATTGAAGATAGGAACGATTGTAGTAACGTTTATAAGGATATTTTCTAGAAGGTTATTTATTGTTGTTACTATATAAATGTAAGCCCTTTTTTTCTAAAATATTTATTTTATTGCATTTATTCTTTTTTAATCATTTATATGGAACGTGTAATTGATTATATATTGTATTAAAATCCTTACAATTAAATGAATATTAATGAAGTATAACGTTTGCAAAATAGTATGTAATTAATAAAATTAAATAAGAAATCATTATTCCCTTAGATGGAAATTTTATCTGGGCAAAGAGCTGGTTCTAAATTGTATGCGTATAACAATCATGTTTACAGAATTGATAATCGTTATAAAAATATATTTAGATGTCATTTACGACAAACTACAGGTTGTCGTGGTATACTACATAAAGAAGAAGATAATTATATATTGAAAATTGAACATAATCACGAATTTCAGCATTCATTAATTAATAAAAATAAACTAAAGGATAAAATTTTAAAAATGTGTAGAGAAACAGCGTTACCATTGAAGGATATTTTTGATACAATTTGTAGAAGGCTTGTATAATTTTTATTTTGAATTTATACTAGTAGAATAAAAATATATTATAATTTTACTTCAATTTATTAAAGTCAAGAATTAAAATGTAGTATTCGAAGCTTATAATAAAGTCTGAAATTACTAAAATTGAATAATGAGCTTATGTATATTGTAAATTTTAATATTATTTCACTATTAATGCACTAATAATTAATAACAATATTAAGTTCAAACATTATATTTACAATTACAGTAATCCAGTTGTTGCAGCTCAATTTTCATATGTATCTCTCAAATCAATAATGCAAAGAGAAAGATCAAAACTAAGACCATCGATACCATCAACTTTTGAATGTCTGAGAAATCAATTAGATAATTATTATCTTGTTAAGGAAATTTATAAAGGTTATGTTTTAACAAATGATGGAGATATGGCATTTCTATTCAGTACAAATACTTTATTGCACGAATTATCAAAATCAACAGAAATATATGTAGATGGTACATTTGATGTTAGTAGTGCAAAATAATTTCATTATTAAACTAATTACTGTATGTGTGTTTGGGAATGTATAATATAATTATTTAATATTTATATGTTTACATTATTTTACTTATAGATCGTACCACGTACTCCACCATTTAAACAGGTTTATAGTGTACATATTCGATACATGGATAAGGTTCAGTATTACTTTATAGTTAAAAGAAAAAGGTTTTATTCTCATTATTATTAATAATATTAATTATTTTAATCATTATTAGGGAATACCAATCATATTTGCATTATGTCCAAATAAAAGCCAAAAACTATATACTGCATTATGGAAAAAAATTATAGAGATAGTACCAGATCTACAAAATAAATTAAAATTTATAATGAGCGATTATGAGAAGGCAGCAATGAATGCATTGGCAGAACAATTGGCACTCCTGCTAATCGGTGCCCTCTCCAGTTCATCAATATAGCAGTGATGTCTTTCTGAAGTTTAGGCCCAATTAATAAGGTGTCGTTTAACGATTACCCACTGGGAGTTTTCGCTGAGGCGTTGAACACCACTCGTATTTTCTCCTTCCCGTTCTCCGTTTTAAATACCGCATGGTGCGGAAGATATACCAGGGAGAGATCCTTGGAGGTGGAGGTGACCTTGCTCATGTGTCCGAACGACTCGTACTCCTCCATGAACTTATTGTAGTTCTGCTGCAGTGGTGGTGATTTCTGGAATCGGCGGAGCACCCGATTCAATGCGGATTCCGCCATGGTTCTCGATGGACCCAATTGTTCCGGATGGGAGTCCTGGCGAGCAGGAAGCCCTACGGAGAACCGTCCTGACGGGAGCTGAGTCACAGTTTCGACGAAGAAGTCCTCGCACTGTTGTTCCTCCGGAGTAAGTGGCGAAGAAGTAGGCACCTCCTCTATTTCCCAGAATCGTCGGAGCGCCTGATCCACATTGCAGCAGTGATGCACTTGAATGCAATTGGAGTGAATGGCCTCGACATCGAGCACATTCCCAATGACAATCCAACCGAAGATGGTTGATTGCGCTATGAGCGTCTGATCTGGAGACTTAAAAGTTTGCTCCTGCATCATTCGAGGATAATAATTCGCTCCGATTAGGATGTCTATCGGAGCCCTGGACGAGGCGTACTTGTCCGACTAGTCCAACTTGTGTAAATGTGGGAAGTTCGCTGATGAGTACGGAGGTGGTATATAGCTGGTTACCTTTGGTAAGATGAGTACGCTGACATCCAGTGATGCCTTGTCTGCCTTCAGAAAATGCAGCGTAAGCTCTGAGCAAGTAGGAGCCTTGCAAGCTGCGATGCCAGCTACTCCGTACACGGTGGACGAGGTTTGAATGCGCGGTAGGCGCAACCTCTGAGCTAGTTTCTCCGTGACGAAGGTTTTCTGGGACGCATTGTCGACCAGACCTCGCACTGTGAGTGATCTTCCGTCCTGCGAACGCACCTCCACCATTACTGTGCCTAGTAGCACCGTCTTGCCCTCATCTGCACTGAGGAGAGTGGTCACTTGTCATACCACTGATTCGTCGACAGTAGTCGCAGGCCTGGCCTGGCTCGTGGTTGTGACCCTTCTTGGAAAATGCAAGAGCAAGTGATGCGGCTTGGCGCAAGTACGACAGCGGTTATTAGAGCTGCAACTCCCTGCAGAGTGACCGCTACGGAGGCAGTTCAGGCAAAGCTTGGCACCCGAAACAACCTTGTAGCGTCCGTCAGGGTTCAGTCCCAGGAACTTCGGACACTGGAAGAGAGCGTGCTCTTTATAGCAGTGAGGACACTTTGTTCGTGTAGCCTCAGTCGTGTGTACACGGATTGGGTTCTCCGCAATTTTCCTTCCTTTGCCCTTGGAAGTGGCTCGGACTTCCAGCACAGTAATTCATCGGGCGAGGAAGTCGATGAACTTGGAGAACTCTGAGAACTCTGTGGTATCACCTAGGATCTTCTCCCATTCTTCGCTCAACTCGTCGTCGAATTTTCCAATAAAATATTGGATGAGTAGAGGCGACCAAGAGTCAACCTCGCACCCAGCGTTGCGCAGTGCATCAAGGGTTAGCGTCGAGACGTCTCGAAGGGCCTTTAATGAAGGCAAATGTTCAAATCGTACCTTCGGAACCTCGAGCAGTTCGGTAAGCAACATGCTTATGAGCAGTCGCCGATTGGAATACCGCGTTTTCAGCGTCTTCCAGGCCGAGTAATAATTTTCCTCGGTGAGCGGCAAGTTCTGGATAGCAGCAAGGGCTTCTCCAGTTACGCATGATCTCAGGTAGTGGAACTTCTGCACTACCGGTAGGCTGGCACTGTCGTGTACCATGGATCGGAAGCTGTCGCAGAATGACGGCCAGCTTGGGTAATCTCCTGCGAATTTCGGCAGGTGGATGTTCGGCAGTTTCAATGGGCAATGAGACGTCATTGACGTGCCTCCAGGAGATGAAGCCGCGATTACAGAATTAGAGGCTTCGTCCAGCCGATCCAGGTGCTCGTCCAAGTATATTTCCGCGGTTTCGAATGCTTCAACAGCCAGTTGATAGGTGTGTGCCTTCGTGTAACTGGACTGTTGTAATTCCGCTGCGGTCATGGAGTTACAAACCTCCAGGTGGAGGACCTTGATGTCCTCGAACACCTTGCGCACAGTGGCGGCTCGCTCTTGTAGGAAGCGCTTGGTGAAGTTATTGACTCCGCGCTTTTTTGTGTTGGCGAGTAGTCGACCCAATTCCTCTCGGAGGATATTGACATGAGTGACATACTCGGGAACGTTGGTCGACATTTTGACCGTTCCTTCTCACTCCTTAGCGTTGACTGGAACACGAGTTTTTGCAATTGCACAATAAACGAATGCCGATGATCCGGCTCGAAGGACCAAAAATTTGTGCGAGATTTTGCGTAAATTCTCGAGTTCCTAATCGGCTAAAGGATCGAGTAGGAGGATGGTCAAATAAGGTAGTCGACAACGCAGTTAAATATAACCAATTTATTTTGCAATAAGGGTTCAAGACCTTATTGGTAATGAGCATACAAAAATTATGTTTATATTTTAACGAAACAAAATACTCTAGCTAATTAGCGTGGCTAATTAACTAGAATCTTCGCAACGCGATTGAGAGTCCACGGCTGGCGAAAACTCTCAACGCGGCGGAGTGAGCGGTTGCTCGGCCGGTGACTTGGCTGGCAAGTGGCCGGTGGCAGGAGGCCGAGAAGTCGGCTGGCGACTCCCGGAGTATCCTAGGAATGGTTTTGTCCGGCAAGGAGTCTTTGCAGCAGACGGGAGGTTGTCTCGCCAGGAGTCCTGGGTCGACGGGGTGCGAGAGGTAGGAAGACCTGCGAAGAGCCTCCGAGGTCTGATTGGGTTGCTGGTATGCTGGATACTGCAAGGATTGAGTCCTTGGTCGCTAGTGATAAGGGAACTTGGTACACTTATCACTAGCGAGAAGTCCTGGCCGTGGGCCAGATAGACGAGCCGCTTGGGACTAGCCACCTAGCGGACGGCGGCCGAACTAGACGGTCTAGCCTAGGCGATCGCAAACACCCGCGTAGCACCGGTAAAAGGTATCACCATCCCACGGATGGAATTAAGCGCGGCGGAACTTTTATCCCAATTAATGGCGCACGTCATATCAGTTCTAGATCTTGACGAGAAACAGTGTTTTTGCTGGTCTGATTAAACAGTCGTATTGGCTTGGTTAAATACGTGTCCTAGCAAATTGACAAGATTCTTAGCAAATCGAATGTGGAAGATTAAAGAAATTTTGCCGCGAGTACAATGGGGACATGTTGCTGGAACGTCTAATCCTGCTGATATCGCCTCGCGAGGGATGACAGCGAAAAATCTCGATCAGAATTCTCTATGGTGGGCGGGAATACCTTGGTTAGTAGAACCTGAGCAAAGTTGGCCTAGAGCAACGGGGTCGATTTCGGAAAATAATCTACCGGAACGTAAACGCCACATTTTGCTCTCGAAAGTTTCTCCGCAAGATTCAAGAGAAGAATTAGTTACTCGATTTTCGTCATGGACTAGATTAATAGGAGTCACTGCCTTGGCTAAAGATAAACTATTAAGATTTCGCGGCACTCAAAATATTAAAACGAAGATCGAATTGCGTCAGGAAGCGTCGGATTATTGGGTTAGATATGTTCAAGAAGTTTCACTTGATAAAGAAATTAAACTCTTACAGAAGGGAAAGGACGTTTCAAACACGCGATTAGGATCAATCGATTCCTTTATAGATCAAAATTCATTCCTGAGGGTTGGCGGTAGATTAAGACACTCCCCCTTCGCTTACCATGTGAAACATCCGAACATTTTAGCGAAGCATCACATAACAAAACTCATAATTGAGGCGGTACACGTTAACACATTACACGGGGGGGGGGGGGGGGGCTCAGCTAACCCTCAGAGTGTTACGTGAAAGATTTTGGATAATCCAAGGAAGAAATTTAGTTCGAGACTGCATACGTAAATGCGTAACCTGTATTCGATATAAAAAGACGATGCTGAAGCAAAAAATGGCGGATTTACCTAAAGAACGGGTTACCCCTTCTCGACCCTTTGCCAATACAGGGATAGATTACGCAGGTCCCTTTCAAACGAGAGTGACCATAGGAAGACGACACCATTTTCGCAAATCATGGATAGTTTTGTTCATATGTTTGGCAACAAGAGCGATACATTTGGAACTGGTTTCGGATTATTCAACGCCGACTTTTTTAGCCGCATTATGGAGATTTGTGTCTAGATATAGCCTCCCAGCCACCCTATTTTAGTGACAATGGGTCAAACTTTCAGGGAGCTAATCGTGACTTAAGAAAATTTGTGAAGGAACTCAAAAATAACTCTGAAGTCAATCAATTTATGACGACTCTAAGCCTACAGTGGAAATTCATTCCCCCTGGTGCTCCTCATTTTGGAGGCATTTGGGAAGCAGGAGTAAAGAGTGTAAAGCACCACTTGAGAAGAGTTATAGGCAATCGAACTCTTAATTTCGAAGAAATGTCAACCTTGTTAATGCAAATTAGTGCGTGTTTGAATTCTCGACCCATTGCGCCATTAAGTGATAGTGTGGATGATTTTGCGTGCTTGACTCCGAGCCACTTTTTAGGCAGTGGGCCTATTCTGAGTGTGCCGGAGCCGAGTTTGTTGAATCAAAAGGAGAACCGATTGCATCATTGGATGAAGGTTTAGTGGATGCGTGACCGCTTTTGGCACCTGTGGTGCAAGGACTATGTGTCTCAGTTGCAACAAAGAAAGAAATGGCAACTATCATCTGGTAACCTGACAATAGGAGATATTGTCATTGTAAAAAGTGATTCTCTGCCTCCCTGTGCTTGGGAGCTGGGTCGCGTGATTGAATGCTTTCCGTGTAAGGACGGTATAATAAGAGTAGTAAAAGTTAAAACTAATAAGGGAGAATACAATCGCGCTATAACAAAGCTTTGTTTATTACCTATCCGCAATTCTAAAGACGATCATGAGGATCTAATAAATACGTAAAAGTTTATTTCAAAAGGAAATTTTTTAACTTTATTGCGGTTTAAGTTAATTGCGAATTCTGATATCGTTAGATTAAGTTTATTATTGTAAGAAGTTCAATTATTATGAGAATTGTCTGTAAGTTTGCGTATTACCAATTGTTTAGTTGATAAGGCCCGAAAACTAACGTACATTGTTGTTTCCGAAACTGCGGAAAACAAGGTGGGCGGTAAATGTTTCTGCCACGAAACGGTTTAAATAAAATACTAATGTTTGGCGGCAGCCGACAAACGCTCAGATCATATAACTGCGTTCAAGACTTTGCCTTTGTTGGTTGCGATTCGGTAGATTCCAAGCTTGGGAACGGATCTATTCGATCAGTTCCTTCTAGATCTTCAGCACGGACACTAGGTCTGATTTGAATAGAGAATCTTTAGTACGGACACTTAGTCTGACTTAAACATAGAAAAATTAAGAGTAGAGTCAAAGTGGTTTTTATGCCTTCGGACTTTTCCACTAAATACTTCTTTTTTGAGCTAAATAAATTAATCTGTGAAGCTCAAAGAGTGACTTTTTTATTTATCCCTTCCGAACTAGTTACCTAGATCATTGGTGAACGAAACATTGGGCGCACCGGTATATCGGAACATCCGGCCTTCAGGTTGGATAGTCTCCTCCTGAAGGATCGGGTGATCTCTGCTAGAGAGCAGAGAGCTTCCGTCTCCTCGCGTATCCGCGAGTGTACCGGGGAAAAAATAACGCGTGCGACGAGCGTGCGGGCGCTCCCGATTCGTGATAGGGTTTTATTGTATAATAATTGTAGTATATTGTATATATTGGCAAGCGAGCGGAATCGGTCGCGTTTATTGTAGTAAAATTGTTAACTATAAGTATATTGCATTTAGTGCTTATTTCCAGGTCATCCGTGTTCCCGCAGAATCCCACCCTACGGTCTTACACCTCTCCGAACGGTCGGAGGGTTTATTTGTACCGCGATATTTCCTGGGGTTTCACCCAGCCTCAGGAAACGATAGTTCGCGTGTTATAAATTGGCGCCCAACGTGGGGCCGTTGGGTGTTTAGGGAACGTGACCTTGGCGGCGGTTATTTCGGCAGTGGCCGAACGAGCGTTAACGGGCGGAACTTTGATCGGCGTCGGTACGTCGGTAATTGTAGAGCGCGTGGCAATTATTCTGCGCACCGCTAGATGGCGTCGAGCGCAGTGGAGTGTGGCGACTCCGTACACTAACCGGCACGGATGGTGTCCCTACCCGACATAGAATATAGCATTTACCAGGCTGGACAAATTTGCACTCTCACTCATACGTGACGTCAAATGCTTGTTGGTGGGGTGGTAGGAGAAGCGTGATGCTGGTCTAAATATATGAAGTATAGGCCAGTATATGGCAATACACTATACTATACTATCTCTCTCAAATGCACGGCCGAGGGTTTCCTTTTCTTTTTCTTTAGCTATAGGTTGTCTGGCGGGGGCAAAGGAGAACGTGGTGGGAGGTGTTTCGATTCCTCATCCTCGTCTTATGCACGCTAAATGATAAGGATAGCTTTACCCTCCAAAAAACATCTCAATGTAAAAAAATACGCCAAGTAGATATCCCCTTCCAAAAATACCCTTTATATACAAAAAAATATGTATGATTTATAACCTTATATATTTAATATTTTCTTTATAAGAGGTATAATAATAATAAAAAATATAAAATAATTACTTACTTTTAAATACAAAAATTCATTTATTTAAAAATTGTACTTATTACAAAAAATACTTTATTTTGTTTATTCTTTTAAAAAGTATTGAAATCATATATAAAATAAAGCCAAGTATATAACTTTATATTAATTTATAAGCAAAAATTTTTTTATGTATAGTTTATATTAAACAATATGCATATAATATAATATAATTAATTTATAAACAATATGCATAAAAGTCTTTTACAGATAGTTTATAAACAATTTTACAAAAATTTTTTTCTACAAAACTTGGCGAGCCTCCATCCTTTTTTAAATGACACACAATCAACATGTTATTTCAAAATTTCACACTCTTTATAATAAATATATAAATAAACCGATATGGATTCGTAGCTGCTACAGGAAAATAATATAAAATTCAGTGACATAAATGCGTAGCAGTTACATGACCAGAATTTAAAATTCGTCAGCATGAATTCGTAGCTCCTACATGACAATAATTGAAAATTGAAAATATCTCGGCAGGAATTCGTAGCTGCTATATGACATGTATATATAAAATACGCAGACATGAATTCGTAGTTGCTATATGACAAGTACAGATAAGTACAGAAAATTCGCCGACATGAATTCGTAGCAGCTGCATAAAAAATAAAATATAAAAATCGTTGAAAATAATTCATAGTTACTATATGGAAAATAAAGTAGAAAACTCGTCTAAAAGAATACGTAGATATTATATGATTTATTTCTAATAATATTTCTTTTGCAGTTCATTGACATTGGTATTTGAACATATTACAAAAATTGTCTACAGGATTTCATCTCTACTATTCTAGAAGCTAATTTACATATTTCCCGACAGGAATTCGTAGCTGCTATTCGATAATAGTATTAAACCCACATTATTCATAAAAATATTCATCGATGCTGTTGGATTTTAACAGGACTAGAAACGTCGTCAGGCAAAGACATTACATTGTTGATAATGCATCATTTCTTATATATATTTAATATTGAATGTACAATGTATTATATAAGATACATTTTAAAATCAAATGTTATTTAAAAAAGCATGGAGGCTCGCCAAGTTTTGTAGAAAAAAATTTTTGTAAAATTGTTTATAAACTATCTGTAAAAGACTTTTATGCATATTGTTTATAAATTAATTATATTATATTATATGCATATTGTTTAATATAAACTATACATAAAAAAATTTTTGCTTATAAATTAATATAAAGTTATATACTTGGCTTTATTTTATATATGATTTCAATACTTTTTAAAAGAATAAACAAAATAAAGTATTTTTTGTAATAAGTACAATTTTTAAATAAATGAATTTTTGTATTTAAAAGTAAGTAATTATTTTATATTTTTTATTATTATTATACCTCTTATAAAGAAAATATTAAATATATAAGGTTATAAATCATACATATTTTTTTGTATATAAAGGGTATTTTTGGAAGGGGATATCTACTTGGCGTATTTTTTTACATTGAGATGTTTTTTGGAGGGGATTTCACTCATTTTTGTAAGTTTAGACAATATGTGAAATAAAATTTGATAAAATATAGGTATTATCTAATATTTAACTTACATGTAAATTTTGAATTGATGCATTTATGCAATCGTATCTAATTTATTCACTATGCAGAAATAGTAAATAAACATCTTTGGCACCTCTGGGCCATTGCTTCTTTTGAACAAGAGTATCATTGACGTGAAGCCATGATATGTTCTTTTTTCTCAAGTATGAAGTATAATGTCCTTCCTCTACGGATCCACCATGATGCAAAATAGCACTTTGAACAGTATAATCATTACCTGCAATACGTAGCTTAGTAGTTGGTATTGCCTTGATACTGTTATTCGTTATTTTAGATACTATACCGTTTTCGACAGAAAACAAGAGAAATTGCATTATCAAAAATTGACCAGCTCTAGTAATGTCTGTCTTTTCAGTTCGTGTATTTAATCCGCAATTGACGCAAGCTCCTTCCACATCATGCCATCTTGCAAAAGCTTGTTTAATAAGTGCTTGCATTTCAGTAGATTTTCCTCTCTTATCACGAGGAAGTGGAACTGAAAGGATAACGTTACTTTGTTCAGTAACTGTATTGTAATTGCACGATCTGCAATGAATCGTAAATGTTAATTGATGTTGGAAAATATTTTGAATATCTTCTGAATTTTCCAACAATTTGATTAAAAATTCAGAAGCATCTTGTTGTTGGGGTAGAATAAATATATCTCCTAAAAATTGTCTAATACCAATAGAACTCAAATATCTATCAATATTATTATTATAATGATTAATAATATTCTTACCCATATATGCCTCAGTCAAACTTCTCAATTCGTCGTTTTCATTGCGACGAAGCCATGTTCTTCTGACAATATCGCAATGAAGTAAACATTGCAAACTTGCATTCGCATAGCAAGAAACATTGTCAGAATTAACAAAGCCTTTAATTTTTTCGTAATCGACAACAATATCATTATTAGTATTCTCTTGTTCCAATATTTGTTGATTTGTCGTATGTTTCGGAAATGCCCAGACTAAATCGTGAATTTTCCTTATTCCACTGTTTCTCTTCGATTGAATATCAATCATTGTAAGATCTGGCCTGTACGCAACTCTTAAACGATTGTATTCAATTATTGCCGGCTTACTAGATTTTATGGAGACTGGATCAAAATTAATTAAATGTAATCCCTCCAATGAAGTTACTCGTGAAAGTGCAACGTAAACTTGTCCACAGGAAAATATGGAATTTCCTGCGTCGACGACTGCCGACTTCAAAGTTAAACCTTGACTCTTGTGTATTGTAACACCATAACTGAGAGAAAGTGGAAATTGATGACGTACAACATATGATTTTTCCATTATCTCAAATTTAGTCGAAACTCTTTCGATACTGTGCTCTGTACCATTTTCCAGGATAATCTTTATCTTGTCAATATCATCATTATTCTCATTATTTTCTATGGATCTGGAAATTTCAATTATTTTTCCTATCGTTCCATTAACAAGGCCGAGCGTTACGTCAATATTACGTCTCAGCATAACTTTTGCACCTACTTTAACAATGATAACTCTATTTAAGCCTGCCGTACGAGAGTTATCTTCTTCGTATTTGTTCAAAAGCTTATTGACTTGTTTCTTAAAATATGGCGGACATCGACCACGTCACGCGCAATCAAAGCAACCTCCTCGTTATCTATTTCCTTCGACATTGCCGCATTAAGTACATCACATAAATAGCACGTAGGAAATAGACAAATTGTATCAGTGGGTAAATTATTGATATAATCGCATAATTCATTCAATCTTGTACTGATATTCGACGAAACGAATTTTATCTTTCTCGATTCCAATAGGCTCACATCTTCTTTAGTCGTGAGACCCAAGCGAATTCTCGATAATAAATTTCTATAAGTATTATCACCACTTTGGCGCATATTTATTGTCAGCTCGTCGTAAGTGAACAAGTTGACCCATAGATTCGTCACTGCCAGTGAACCTAAACACTTGTCGCGTTTGTCCTTGCGTATTTTCACAAAAGCTGGGTCTTCGTTAACTGGTGGCAATTGCAGCAAATCACCGAATAGAAGAACATGCTTTTTGCCGAACCAGCCATCATCAGTTTCACTTGTATCGAATATCTCTGTTAATCGCAAATTGATATACATGAGCGTTATATTCGAGACCATAGATACCTCGTCAATGACGAAAAGAATCGTATCTTTTAATTCTTCTCGCAGCGTTTTTAAAACTACGTCGGACAAAGGTCTGTACTTTGACGTACATCCATGCTCCACTGGCAATTGAAATAGCCTATGCAACGTCAAACCATCTATGTTGAATGCAGCTATACCAGTTGGTGCAGTAACAGCCGTGTCCTTATTCATAATTTTTTTAGTCCAACACCGTAAAGTTTTAATAAGAAAGCTCTAGCCTGTTCCGCCTTCACCACTCACGTATAACCGAAGTGGAGTTTTGTGAGAATCATAATCCGTTATAGTATTTGTAACGTGATTGTATATTCTACGTTGATCGACGTTTAATTCAGCAATCATCTGCGTTAAATTTAAATCTGCTATTTTGTTTCCAGCATCTCTGAACTCTTGCATCGCACCTTCCGCCTCAATAGGATTGCACTGCAATAGAGCATCGTCCGAAGTGTTTGTGCATTTGTCATTATCACCGGATTTTCCTTCTTCAACATTCAAATGTTGTTTTATTAATTCATTGACATGTTCAAGACCTTTGCTAATTTCTTCTATGCGTTCGTGGTACCTTAAACAATCGAGTAGTTCGTCCTTCAATGCTGCAAACGCATCGGCATAGGTATCGTAGCCCATCTTCAACTCATTCGTATCTCTCCATGGCTTAAATAAGAGCAATAGAGCATAGAAATACTTCTCTGGTTGAATGTGCATGTTATACGTATAATGGTTAATCAAGTAACCATTTTGTCGTTTTTTTAGATAAAGCTTTGCACCTTCTGCAATAAATTCAAGACAACTGTCATTATTCTTAGGTTTAATCCTAACAACATCGTACCATTTTGCATAGTCATAGAGATTTAAAGAATCTAGTTCTGTCGGTCTGTTCGGATAATAATTATCTATCAAATTTGGACAGAACAAATCTGTTGATTCCGAGTCGAGCTTCTCTATTTTACTTCGCGTTTTAATCTTTTTACTCCTTATTTGACTAACATCCAACCATCTGATGGTGGTATCCCTGTCAGTGCTATGGAGTGGAATTCCTAATAGGATATCAGCGGCTTCCAGTGTTCCGCATTCTCTATTGTTCAAACTTCTTAATGCAATATTCCACAAGATACTTCTCAATGATTTGGTGGAATTAACAATATCAAAAGTATCAACTTCATAACTGGTTTCAGTCTTGGTTGTATATTTGGTGCAGTACCAGTTGAGCAACGTTGACCTCTCACCGATAAATTGAATATCCATATTTTCTTACCATGCAGTAAGGATAGCTGGATTATAATCGTTAATATTTTTCTCGCGTAATGTACGCGGTAAATCGTATAAACGGCTTTTCGATTTCAATTTCCTTCTATTGGCGACAGAAACGGCTACATCCCGTAAGATTATTTCATTCGTTACTGGCCTTGGAAATCCAAATCTACATTTTCTAATAAAGCCTTTTTTGGTCTTCCTATTTCTCAAGCAGTAATTATTATGATGGTGCTCCTGGTGCTTGGTGACACGACCATGCAACGTAGGTGATAAATTTGCATTTGGTTCTCTGCATGTTACATATTTTAGGATAAATTGAAGAACCTCTTCATTCGATGAGACACCCATGATTTGAGCATCCTCGATCCAAATCAGCATATGACAATGCGGCATGCCTCTGCTTTGGTACTCTCGTCGAACAAAGTAATGCTTTACTTTGCCGATAGGATTATCAGGTGAGCATATAAAATCGATCATTGCAAGAAATTTAGTCTGTAAAAATCTAGCTGCAGATACTGGATCAGCAGCGATTATTTCATTGACAGAATTAATCGAAGAGAGACTGGGACTTACCTCTTTTATGTATTCCGCTAAATCTGGCCATAACCATTCTGCTGGACTCAATGTCAGAAACCATGTGGCTGGCCCATAATCACGAGTCATCGCGTTAATATTGCTCCTAACTCTATTCCAATATTGTCGTGTATTGGGCAGCTTTCCAAATATAGTTTCCAGATTTCCTTCCAGCTTTTTTTCCGACATCAAATTTAGGAATTCATTCGCAGTGTATTTTTCCTTCACATTGGTGGTCATTAATTTATGATAGATACCACTATTAATCTGCCGCATATTCGCATTGTTCAGTAAGAAGAACAAGTACTGTACGTTTAAGCGAAATTGGGAGTGCTTAGACATTATTCTTGATTTGACAAAGTCAAACTCCCGTATGTGGAAATTTCTTTCCTCGTATATGCCATTTTTACCATAACAGTATATATCGGGGAAGCACATAAGATCCAATTGTTTTTGACGATTGTCGTAAGGCTGAGCCTCGACTCTCAGCATTTGATACAGATTCGTTGACATGTCATTCACTCTTTTCTCATACATTGGATATACCGTGTATTGCTCATAGTACGATGACTCTGGGTCTGTAATTTGCGTCAGCATTGCCGTCGCCTGTTTATCATTATCAATAATACCACCATTATTATTCATATTTTTATTGTTTATCTCATTATTATTATTATCAACAATATTGTTATCCATATTGTTATCATCATTATCAACATCATCAACATTTTCTTCATCCATATCTTCAACGGTAAATTCTGTATCATTTAGACTATTGTCTTGTAATAATTCTTCGGGAGAATAAGGCAAATTGATTCTAGCGTAAAGGGGATTGTTTTCCTTCAGCCATTGAAGAACGTTAAAAACTTTTTTAACGTCTACCAAATTCTCCCAAACTAATTTGGATCTCGTAGGAATTCCACGCACCAGGATGTATAATTCATGGTGATTATTAATAGGTCTCGTTGCCGGACATATTTTCTTTAAACTCTCTTCTATCGGCAACGGCAAATGAAAGATTCTTCCCTTCAACTTTTGTACCATTTGTTTATGCGGCAACTTCTTATTCGCCACTGTGCCCATTCGTTGAATACATTGAAATGCCTTTGCTCTTTGAATTAATATTTTCTCATAATCGTTGAGTGCAGAAAATATTGTAGGCATTTTACCAACGTAAAGATTGTTGAGAACACACACTGGTGGTAGAGAATTTTTTCGCAAATATTGTAAACAATAATGACATATGTTGTCAGGTTCAATATTCTCCTTTCTCAGATATATTAATAAATTATCCCAGTGTATACCATTCAAAGGTTTTCTCATACTATTCAAACATGTAACATCTTTTTTAAAATGCAACTTTTCGCAAGACACACAAGCAATTCTAGGTGTATCCAACGATCTCTTTGTAAAAGCCTGAAAGGCTTTCTTATACGTTGCTATAATTCTATCTTCGTTTAAGTCTATTTCAGAAACTTTAACATTTTCGAATATATTTTTCTTTTGCAGATCGTCCACGATCTTTTCTAATGTGGCAACATCGCCAATTTCTAAATATTCATCAATCTCCATTATTTTTTTATATTTGAAGATTAATGAATTTATGAGTTTCTGTACATTTCTCACTTGTGGATAATGCGGACATAAGAAATTCACAGCGAGTAATAGTGATTTACACACATTCGGATTTATGTAGCATCCTTGAGAATGTCCTTTTTTAACAATGGAATGTTTTACTGTACAGCGTCCTATGCGTTTAATGAGAGCTGGTACATTTCTCAATAATTTGCAATCAAATATAACTTTAAGCAATCGATAATACCGTCTGATAATTTCAGTATTTCTAATGCAAAAGTTACCACATTTCCAAACTTTCTTCGGATCGTTGTTATTAGTAACGTCATCCAACAGGGGTAAAATATTTACAACTTGACCGTTTTTATTAATAATAAAAGTTTTGTCAAACGTTGTAAAATTGTATGTAGTCTCAAAGAAATATGCATCTGTCGATGCAGAGTGCTTAGATTTACCACACAATACATCGCGTGCATCATCATTTAAATTAGAACCCAAGTCTGCAGTTTCAATTGCAGATAATTGTGATAGATTAATTTCTGCATTCTTCCGTAGTAATCTCAAAATTTGTTTCATATTTTGTATGTATTTATTTCTCAAATAGAAAGTCCACTTAAATAATCTTTCTGCTTCCATTCTACGCTCCGCAGCAGTGCCCTTAACAATATTTTTTTGTATGGATTTAATATAAATTTCCTTATTGTATTTCATACTAATATTGTTACAGCATCTGAAGTATTTGTCGTATTTTTTGCGTATCTCCTGTGCCACACTCATTTTTTTTTTAATACGTAGCATGTCCTTGTGTTTATCGTAATACGCTTGATTTTGCAATCTTTTTTGTTCTGGATGAGTTTTATTATAAGTGCTTTTTCGTTTTAATTCTGACTGTTGATTTATTCTGTAATGAACTCTTTTTCTTTCTCTATTTATAATTACATTTTTTAAATAATTATTTTGCTTTATTGTTCGATTATGATGTAAATGACATCTATATCTACCTTGTTTTTTCTTTCGATTTTGATGTAAATTCTTTATATACCTTGTTCGCATTTGCCTTCGATATTTCTTAAAATTTGATATGTATATCTTACGTTTGTGTTTGCGATTTTCCTCTATATTTGATACGTATCTTTTGCGTTTTTGCATTTTACATTTTTCTAAATTAGATATATATATTTTTCGCTTTTGGCTGCGATATTTTTCCAAATTCGATGCATAATTAATACGCTTTTTTCTTCGATATTCTTCTAAATTCGATAAATATTTAGCACGCTTCTGTCTTCGATATTCTTCTAAATTCGATGCATATTTTGCACGCTTTTGTTTTCGATTTTCATCTACATTAGATAAATATCTTTTACGTTTTTCACTTCGATTTTTGTCCAAATTTAATGTGTACTTAATACGCTTGTATTTTCGGTTTTCATCTATATTAGATAAATATCTTTTGCGTTTTTCATTTCTATATTTTTCCAAATTTAGTAAATATTTAAGACGCTTTTTACTTCTATTTTCTTCTAAATTTAATATATAACGGTTACGTTTTTTTAATTGATTTACAATTATATTGGCAGCATACCGTATGCGTCTCAACCTTCGATTATGAGCAATATTTTTTATATATCTTATTTGTTTTTGTATACGATTTTTTTCATTATTGATTTTATATCTAAAACATTTTTTCAATCTAATTTCCTGTAAATTATCATGATATCTGTGGTATCTATGCTCATTAATAGTATGTTTATTTTTAAAATAATATAAATGATTTTGAAGACATTTCTTTATAAAAATTTTTTTATAATCATCACGTTTACGGGTGCATAATTTTTTTCTATTTAGTAAATAATAAAACTTATTTTTCATGCGATTCCGTATAATATCATTATTATAAATTTCCCTTCGTTTCTCACAAATTTTTAGCTTACGATTCAAATAATAATATTTTTGTTTCAATAATTTGTCTTTCTTATACCTAATATTATAGGCCAAACGTCTTTGTGAATTAGCATTTTCTTTCCTTTTATGCCAACGGTCTTTTTCTTTTTCTTTTTTTAATATATTTGTAATATAATTAGTGTTCCTATCGATCAACGGATTGTTTTTGCTCATGCCGATCGATGGATTGTTCATATCGATCAACGGAATGGTTTTTAACATGCCAATCGATGGATTGTTCATATCGATTAACGGATTGTTTTTACTCATGCCGATCGATGGATAGTTGTTCATATCGATCAACAGATTGTTATTGCTCATGCCAATCGATGGATTGTTCATATCGATTAACGGATTGTTTTTACTCATGCCGATCGATGGATTGTTGTTCATATCGATCAACAAATATTTATTGCTCATGCCGATCGATGGATTGTTGTTCATATCGCTCAACAGACTGTTATTACTCATGCCGATAGATGTATTGTTTTTGGATAACGATGAATTTTTTATTTTATTACGTTTTCTTCTTATTCGTTCTTTGTGTTTCTTTAATCTTCTACTTTCTGCAACTTGCAAAGTAGGAATTTTATAAGTATGAAATGATTTATCTATTGGAAAATGTTTTAAATCTTTATTTAAAAGTAAATGTAATAAGTGATCACGCATTTGTAAATTATCGTACCTAATTTTATCAGGTTTAATACCAAATGCAATAGAGGTCGCAAAAGCTATAGCAAACACGCCGCAATCATTTCCGTTTGGTTGTTGTTGAACCAAAGGAAATTTTATCTTATCCGAATTAAAATTATATAAAGGAAATAATTTGGATAAATATAATTTATGATCAGTGTGAAGCTGTTTTTTATTCAACGAATCATAAATATATATTTTTATTCCATCATAATGTACACAAATCCAATGTCCATCTATATTTGTTGTTCCGCTAAATAAAATTTGAATACATTCTGTATCGTTTGATACAGATTCAATATATTCAGGACATTGTATTTTAATAGGATCTTGCGAACAAATTTTTGGACAAAACTTACGTAATATCTCAATGAATATATTTATGTGGCCATCATGTAACCACATTCCACTTTTAATAACATGCATATCACTGTCACTCATTAACAGCATTTTACACTTATCTATTTTATTAAATAACTTATCTATTTTATTATTTATTTATTATTAATTTTATTCACTGAATGTAATAAAACTGTATTTAATTTTTATTCACTGAATGTAAAACTGTTTAAAATTATATAATATAAAAATTAAAAAATATACTTGATATAAATAGTTTCAACGATTAAATTTGGTCGAAACTGAAGTGTGTCCTATTCCTATAATAGTTATAGTACCACTAAATCACTACATTCATACACTAATATAATCTATCCTTCTTAGATTAATTCTTTTAATGGTTTTCTTCTTCATTTCAGTACACATTGATGACCATCTCTCTCTTACCAATTACACTTGTATATCTTTCTCTATATTCCAATACACACATATTGATTAACATAAGGAGTGAGGCATTTCGATTATTCTATTTGTATAGCGGCTACGCCACTCACAAATATAACTATCATTTCAACCTTTTTCGGAACTACAATTAGAAAAGGGTCATGGTAGTGAGTTGCACGACACTATGCCCAATCTGCAATGACCCCTCACGCGCCGCTACTCCTACTATTTTTATTTATTTTTTTAGCATATTTCTAAGTCATGCCGTGCGACGCGATACATCACACACGTACGCACACATTCATAACGTTGGTGCGACGCTAGCCGACAGCACGCGCGACAGAGACGCAGATACACATCTATGCCTTCTCTGCGTATCGCGGCTACGCAACTCAATATTATAACTATCATTTCACCCTTTTTCAGAATTACAATTAAAAAATGGCCACGGTAGCGAGTTGCAGGACACTAATCCCAATCTGCAATGACCCCATACGCCCCGCTACTCCTCCTATTTTTCTTTATTTTAGCATATTTCTGAAATCATGTCGTGCAACTCGATAGCGTCGGCTATCGTCGCATGAACATTATCAATGTGTGCGTGCGTGTATGCTCTATTGAGTCACACGCCATGATCTCAGAAATCTACTAAAATAAAATAAAATATAAGGAATAGCGGAGAGTGAGGAGTCACTGTAGATTGAGCATAATGTCCTGCAACTCGCTACCGTGGCCCTTTTTTAATTGTAGTTCTGAAAAAGAGTGAAATTCTTGTTATAAGAGCGTTTTGCGTAGCCGTGATACGCAGAGAAGGCATAGATGTATATTTGTTGCTTTGTCGCATTGAGTTGTCGGATAGCGTCAACTCAATTTCTTCCTATTTTAATTTATTTTAGCATAATTCTGAGATCATGCCGTGCGACTCGATAGCGTCGGCTAGCGTCGCATGAACATTATAAATGTATGCGTGCGTGTATGCTCTATTGAGTCGCACGGCATGATCTCAGAATTCTGCTAAAATAAATTAAACTAGGAGGAGTAGAGGGGCGTGAAGGGTCATTCCATATTGGGCATAGTGTCCTGCAACTCGCTATCATGGCCATTTTTTAAATGTAGTTCCGAAAAAGGGTGAAATTCTTGTTATAATAGCGAGTTACGTAGACGCGATACGCAGAGAAGGCATAGACGTGTATCTGCTTCTCTGTCGCGCGTGTTGTCGGCTAGCGTCACACCAACGTTATGAATGTGTGCGTGCGTGTGTGATCTATTGAATCGCACAGCATGATGATCTGAGAAATATGCTAAAATAAATTAAAATAGGAGGAGTCGAGGGGCGTGAGGGGTCATTGCAGTTTGGGCATAGTGTCCTGCAACTCGCTACCGTAGTCCTTTTCTGATTGTCGTTCTGAAAAAGGGTGAAATTATTGTTATAATAGCGAGTTGCGTAGCCGCGATACGTAGAGAAGGCATAGATGAGTATCTGCGTCTCTGTCGCACGTGCTGTCGTCTAGCGTCGCACCAACGTTATGTATGTGTGCGTGCGTGTATGTTCTATCCAGTCGCACTGCATGATCTCAGAAATATGCTAAAATAAAATAAAATAGAAGGAGTAGCGGGGCGTGATAGGGTAATTGGAGATTGGGCATAGTGTCCGGCAACTCATTACCATGGCCCTTTTCTGACTTTAATTTAGAAAAAGGGTCAAATAATAGTTATAGAATAGTTTTAAAGATAGAGAAAGATACGAGTGTGATTAGTATAAGAGAGTTTGTCAATGTTATAACACGCGAACGAGAGTCTCCTGCGGCTGGGTGAAGCCCAGGAAAAGAAATCACGGTATAAAATAATTTCCCCGACCGACTCGGAGAGGTGTGAGACCGCCGGGTGGGATTCTTCAGGGAACGCGGATGACCTGTAAATAACTATTACGCAAGAACGATTATAAATAATAATTTATTATAATAATGCGGCCGATTCCGCTCGCAAATCTACAATCTATGTACACTGTCCCTACTTGAATCGGGAGCGCCCGCCCGCTCGTCGCACGCGTTCTTGCTAGCCGGTACACTCGCGAATCCGCAAGGAAACGGGAATTCTCTGCCCGCTGACAGAGATCACCCGGTCCCTCAGGAGGAGACTGTCCAACCCGAAGGCCGGATACCCCGATATACCGGTGCGCCCTGGAACAGTCCCTAATGACGTTCCGGCGCAGCAAGGTGGCTAACCTACGCGGGTAAAATACACGGATCTTTACAAAGACGCTAACGCAAAAGGTCGGGTACGCAAGGTGCAGTCCACTCACTCGAAACGCTATTCCTCCGGGTGAGTCCTCCGGCCTTCCTTCGTTCTCTGCAGCCTCCAAGAACGGATCCCTCCTGTCTTGCTTTGCCGCAACGGAGACGCTGACGTCCTCCAGAAAGCGCCGATGATTC
This sequence comes from Sclerodermus sp. 'alternatusi', assembly GCA_037305995.1. NCBI lineage: Eukaryota > Metazoa > Arthropoda > Insecta > Hymenoptera > Bethylidae > Sclerodermus > Sclerodermus sp. 'alternatusi'. Next base: position 113,218 of record JBBEEM010000020.1, read on the forward strand.
GCAGCACGCACCACGCACAACGTACCCACGCACGCAATTACACACAATAAATACAATTAATAAAATCTATAAAAATCGCTATAAAAATTCAGATCCGGTATTCGCCGATGTCGACTATTCGCAGTCTGACATTGAAGTGAGGGAAAGTCGTTGAACTGTCGGATTGACAGTTCAAGTCCTCCCTCACCCACAAAAAATATCATTTTGAACGTTGTTGTGGCCGAGGAAATCGGTTCAGCCCTGTATTGAACGCCGCGCTAATGAGCGAGACAGAGACAGCCTCTGCTACACTCGGCCGTCGGATAGCGCACGGCTCGACATGCGCTATCTCACTCCGACTCACCGAGGCCGCCAGCTGATCCAGACAATCAGCTCAACGTCTCGGCGCCGAGGGTGCTCAACCTGTTCTCGGTCCCCCGCTTGGGACCAAGAATCGATCGGAGATAATGTAACGACTTTTTACATCGTTACAATGTGTATTGAGAAATAGAAGGATATCATTATATATTGTGAGAATTAATCTGAAAAAGATAGAATAATATACTAAGCTGTTTTATATATTTTCTAATAATTTTCTAATAACAATTATTTTTCTCTATCTGTGAAACAGGATGGATTACGTGTGTAAAGGAATGCATGAGTGTTGTGTATATATATAGGAAGGAATCTAAAATAAATTATTTTAATATTTATTTATTTATTTATTAAATTATATATATATGTATAAATATATTAATAAATATTAATATATTTATTAACGGATTGGCCATAACCGCGACCACGGCCGCGTCCACGCCCACGACCGCGACCGCGACCGTGGCCACGGCTATGGCCACGTCCCCGCATGTTTTCCGCCCATGTTTGGCTTCTAGGAGTCCTGCGTTCTGAAAATATAAAATTTAAATGGTTAATTATATTATTAGAAATATATAGTTTATGTGGAAGCAGAATTTAATAATAATAATACCATTCGAGATTTAAAGATATCATAGAAAGGGCGATTCTAGGACGATTTTTTATTTACCATATTTTAATTTGGCACTTGATATGCAAATTATAAAAAATTAAAATATTATTAGTTAGATAGAGTTCGTAAAATGATAAATGAAAAATCTTAACGGAATTATTGTTATACCCAGTATAATTATAAATAATAAAATAATATTTATTACTTTTACGTGGTACCTCCACCACCTGTTGTTGCTGTTGTTGCAGCTCCTGCTGTTGTTGCTGCTGTTGTTGCTGCTGTTGCTGCAGCGCAACATTTTCTGGCTGGCCTGATGGACCAGCAGCAGGAGCAGCAGTTGCCCTCTTAATAGAGTACAATTCCTGCGCCAACAATTGAATTTGTTGGCGCAGGAATTGCAACTCGTTTTGTTCAGCAGGCTGCTGCTGCTGCTGCTGCTGGCCACCATCGAACTCCATGGCCCTCATATTATTAATATTTTCTGCAAATAATAATTAATTATAATTTATAATTATACAGGACAGGATGTAATGAAATAAACTTATATACAGACTGTTTTAGTGAGGTACGAGCAAAATTTAGGAGGTTGTTTAAAGCGTTATTCTACAATAAATTTTTTATATTATATTGTTTTTCGATTTTAAGTTTAGCATTATTTAAATATATATTTAACGATAAAGATGCTATTAGTTATACATAGAAAGTGAGTTAATTGAAGTGATATATAACATCATTCTCTCTCACATCAACCGATGTCTAATTAATAGCATCTGTATCGTTAAATACAGGGTATTCCTGTCAAGTACGACCAAAGTTTAAGGGGTTGTAAAGGTGATGATTTTCAAACGATTTTTCACTTACAACATATTGATTAATTCAGTTTTTGATATATTTAATGATAAAATACTATTATAGTTAGACAGAGAGAGTCAGTTCGTTAAAGTTAGATAACGCTATTTTGTCTTACTTCAATTATCTGTCTGTCTCTCTCTAACTAAATATACCTTTATCATTAAATATATCGAAAATTAAACCTCGGATCAAAAAATTTTTAATGAAAAATCGTCTCAGAATCACCCTCTTTACAATCCTTTAAAATTTGGCCGTACCTCACTGAAGCACCTTTTATATTTAAATAAAACTAATCTCAAAATATAATATAAACAATTTATTTCAGAATCCCTTATACAATCCCCTAAAGTTTAATCATATATAATATGAACACCCACAACATATAGAATTTTATATATAATTTTAAAATAAAACCAGTACTCACTATTTTCTGAAGACATTTTAAAATAAATTTTTTTTAAATTTAGTATATTCTGTAAAAAAAAAGGTTAATTACTTTAATTTAATTTAAATATGCATAAAAAATATAGACAGTTTATAAACAATATGCATTAAATACATATAGTTTAATTTAATTATTAATTATATAATTATTAATGCTTACCTTTATATTTCAAAGAGGTGTGCTCCTAATGAAAGCCACTTAACTAATGATTCTATTCAGCCGATCGAGCGATCGAGTTTATTCTTAGCTTATATTTGTATTTTTTTCTTTCATATTACTTTGAAATAAACTATACGATTCTACACATATGCCTATGAACATAAGTTTGATTCTCACTTTCCGATTCATCAAATACAGAATATAAATACTATACATTTACACATACGTATTATCAAATATAATATAATAATAATACATACATTTATATTTTAAATGTTCAACAAATAGTCGTCAGGGTGCCATTAAGGGAATGGCGGTTGGGGGGTGACGAGAAAGAAGTGTAGCGTAAGGTTATTATATTAATAATTATTATTAATAATTTATATAAAAATTTAATTTAATTCTCAATTTTTCAACTAATTTCAATCATAAAAAATAGGTAATAATCATTTAATAATTAAATGGACGAAGGGAGTTGCGTTAAAGGGGTGGGGCGAAGGGATGACGAGAAAGGGGTATGGAGGGTGGTTATAAATAATTTATAAAAAAATTTAATTCAATTAACTAATTTTAATGACTAAAAATAAATAATAATTATTTAGAAAATTAATGAGCGCAGGGGGTGGCGTTAAAGGGGTGGGGCGTAGGGGTGACTAGAAAAGGGGTGTGAAGTGTGGTTACTAATAATTTAAATAAAAATTTAATTTAAATAGCTAATTTTAATGATTAGAAAATATTTTATAAAGTTTTCCATATATAGTAGTATATGAGCTGTGACGTCATCGCCACGTTTTCGTGCGGAGCGAAGAATATGGAGAATATGGAGATGACGACGACGACGACGACGACGACGACGACTACGACGACGACGACGACGACGATGACGACGACGGAACTGAACATGCACTTTTCAAAAATTGAAAAATTAAAAAAATTATGCAGATGCACTTTTGATGCATTTTGGTGCATTTAAACAAAAAATAAATTTTTTTTTTTTTTTTTTTTTCGTTTTTTAGTTTCAGGATGTCTCAAAACATATTTTGACGTTAAAATTTCTTAAAAAAATCGACTTAAAATTTTTGATGTTTCGGGAAAAAGATACTCGGTGTCTCGCGTACAGTAGTACATGACGTCATCACTCTAAGGCTATACTACTTGGCGCGAGACTCTACCGAGTCTCCTGATATGGGACGAAAATTCTGCGGACAACGATGGTGTCCCTATCGGCGTCCTTGTTTGGCAGCCGCTGCAGCATGCCTGTAAAATCATTAAACTATCCTTTTTCAACTAAGGAGCGGGCTACGGCAGACCGCCATTTGACAGCTCGGCATGAAACGTCAAACGTCGCACGTGCAAATATGATAAGCACTAAATTTTGCATTACTTCTTCTTCTTATTATTATTATACAGGAACAGCTATTTTTTATAAAAAAAAGTATTTATCCTAAAGATCAATAAGTATGCACAAAATAATTATATATTATTTTCCATACAAAATATGAGAAATAATGCAAAATTTAGTGCAAAATCTAATGCAAAATTAGATGCCTATACTTCATGTATTTAGACCAGCATCACGCTTCTCCTACCACCCCACCAACAAGCATTTTGACGTCACGTATGAGTGAGAGGGCAAATTTGTCCAGCCTGGTAAATGCTATACTCTATGTCGGGTAGGGACACCATCCGTGCCGGTTAGTGTGCCACACAATCCAATAACGTACTATATTTAACGTGAACCTAATAAGCACGGATTTGTTAGGGTAGTTAGGCGGATAATAAAATAGTCAGTCACGTATTAACTTTCTATCTAACGGAGGTTATGCGGTGCACGTGTGTCCCGTAGAGATGCTGATGCCAGAAAGGGAAGAGAGCTTCGTGCGTTACAGTAAGGAACCGTTGAAGCATACCGAAACGCCATCTATGCCGGCGTGTGTTCATGAAGTAGATTCCTGCCTGCATACTATAGTGTGCGGACAAACCGTGGTGCGGATTCCCACAGGAGCCACAGCGACGCGCGAGCTCCCGGATCGTGTGGCGGCAAGAGAAGGAACGACTTGAGATCGAGTTGGCCGAGCTCAGCCATAGTGAGCTTATGGATCGCGCTAAATCGGTCGGAATACAGGGCGACATCGTGGATACTGCCTGAATATTGCGCAACTGTCTCGAGTGCTACTATTTAATCTCCAGGTTCGGGCCGGATGGAGCGAAGTGGGTTCGCGAAATCGACGGCGCACTCCCGGGGAATCCAGTGAGGGAGGGCGCGGGGGAGGACCTTGCGACCGATTTACTGGACGATGATCTCTCCGGGGGAGAGGGGGAGGACGAACGACAGGCGCTCGGGGAAGGGGAGGAGGGGGCTCGAGCCGCGAGCCCCTCGCGCATAAGGGTGGTCAATTCCACCATGAAGCCTGGCAGCACCGGCGGAAAGGAGCTGTTGGAGGCACCGGTGGTTCAGGAGGGGCAACGGGGGCCCACTCCTATACTACAAACGGCGCAGTCATACGGACAGCGGCAGGATCCTATCGCCATGTCTGAGATGCTGCATACGCTGACACCGGTCGCGTTGGAAGCCGCTGCGCGGAGAACCTCCATCCGTCGGGAGGTGGGAAAACCAAGGGTGAGGGTCGCGAGCGGGGCAGAGCTGTTGATCAGCGATCGGGCCCAAGGGGGGTGGGCGAAGAGGGGAAGGCGAAACGTGAGCTCAGGCGGTAACCTTCCAGGACGTCATGATCGAGACGCCGAACGGTCGGGGAACGCGAGCGGGACTACCGGAGTCCATGCCGCGGGTTGATTGTTTCTGCCCGGAGGTAGAAATGCCCGAGTTGGGCAGGGTTAGGCGGCCGCCCGGAATGGGAGCGATGCTGGGGGGACTGACGGAGTCCCTCTTGAGCATAATCCTGGCGTGACCGTCTGAGCAGGCCCGCGAGCGCGAACAAATACGGGAACTGGTAACCGGGTTTGATCGGCGATTGGCGCTTATGGAGGACGCCTTTCGACAACTCGCCGAGCAACTCACCCTGGTCGTGCGAAAAGTCAGCGAGATCGACAAGCGGACCCTCCCCAGCGCTGGGACTTCGGAGGCAGCGGAGCCTCAAGCGGAGGAAGTCCCGACGAGGTTCTCACGACCTGTCATCCGGGGGGAGGAGAAGGGGTGGCGGGGTCACAAGGACCCGATCCCGGATCTCCTGAAAACTTACCAAGTTCGGTTCGGCAAGGGAACCCCGGACGACGCAGATGATTTCTGCCAAGCGATGGAGGTGTGCATGGAGGGCATCCAGCTGCCCTTCCGCGCACTGCACGGGTCGCTGTCGTTAGTCCTGACCAGTGAAGCGTTAGACTGGTTCAGGTTAGAGGGATTCCAGTGGAAGGACTGGACGCGATTCAAACAGGCGTTTCTTCGTCAATTCGGGGGCGAAGAGAACGAGCAGGCCCGCTGGCGGGAGGCGCAGAGGGTCTACAGGAGGAGGGAGAGAGCCTGAGGAGCTACTTGGTGCGATTACGCACCAGGTTGCTGAAGATGTCTCCCGCCCCGGAGCTGAAAAGCCAACTGGAATTGGCCTACGCGAATCTCCTACCGCGGTATCGCGAGAGTATTAGGCGGAGTGAGGTCCACTCGTTCGAGGACCTCATCAGCGGGGGGCGCGACGTGGAGAAGCGCCTCGCCATCGAGAAAGAGTTTAACTCTTCTACGGCTGGAACGGCAGCTTCACAGAAAAAGCCCGGGAAAGAGGGTAAATCGGCAGTAGCGGCAATTTGGTCGGAACCGGAACCGACCAGGGCGGGCGGTGCGCCGTGGCAAGGGGGTAACCCCTCGCCCGTAGCGAATCGCGGAAAAGGGCCCAATGCCCAGGAGAGAAAAAGAGTAGGGAATACCGGCGCACGGGGCGCGTTTCACCCACCTGGGTCGCTGCGATCGGGGTCGAGCGGCTCAGAGAGCGAGAGTCCGCGCTCGGCCCGGGGGAAAAAGACCGCGCCACCAAGTAGCAAACAAGCGCAGCGTAGCGCCACTGGTTCGGGCGACCTTCAGGGTATCGTAAACCAACTGACGGAGGCAGATGCTGCTGTGAATGGATTGGGCCGGCGTGGTTTCGGGAATAACGGCGGAAACCATCAGCGTTCGGCGCCGTCGGCAGCACCGGGCGGCCCGGTACGACAGCCGAACCAACATCGTGGCGAGCCTCCAAAAATAACGGGGAAGGACTGCGCCCGATGTTCGCGTTGCGGGGGGCGCGGGCACTACGCGCGGGAGTGCCCCTCGCGCATCCACCTTAGCGAGTTACCGGCGGAGTATCAAACGCCGGTCTATCAAAATCGGCCGGCAACCAGAGAGCCCACGTATAATCCGTGGATCCATCCAGCGCCGGCCGTACAGCAAGTAGGAGGGGGCCGACAGGGAGCAGCGCCGGAGAACAATCCTCAAGGGAGTTTTATTGGCCGAATCTCCCTGACGCCACTCGTTCAGCCACCCCAATGGTCGGCGAACAAGGGGTAATGCCACCGACCTTGGGAAACGGGCAGCAGGGGCTGCGAGCGACGGCAGCTCGAGGACAGCCCCTATCAGAGAACGGGAGGTCAAGGAGCCGGTGTCCTCGGCAGCGGAATTCCACGACGTCGAGTGGGAGGCGCCAGAGGACCCGTCAGATTACTCGGACAGCGGGTCCGAGTATAGTTTAGATCAGGGGTACGACTTCTCCGATATCGGATCGGAGGAGGAGTATATAGGAGGTTACGCCCGGGGAGACCGACGGGACGGTGCTCCCTGCGGAACGCTAGGACTTCTTAGTCCCAGAGAAGAGTTAGGAGGTACCATCGACCGGGTGGGCGCGATCCGTGAGGGGGCGGGCGCGCTTAGCGACGTAAAAGCGCTGAACAATCGGGGGTCGAGCGGTCAGCGATGGGTGAGGAAGACCGATTCTTCCTCAACCTGGATCTCATGGGCACCAGGTTGCGAGCGATGCTGGACATCGGGGCCAGGCGCTCTTACCTGGGCCCTAAAGCGTCCGCGAGTGTCGAAGCGGAAATGGTACCTGTTAGGAATCAATGGATGCAGACGGCTGAGGGACGCCTAACACCGGTGTTAGGCGTGGTCACCCTCACGCTGGAACTGCACGGGATAGCGCGTCGGGTAAGGTTTCGCGTGGTGCGTGGACTGGACTATGAGTGCATCCTCGGAATGGACTTTTTGAGGACCTTCGGGGTGCAGCTCGATACGTGGTCAGGGCATTGGCGAACGAGAAAACGGCAATGTCTCGAAACCACGGATTCAGTCGCGGCGATCACCGGCGCGGAAACCTATTTTGTATGCTACGCGATTGCTGGGATGTCGGAGACTCAGCAAGACGCGCTACAACGGTTTTTGGAGGGACGGCTGAAAGAGCGAACGGGGCCGTTGGCGATGACGACCTTGGTCGAACATCACATTGATGTCCAAGGGCATCCGCTCATTCGGCAAGCGATGCGACGCTATTCTCCCGCGATTCTCGATATCGCGAAAAAGGAGGTCGATCAATTATTATCGGAGGGAATAATCGAGCCGTCGACTAGCGCGTGGACCAGCTGTCCCCTATTCCCGCCGAAGGCGAACGGGACGAGGCGGACCTGCATTGACTACCGGATGGTCAATGAGGTCACGAAGAAGGACGCGTATCCGTTGCCGCACATCGATAGTATTCTCGACAAGTTGCGACACGCGAGTTACATTTCCATGCTAGATCTGAGCCAGGCGTATCACCAGATACCCATGGCGGAAGACAGCAAGGAAATTACGGCTTTTATTGTTCCAGGAAAGGGCTTGTTTCAATATCGGCGCATGCCGTATGGGTTGACCAATGCCCCCGCGACGTTTCAACGATTGATGGACAAACTAATACCGCCGGAGTTAGATCCATACGCGTTCGTTTACCTGGACGATATTATAATCGTGACGGAAACGTTCGAGGAACACCTAGAATGGCTAGGAAGGATCCTCGATACTCTTCAGGTCGCGGGTTTGGAAATCAACCGCGAGAAGAGTAAGTTTTGCCGTCCCGAGGTGAAATTTTTGGGATATCTAGTGAATCAGCACTGGCTGGCGCCAGACCCCGAGAAGGTAGCCCCGGTTCTAAAGTACCCGCTCCCCACAGATCTGAAAACTCTTCGGAGTTTCCTGGGAATGGTGGGCTGGTACTCGCGATTTTTGCCGGAGTTTGCACGGGAAAAGATCCCGCTCGTCAAACTTATGCGGAAGGACGAGCGGTGGCAGTGGAGCGACTAGCAGCAAGGGGCTTTCGACAAGCTGAAAACGGCGCTCTGCTCCGCGCCAGTACTGGCGCGTCCGGACTTTACGCGCCAGTTTCACGTGCAGACCGACGCGAGTAACTACGCGATCGGGGCCGTGCTCTCGCAGGAGATTGACGGGGAGGAACACCCGATTTGCTATATCAATCGAGTTCTGAACCGTCATGAGCGTAACTACTCCACCACAGAGAAGGAGTGCCTCGCGGTGATTTGGGCCATAAAAAAGCTCAGGCCCTACATAGAGGGTTATGAGTTCATGGTCATCACAGATCACAGCAGCCTTCAATGGCTGCGTAATCTGAAAGACCCGTCTAGCCGGTTGAGTCGATGGGCCCTGGAGTTGCAACAGTACAACTTTACTGTTGTACATCGAAAGAGAGCGATGCATCAGGTCCCAGATGCACTGTCTCGCGCAATTCCAGGTGGTAACCTCACCGAGGAAGTGGGTGGAGTGGACGAGAGCGCGCCGAAGTCGAAAATCGGAATTAGCGCGACGGAATTCGCGAAGGACGAGTGGTACGCGAAAAGGATCGAGCGAATCGGTCGCGTCACGCACGTGTACCTGGACTGGGAGGTCAGAAATGGTCTCATTTATTGTCATCGTCCTGAAGCGGAGTACGAGATGTTAGATCCAACGGCCGAGCGTTGGAAGTTAGTGATTCCAAGGGGGGTGAGGAAATCAGCGATCGGAGAAGCGTACGTCCCGGCCTCCTGCGGACACGCGGGTATTCAGAAAATATACCACCGGGTATGCCGTGAGTACTATTGGCCGGGGATTTATCAGGACGTTGCCAGCTTCGTCCGATCTTGTAGGAAGTGCCAGCAACACAAGGTCTCACAGAGCGCGCCATCCGGCTTAATGGGAAGTCGGATAGTCGAGCGACCGTGGACCGTGGTGGCAGCGGATATGATAGGTCCGTTTCCACCAAGCAGGGCGCAATTGCGCTATATTGTAGTTTTCGTCGACAATTTTACGAAAATGGTCGAGCTACAAGCGCTGAAGAAGGCAACTGCTAAAAAGATGTTGCAAGCGTTCCAGGAACTGGTGATTTACCGTTGGAAGTCACCAGAGATTTTCCTGAGCGACAATGGCACAGAATTCGCCAACAAGGAAGTTACGAACTTCCTTAGTGAGTTGCATATTCGGCAGGTGACAATCCCGTCGTATCATGCACAGGCGAATCCGGTCGAGTGGGTTAATCGCGTAGTAAAGACGATGATCTCAATGTACGTGGAAGGAGATCATCGCAACAGGGCCCATTTGCCCGAATTCAGGTTCGCGATTAATACCGAGATGCAGGCTTCGACAGGGGAGTCGCCGGCATTCCTGAATTACGGAAGGGAACCTGCGATCGCGGCGGAAATGCGAAAAAAAATCGAGGGGCCGAAAGGGATCGAAAGGCAGGACCCCGCAAACTGGGTATCCCGAATGAAGCGCATGCCGCTTCTATACGACATTGTCCAAGACGCAATGGAGGTGGCGAGCGCCAGACAGACTCGCTACTACAACAAAGGGCGTCGCAATGTCGTATTTCGCGTAGGGGATTTCGTTTGGCGACGAAATCACGTTGTAACGATGTAAAAAACCGTTGCAGCATCTCTCGACCGATTCCCGATATTAAGAGAATATCGGGAATAAGTTGAGCACACTCGGCACTGTAGCGCCTATGCTGATGTCTGGATCGGCTGGCGAGGCAGTAAGTTAGAGAGAGAACGAGGCGAACGCGTCGTGTCTCTGTCCGACGGCCGGGTGTAGCAGAGTCTGTCTCTGTCTCGCTCGTTGCGTGCGGTCTAACATCGGGTTAGACTGATTCTTCCGAATAATAACAGAAGGTTCGGCTATGTCGGTATCGGATAGATTGGTTGTGTGCGTGGGGAGGATCTTGAACTGTCAAACTGACAGTTCAACGATCTTTCCTCATTGCCGTTTGTGTCTTGTACGTGTGCGTATGTTGGTCGGGTGCAGTTGTTCGCGCATTAAAACCAGAAGCTGAAGCAAGGTTGTGCGGCGGATCTGAGCTGCATCGTTGGGACTAGCTGCCGATTCTGCTAATGTAAGTCGGACGCCACTTCATTTAGCTATCTTGTCTACTGTGAGTTTGTGTAATCGTGTTTTTTGTGTTAGCGTATTTTCCCGTGGAGGCTAGCCACCTCACTTGCGCAGGGAGGTAGGAATTACTTCTCCTGTTGCACCGTAGCACCCCGCGAAGCACTTGCCCTCGAGTTGGACTATCGCCTCTCGCAGGGTCGAGTGACTTCGACCGAACGAAGGTCTTCGCGGTATAGCCGACGGCTTGTGCTACGGCATTTAGGAAGTGTCGCGAGCGTAGAGCGAGCGGGCGCTCCCAGTTTGTTAGGTCGCGTTACGTTATTGTGCGCGGAATAATTGATTGTGGAACCTGCGAGCGAAATTGGTCCTCGCTTAATAAACTGTCTTACTAGAACTTAGTTATTGTTTTGACACATCCTCATTCTCTTAGCATTTTAAGGGTCACCCGCGGCTTCAAAAGAATCACACCCTCGGTCTCTTTCCTCCCGGACGGTCGGGAAAACAAATAATTATTTGTATCGCGATATTCTCTGGAGTTTCACCCAGCTCCAGGGAAAGTATAATTCGTGTATTACAACGTGTTGTCGTCGGCCGCCAACTATTTCGCCGCGAAACTAGCGTCGGTGTACGACGGACCGTACCCGACTGCGAAGCGCTTATCGTCGGTCATCTATGAGTTGGGTGAGACTCATAGACGTGCCAACCCGAAAGTCCACGTTTCGGACTTAAAACCATTCATCGCATCTCTGGAGGAGATCGATGACCCGGAGACCTAGCCTGACGGAAATCCGGGGATTACAGATGCGGTGCATGCGGATCCCGGAACCGGAGCGAAGGAGAAGGATGAGGAGGTTGTGCGACCGGCATCGCCACCCTCTTCAGCGTGGGCAACGCGTTTACGCCCACGCAAGCCATAGGGTCTCCAAGCGTGCGAACAGGGGGGTATGCGATCGCGTAGCGAAACTGGCGTAGGAAAGTAAGGGAATTTTGTTTTGATTATATTAGGATGGAACAACAAGGGCGCCACAGGCAAGGAATAGTCCCAGAGGGCAATGGCCTCTGGGTCTATATCCCCCTGGGCGAACAGGGGAGAGTTCCGGGCCCGGAAAGCCGGGAAATCAGCCACTGAAATCAGAGAGGCTGAGATGCGCCGGTGCTGGGAGGCGTGGCGCCTCCAGGAGGAAACTCGCCGGAGGGAGCAGGATCGCGTGGAGAGGGAGCAGCTCCGCCAGCAGATGGAGGCGATGACGATGGCCTGGGCGACGGCGATGGCCGGACGACCGGGGACCAGCCGCCAGAACTCTGGACAACACCGTTTGGGGGGGGGGGGGGAGAAAGAGGCCACCCGACCAGAGGGAAAGGCAAAGTCTGGGGGGGGGGGTGAGGGAAAAGGCCAAAACCGCGGCCGTCAAGGCCCCGTTGGCGGGCGTGCCACGGCGGCGGGAAAAGAGAGGCGGCCAAGGCCAGAGCAGGGCCGCAAGAGCCCGGGCACGCGCCGCTGCGCTGGCGGCTGCTAGGGGCTGTGTTCCGGTGGCGGAGCCCGCGGGGGCCCCCGGATCACTGGCGGAAGAGGTGGAGGCAATGAACCGCCTCCTACTAATCGACATCTAGGAGGGGACTCAATTGGGTAACTTTAAGTTGGTGGTGGGTAGCGTTAAGTTCTTTATAGCAACCGAATAAAGGGATGTTAATCGGATAACCGTTTTTTTTATTTCTTTTTAATAGTTTCGCATACCCCACCGGTTGTTGAGGAGGTAAGCTGGTGGCCAACCTGAGAGTACTTTCGTGGAAAGGAATCTTCGGTCAAACCCCTGGTTTGAATCTAAGGGGGGGGGGATATGTAACGATGTAAAAATCGTTACATCATTCCCGACCGATTCTTGGTTCCAAGCGGGGGACCAAGAATAGGTTGAGCACCCTCGGCACCGAGACGTTTAGGCTGATTGTCTGGATCAGCTGGCGGTCTCAGTAAGTCGGAGTGAGATAGCGTATGTCGAACCATGCGCTATCCGACGGCCGAGTGTAGCAGAGGCTGTCTTTGTCTCGCTCATTAGCGCGGCGCCTAGAACAGGGCTGAACCGATTTCCTCAACCATAACAAAGTTCAAATAGGATATTTTAGCTGGTAAGGGAAAACTTGAACTGTCAAACTGACAGTTCAACGAATTTCCCTCACTTCAATGTCAGACTGCGGATAGTCGACATCGGCCAGATACCGGATCTCGCGAGATTTTGCTAACTGCGATTTTCTTGTATTCTTTGCGTTGCGTGGGCGAATTGTGCGTACAGTGCGTGGCCTAGCTGCTCTTCGTGCTACGGGCCAGGACGTCAGCATCCGTGCCGGGGGAGTGGAGGACGAGGCGCACACCAAGGAATCCTGCTGGAGGCGAATACTGCGAAGGAAGACTTGCGGATTAACCCGAGGATTGGCGTCTACGAGTGAGCGGGTAACACTTCACATACTCGAGCCCTATTTTTTATTTGTACAGATCCGCATATTTTACCCGCAGAGGCTAGCCACCTCGCAGCGCCGGATAGTCACGAGGGGCTGTTCCAGGGCGCACCGGTATATCGGAACATCCGGCCTTCAGGTTGGATAGTCTCCTCCTGAAGGATCGGGTGATCTCTGCTAGCGAGCAGAGAGCTTCCGTCTCCTCGCGTATCCGCGAGTGTACCGGGGAAAAAATAACGCGTGCGACGAGCGTGCGGGCGCTCCCGATTCGTGATAGGGTTTTATTGTATAATAATTGTAGTATATTGTATATATTGGCAAGCGAGCGGAATCGGTCGCGTTTATTGTAGTAAAATTGTTAACTATAAGTATATTGCGTTTAGTGCTTATTTCCAGGTCATCCGTGTTCCCGAAGAATCCCACCCTACGGTCTTACACCTCTTCGAACGGTCGGAGGATTTATTTGTACCGCGATATTTCCTGGGGTTTCACCCAGCCTCAGGAAACGATAGTTCGCGTGTTATAAATGTTAATAATATAATTATTAATTACAAATAATCATATTAATTATATATGTATATTAATAATGAACACGGTATAGGCAGTCTCCTCTTCCCACCTTGTCGCATTTGTTATTTATGTAATTTATTAAAAAATTGTTTTTACATGCGCTTTCGATTCGTCGTTGAAGGAAAGACAAAGAAATTCTTGTGAAAGATCGGCATTTGGCATATTCTCATTGGTCGGAGGGTAATTTAGTTTGGCCCAATCGTACAAGCCAATACCCCTCTACGCCATCTATCGGGAACTTTCGATCCCTATCCGGGAGAGCTCACATCTAATGCCCCATTCTCTGACGGAACTTCCTTCTTGCGTTGACTCTCATCACGTGCAGAACGTACAGTTTGTGTCTCTGTTTAAACAAGTCACTTAAGTATCGTACTCTGCGAGTGTTTGTCAAAGCAAGTTTGGTGATCTTACTCTTACTGTGTTTCACAGTGATCTTAAGCACAGTATTATTGATTTGATTATCAGCCGAAGAATTATCAAATATCATGGGTTTGGAAGATTGTGATTCAAGCGATGTGCGTGGCAGCGGTTTAAGCACCAGGAGTAATAGGAGAATACCTCGTAGACTCCTTGGTATTGTACCGTGTCGCCTGCACAGTCCTGAAGGATGGGCACGTCATGAGATTGACTGTGGTGCAAGTTGCTCGCCCGATCAGACACAGGTCGGATTACAATCTGCAAAAACGTGCGCTCTTGGTTCTGAATGCTCGACAGTGGAGTCGCAGAGTCTCGTTCAGTCTACGATCGAATATTCACCACGATCAGTAAGAGACGTAAGAAAATCCTTGGTCCTCGGTAGCTTATCATCGGGCTATGCCAGTTTGAATGATGGTTTCGACGATATCGTCGATATGGAAATCTGCGATGAGACGACCGAACAGCCAGACGAGATTTCAAATCTTGTGTCTGGTAGCATGATCTCCATGGATAAATCTATGGAACCCGATGTAGCAATGAGACCAGATTCTTACATATTGAGAGCGACTGATTCCACAAAAATGCCACTTATGCATGGCAGCGAGACAGAACCAGCAGAGGCACGTGCCCGTGTCATTTCGGCGATTAATCGGAGTACAACTGAATCTGATTTAATCGGCGATTTCAGTAGACCTTGCACTTTGCCTATGGTCAATGGAAATCATCAGGATCTCAAGTCAATTTCCGGTGATACAATGGCTGCTCTCATCAAGGGTGAGTTCAGCGATACTGTTGGCTCTTTCAAGATAGTGGACTGCCGCTATCCATACGAATATGACGGTGGTCACATAAATGGGGCTATCAATCTCTATAATCAGGAATTGATTATCCAAAATCTTCTTGATCCATTGAAGCATATGCCGAAGATCGAGTCCGATACAAATAAACGTTCTGTCTTGATCTTGCATTGCGAATTTTCATTGGAACGAGGACCAACTCTCTCACGTTTGCTAAGAAGCTTGGATCGTCAGCGCAACCAGGATCATTATCCAGCCTTGCATAATATTGATAGGCAAACCTAGTTAGTCTAATCTTCGTCTAAACAAGTCAAGTCATATCCTGATCCTAGAGTCAAGAGAACTCTCTCTTGGCTTCCCTTCGCTTTCCCAATCGCACGAGGCGACCTTCTGCGATCGTATCCTGCATCAACGTTGAACTCAAATTTTGCGCTCGTTTATGTACTGTCTTTCTTTCTATTGTATGCTTTATATTTTAAAACTCATTTTACTGTACATTTGTCATATCTTGAGCTACAATATATATTATTTTGCTGTATTTCTCGACTGTTTATTTTTGCAACCCATTGACCTCACTCCGCCTTCACGTGAAACTTCTCGCACACATGTATTGCGGCTGCAATGGACCTCAAAGATTATATCTCTGCCTTCTTCAGATTACGATCTTTTCAGGTTGTCTGCTAAACATGTCGTCGGATTCTGATGTTGCCGTAAGCTTGTCAGAAATCTGACGTACCGATACTGGCGGACTACAATACAATGACCGGCAATGAATCAGTCCCTGTTAGGCATAGAGTATAGCATAAACCAGGCTGGACAAGTTTTCGCTCTCTCTTGCACGTGACGTCAAAATGCTTGTTGGTAGCGTGGTAGGAGAAGCGCGATGTCAATGTGTATGTATGAAGTATAGGCCATACATTATATTATGCCTACAGGTTGACTGGCGGGGGCAAAGGAAAACGTGTTGGGAGGTGTTCTGATTCCTCATCCTCGTCTTACGCACGCTAAATAATAAGGATAGCTTTATATGGGACGAAAAATCTGCGGACAAAACCAGAGTCCCTATCGGCGTCCTTGTTTGGCAGCCGCTTTAGCATACTCTCTAACTTATTAAACTTACCTTTTCTATCTAAGGAGCGCGCGCAACGCTAGGCCGCTCTTTGACACTTCCAACTTATGCGTCGCACTCTCACCTGTCTTTTCTACTTAATGTTATAGGAATGATCTTCTTTCAGGGAAAATAAATTATATATATTACTTTAATAATTTTATTATTTATATTTATTTAAATATTTTTAGAGGCAGAGGCATTCCTTGTATAATAAATATTGTAACGCGCGCTTTTGCGTAACCCCGGGAGGAGGTGAATCTCCCGACGTTACAACGCGGTCACAATTATTTAATAATAAATCACCGGAGCTCCTCACCCCTGAGGAAACCGACTCCGGTGAAAGGGGCCCAGAGGAGGTTCTCCCGTTGGAGAGGACTAGGCGGTGTCGGAAATAATGACACGACTGGACTATATTTTATTCGCGGATTTATTATGCGACTCGATACAATACTATTATTCCCCGGAGGGACGCGAGAATACAAAATATAATTACTTAATAATAATCCGCGCGGGGTGCCCGTACACCCTCTGTAGTCCTGCCTAGTGGAGGACGGACTTCTCGGCAGTCCGTCGGCGTCGGCAACGCAGAGACCGCTGAGCTTCCTGCAACAACGGCCCCCACGTCACAGGGAATGGGTCGTCTGAAACACCCAGGAGCTTTTCAGGCAACCTGGGCGGACGTTCCCCGGGGATGAGGACTAGGTCCCGAGCTCGACGACTGCTGCGACAGTCGGGGCACACGATCCCGCACAAACGCAACCGGGCGCGGTCAAGTCCGTGTCCCTTGACCGGCACTTACGCTCTACACGATAAAACAGTGAGCGCGTGGCGCTCCACTTACTACTTAGGTAGATCAATCCGTCGGCAAGGAGGTAGTCCGGGTCCACCAGGAGCTCCCAGGAGGTTATCCGTCCGAATCCCTTGACCGGTCCAGTGGCACCACACAATCACGGTCACAGGTCACTTCCTGCCCAGAACCGACACGCAATGATTCGCCCAAGAACCCGGTAGTATCACCGACAAATCTGACTCCGAGCAGCGGATTTGATTTTATAGCTGGTATTGTGGTCAGCGACGTACGTCCTAGCGCTTCGACGACAATACCAGAAGTAATTAGCCAGCTGATCGCGCGATATCAGCTAGCCCCAGTAAGGGAATTTAAATCTCTTAAATTCCCTTCAAGGACGCCTCATTAGCTAACACTAGCGTAATGAGGAACGGCAATCAGCTGTGTCGAACGACAACAACAGCGATCACCGTTGACGTCCCGGACCGAGCTTAGCTAATGCTATCATTGGGAATATTAATATATTCCCAATCAGCTGAGCCTGTAACGGATTTTTAATAGTAAAAATGCCACGTTACAATATAGGGTTCTTAAAATAACCGATTTCTTTATATATTTTCTTTTTAATTAAGTTGTGTGGTTCTATAAAGAACCGAACCTGCAAAAATTTATTTTTATAAGTATTGAAGAATATTTTGGATTTAAGGAGAAGAAAAAGATGTAAAAAAAAGTATGTAAAGAAATCAGTTTTTTTAAGAACCCTATATTTATTATACAAGGAACTGCCTCTTTCTTTAAAAATATTTAAATAAATATAAATTATAAAATTATTACAGTAATAATTTATTTTCCCTGAAAAAAGATTATTCCTAAAATATTAAGTATAAATGATAGATGAGAATGCGACGCATAAGTTGGAAGTGTCAAAGAGCGGCCTAGCGTTGCGCGCGCTCCTTAGATAGAAAAGGTAAGTTTAATAAGCTTGACCACGAACCGAGCGATCCAGTTTGTGAGGAATGTTTTAGCGACAGTATCGGAAAAATGTTCGGTATTGGATACGCTTCTGGCCAACGTGAGAAACGATCTACCGCAGTTAAACAATAACGGAATCCCTGAGACGCAGGAAGTGGACCTATTAAATCTATATGTACATGGTCGAAAGGTCCATCAGGCTCCTGGATTTTGTCCGGGGCTAATTTGTTGTGTCGTGAAATTTTTGCGCGTTGGCATGCGAGGCAAGCGCGAGCCCATTCGTTTATATCGTAGTTCATTTTTGGCGAAACGAATTTTTCTGCAATTGCCTTACGCGTGCTCCGCGCGCTGGGAAAAGCGAAAGCGCGGCGGCGGAATACTTTGGGAATGTATGGACGGACAGTCTTATCCGAAGTATCACAGAAAAGTTTCGATCCGGTAGTTGGAAGGCAGAACTGTTTTAGCTGCAAAGACGAATTGTGAGATGCCAACTCTTGTTGAAGATCCTCGTCTGTTGCTTGCTCGCGTGCGAGTCGGTGGTGAATTCGGAGATGAACGTGATTTGTCTACCTTGACGAGGTGAAGAACGGTCTGATTTCAGAGAAAAAGCGAACGTCAGTGGTTTGTGATCTGTTAATATATGGAAAGGACGTGCTTCCAGAATGTAGCGAAAGTATTTGATGGCCAAATAGATAGCCAACAGCTCTCTGTCATAAGCACTGTAACGACTCTGCGTAGGAGTTAACTTCTTGGAGAAAAAACTGAGTGGTTTCCAGATTTCTGACTGTTTCTGCTGGAGGATGGCCCCAACCCCTGAACCGGATGCATCAGTCTGGATTGAGATTTCTCTATTGGGAGAAGGAAAGACTAGCAACGTGGCATTTGCTAAAGCCTGTTTTAGTTGACGGAAGCACTTCGTCATAGGGTCTGTCCAGGAAATTGGTCTAGTGTCATTCTTTTTGCATTTGGCTGGCAGAGCTGCTCGGAGCTCTGTTTGGAGTGTGGCAGCCTTAGGAATGAACCTGTTGTAGAAATTGATGTGGCCTAGGAACCTGCGAAGGCCATTTACGTCTTTAGGTTCCTTATAGTCTAGAATAGCTTGGACCTTGTGTGCCAGGCCTGCGACGGAAATGGAGTGACCCAGGAAGTTGACCTGCGAGGCACCAAAAACACACCTTTGTGGGTTAATTGAAATCTCATTGTCTTGTAAGCGAGTGAATAAGGTTTTGAGATACTCCCAGTGCTCTTCCTCGTTGTGTGATGCAATTAAGATGTCGTCTATGTAGTCATAACAGAAATCTAGGCCCTTGAGGACCTCATTGATGAAGCGTTGGAAGGTTTGGGCTGCATTTCTTAAGCCTGATGACATGTAAGGAAATTCAAACAGTTCAAAAGGCGTTGTGATGGCTGTCTTTTTGATGTCTTCAGGTGCAACGGGAATCTGTTGATATGCTCGAACTAAGTCGATTGTGGAAAATATCTGCCTATCATGCAAAAAATGGATGCAATCCTGCGGGAAAGGGATTGGATACCTGTCAGGTACCGTTATCGCATTTAGGCGTCCATAGTCGCCACAGGTTCTCCACTGTCCATTCTTTTTGGGGGCCATTTGTAGAGGACTAGCCCATGGGCTGTTAGACGGCCGGCAGATTCCTTGAGACATCATGAAATTGAATTCCTTTTTGGCTGCCTCCAGCCTGTCCGAGGCTAAACGTCTGACCCGTACAAAAAACTTTTTTGGATTGACTGGGTGACGTCGTGTTTGACTGTTTTAGGTATGATGGTTCCTCGGGTGATCTTAGGAAATTGCTTGAGGAGATTGCCATAATCACCTTCCACATGCACTGAGGAAATGTTGTGCACAGACACTGCACGGCCTATACTACGAACACTTAAACCAGACTTGCGATGGATGAGGGCATCGTTTCTTGAGTCCACTAATAAGTCATAGTAAGATATAAAGTCATGTCCGAGAAGAGGTCTGTCCACATCTGCCACTACAAACTTCCAGGGGAAAGAACGTTTCAAACCCAAATTGACATTGACTAGCACTTTGCCATGAGTGTGGATTTTGGAACCGTTTGCAGTTCTGAGATCAGGAGGATTGTCATCGTGTTCGATGAAGTATTTGCTGCAGAGCTTGTGCGGCAGCACAGTTCTGTCTGCACCAGTGTCCACTAAGAAATATCTTCCAGTGTGTTTATCTCTGACCTCAAGGCGATAGATGGATTGGTCGAGGTTGTCTCTCGCCTCAGACTACCACGAAACTAGTTTCCCTGCTTCTTCTTCGGATCATATTTGCAAGGTGGCTCACAATTTATGGCCTGCTTCTTGAAGGTGGCATGGTACCAACAGACATCTGCAGGGCCAGGAGAAGACCTAACCTTAGACTTGGAACGGTGTCTGGACTTGCTTCTTTTGGCTTTGTGGTTGTCCTTTCTGGAACTCCGGGACTCAAGTCTATCCAAACGATTAATTGTTTCGGCTAAACAGCCTTGGACTGTAGGAGGGCTGGGCACAGTCTTTTCATTAACGGCACACACTGTTGCGGACGTTGAAGTAACTTCCATCACACGATCCGCTGTAGTTGCAAGCTCAGCAAGAGTTACATTACAAGTGGCGAGCACGGTTTGCACTTGTGTGGGCAACCTCTGTAACCAAAATGACTTTATGACACTGTCATTAACTTTACCGTTACCTAAGTCTCGGAGGCGAGGTAGAAGCTTGGAAGGACGCATTTCGCCGATTTCCACCTGGTTGAGGAGGGCCTTGATTTTCTTCTCCTCGCTGTCCTGGTATTCAGTGAGGACTCTTCTTTTAAGAGATTCGTACCTGTCGTCAGCGGAAGGATTCTCGAGGAAATCGCTGATGTCCAGCAGGATGGTGCTATCCAACCCTTTGAGGGCATGTTGGTATTTCGTGGAATCCTGCGTGATTCCTTGGAGGGAAAATTGTGTTTCTATTTGGATGAACCAAATCATTGGCTTTTCTTTCAGGAAGGCCGGGGCTTTGAAGGATTGCCACGCGGTGAACCGCCGTGAGGGCTGGCGAATTCGCCATTGCAATAAAACACTTGTCAAAGTGATAAAAAATAACTAGACAGGTGGCACACCAAAGAAGCATTCTAAGCACATCAGATAGCATTAATAAGCTTGTTTGTGGATATTTGCGGATTCCAGTGGATTAGATACCGCAGAGGAAAATGGCGCCAAACGGTTGCAGAGGAGCCGATGACCTGGATCACGTCGGGGTCACCAAATTGTGGGGTTTTGACCCACAATAATTGTCTGCTCGCTTGGATAAGCAGATCTGCACGTTCAGTCCAGATCAGATGGTAAGCCGGTGGATGGTAAGGGCAAGCCGGTGAATAAATCAATCACGCCAGTGATGTCGAGGTTATGTTCCATGGAGAGAGTACTCGGAGTCCCAATAATCCATTCGACGGTCAAGCAACGAAAGAGGATGATCGTGCTGCATGCTTGAGCACGGGGGTTGCTCGCGACCCGTGGCGATTGATCCGCCAACTGGTGTCGCATTAGGGAACTCATCTAGGGAGTTGTATCCCCACAATATACATTACCATTAGAGGCCTACATTACCATAAGACAAATTATAAAATTTTAAAACGGGCGAAACAAGCTAAATTATATTTGGACGGCAATAGGCGCCAACAGTACCGGGAAGTCAACATGAGTCGGACGCCAATAGGCGCCAACTGTACCGGGAGGGAGCGTTCTCATTGCGCACATTTTTGATTGGACACAGAACGTGTCGTGAATTGGACACACGCCACATCGGACACATGCTTGGTTGGATTGGACACATGGTTATAATTAACTTGTGCAAGTGTTATGCGCATTATTGAAACGGTCATTTTATTCTCACATATTAATTTTTCTGAAACAGTTTGTTGAAATTGAAATTAATAACAGATGTCTCTGTTAAGTTTTAGTAAAGAAATTTATCAAACACACACCCAGAGTGTTACATGTGCGCAACCTGTATCAATTCATGTCAAGACAGAAAGCAATGGTATAGAAGAAATCATAAGTTTCGGTGGTACGAAAGTCGAATTTTATTATCTGTCCCATATTTTTTGTGTCCAATTTACCATCACATGTGTCCAATCCAACCAAACGTGTGTCCGATGCAACGTGTGTCCGATACAACGTGTGTCCAATCTACGGAACACGCTGTGTCCGATCAAAAATGTGCGCAAACAAAACCCACTCGTACCGGGAAGTCAACATGTTTCGGACGCCAATAAGCGTCCAGAGTAGTCAAAGGGTTAATGATCGCGGTTCCTTTTCCTGTGCTATCTAGATTATGATCACCATCTGCCATATATAAATATTTCTTATACCTTTGAATCTTAATGAATAATTCTTTGCTTTTGCAAAAATGGTCAGATGCTTCTGTATGAATTATCCATTCATTGTTATTTTCCTTTTTCAGTATGCATGCTGTAGAAATAAAACTAGTTGCTACTTTTCTCTTATTATCTATGATTTTATTGGTATTGTAGTCATTTTTCTTATCGAACACTATATTTGCTTTACAATTTCTGGCTCAATGATCCTATTTATTATACCTGAAGCATTCTTCATTGTTGGTTTTAAAATTTGTATTATAGCCTTGCCTGTTTCTATTGTCTCTTTGTTTAAGTGTCAACGCTTCAACCACATGTTCTTCTGACTTATTTATGTGGTTTAAATTATTTTCTTCAGCTTATAAAGCTTCTTCTACCCTTGAAACAGAAAATTCTTCGTCTGAGAATTGATATAAGGCCCGTACGAGTCCATTACATGTTTCTAGCAAGTTACTACGAAGTTTTAGTTTAATTAATTGATTGGAGTAATTATAGTCTATATCGCTTATCAATGAGACGATGTTCATAACCTTTGCAATGTAAATCCCCATTGTTTCTTGACCTAGATCATCTTTCATATTGCAAAAACTTTCTATTAGTTCAGCCAACCTGGTTCGTGAATTTGTTTCATAGTTATTCTTTAACATGTCCCAAGCTTCTTTAGCTGATTGGCTTTTTTCCATTAAATTTATTACTAAATCATCTACGTATAGTAATAAAGTCTCTACAACTCTGTTATTTTTTAATCTGTAATTTTCTAATTGTTTTTCATCCGTTTTAGAAGTAGGTTCTTTTTCTGTCCCGTCAATTATACCTAAGCAGTCCTTTTCTAACATAGTCGCTCTAATTCTAGGTTTCCATTTTGTATAATTCTTTGTATTTAGTAATATAGTATGATAGTTCCTTCCATCTTCTTTAAAATAGCTCATTTTCTATTCTAATATTTAATACAACCTGGTCTAATATATAAATTCTAACTCACCACGTATCTCCTTCAATATATATTATTCTTGTTTAACTCGCAATAACTAATCTGGGCCCATAATCTGTTAGGATTCTCTTGCAATAAGTTTATTGTTAAATTATTCAGAAATTAATCAAGTAATAAACACAATATTTATATAATATATAAAATAAATTTAATTACACGTGCTATAATTATATACAGGATGTCCGGGAAAAGAGGAGACATTTTTTGAGAAGTGGTTCCTGACGCAATTCTAAGAACTTTTTTCTCTTGGCATTTTTTGATTTAAAGCTTTATTTCTGAGATATTCAACGATAAAGATACCATTAGTTAGAAAGAGACAGATAGATAGTTGAAGCGAGACAGAGTAGCGCTACCTCACTTCAACTATAGGAGTGTCTCTGTCTAACTAGTGGAATCCTTATTGTTGAATATCTTAGAAATAAAACTTTAAATCAAAAAATGCCAAGAGCAAAAAGTTGTTAGAATTGCATCAGGAACCAACTCTTAAAAAATGTCTCCTTTTTGTCCGGACACCCTGTATAAGGGCTCACATGATCCTATCTCGAAGACAGTCAGCGAAGGAACAGAGCAAGTATATTGAAATTATTTTATATACTAAATTTCAACCATCTATTATCAAATTAGGTGAACTAAGATATACTCATTGCTTAACACACTCACAATCACTAACACTTATATTACTTATGAACAGTTTTTGTTACGCCATCTATATCAATAATAATTTTTATTCTCTTTTATCTGCTTCGAGATAAAAAAGGCCTGATATTTTTAGCAATTTTACAACATTTTTTACATAGAAAAATAATTTTCAATCGAGACTAAACTCATATAACTCCTTTTGCATGTCGGATGGAACGAGATACTATCATTTTTTGTAAAAACTCTTACTTTTTGTATTAAAAAAACCATTGTTAGTGACAATTATTTCCCTGACATTTTTTTTAAATTTTTCCAAAAAGAATGTATCTTGTTTATTTCTTATACTACATAGAGTAGCCAAATCAAATAGTTTTGAAATCAGTTTTTCTCAATCCAATGGCTTTAAATATTTTTAAAATATTCAACGATACAGATGTTATTAGTCAGCCTAAGACTCTTTGATAGTTGAAGTTAGATGGCGCTACTCTGTCTTGCTCACTATATAAGTTACTGTGTAATGACTTAATGCAACTCATTCTGCTGCTACCCAGGACGTGAGTCGTAACTAGAATAATAAATTCTGTTTAAACTTGTTATATTAAAAAAAACACAAAAAATGGTAAGTATTAAGTAGTGAAAATATGATTTATCGAATTCTTTATTATATATATTTTATGCTTAATTATATTATATTATATTGTAGCTACCACCGTTGGAAAATAATGAAATTTTGATTGGCGACGAAGTACCAGATGACCCTCAAGTAAGTTTTGTTTTATTTTTTCATATTTTATTTTGTTATTTATTTATTTTGCTTTTTTATTTATATTTAGAACTTCCAGCCTGATTTTGATGAAGGGGCTGCTATGATGATTGATGTATTGCAGGGTGAGCAGGAGCGCCTGCTAGAACGATTAGACCAGATCCCGCAACAGTTTGGGGATTTAAGGGAGGAGATTCGAAAGAAGAAATTCGAAAAATACGATTCTCGTATAGATTGATAACATGAAAGTACTCGTAAGTGTGACAAAGATAAAAGATCTCTTTCTGAAGTGAAAGGAAGGTAGTCGTGTATTTATAGTAATGAGTCAAAAGCATCAAAACCATAGTCAGTGCAGCAATACTCTATCTCTTTCTTTCTTACTATCTCTTTTCTCTTTCTCGTATTGTTATGCCGACAGATGACTTATACATATATTTTAGCCTTTAGATGTATGCATATTTTAAAACTTTATATGTGTAAATATATATGTATACAGAGTGGCCTAATGAAAATGAAACACGGCCGATTTCTCATAAGTATCGTTCACAGCAAAATATCGCTGGGGACACGTCGATTTTTATTTCAACATCCCTTTGTATGTATCTTGCTACATACAACCCCTCAGAGAGGTGAAATCAACCCTTAAATTTTAAATAGGATATGAGGTCAGGTGATACCTCATTTTAAAGGACTTTGAATTCCCTTTTCAACACTTCTAAGTTTTTTGAATTTGATACAGTAGTTTTCGAGAAAACGCATTTAGTAGAAAACTGACCAAAAAACAAAAGTAACACTTTTTATACTTTTAGAATATTTTTCAGTTTTTAATTATTCATATCTCCCATATCCTATTTAATATTTAAGGGTTAATTTCACCCCTCCGAGGAATTGTATGTAGCAAGGTTGAAAATATGCGCAAAAGACTTCCCCCTTGAAATAAAAATTGACGTGTCTCAGCGATATTTTGCTGTGAACGATACATATGAGAAATCGGCCGTGTTTCGTTTTCATTAGGCCACCCTATATATACAGGTTGGAACATTGACACACTCCATAAATTTAAGGAGTTGTAAAGAGAGCAATTCTAAAACGACTTTTCACATTTACAACTTTTTGATCAGAGGCTTAATTTTTAAGATATTCAACGATAAAGGTACTATTAGTTAGACAGAGACAGTCAATTAGTTGAAATTAGATAGCACCACTCTATCTCGCTTCAACTATCTATCTGTCTCCGTCTAACTAATAGTAGCTTTATCATTAAATACCTTAAAAACTAAGCTTCAGATCAAAATGTGGTAAATGAAAAATCATTTCAGAATCACCCCCTTTACAACCCTTTAAAATTTGCCCGAACCTCACTGAAACACCCTATATATTATAGAAAATCTATGGAACATGAAAACAGCAAAACGCAATTATAGACTGGAAAATTATAGTAGTTAAAGGTAAAATTAGCTATATTATTTATATTGCGTGTTATAAAAGATCATAAAACTGAATAATGCTGTTTTTTTAATAGAATTTTAATTTGCTCAGAAAACATTTAATTGAAGGAAAATATGTATAATTATATTTACGTCGTAAAAACTTGCATTGGCGCTTCCTTGTTCTTTTACTTTCTTGTTGTTTAATTTTTTGTATCTTTATTTTATTTCGTTTTGGATGGGCTGTAACACATTGTCAAATCTTAAATAATATAACCAAGAAAATTAAAAAATCAAGAAATAATAATAAATTTACAGTTACATTTATTTAGGAGTATGCGCTTAACTAAATGGTCTGTTTAATAACATAAACAAATATTATAAAATATATTACCTTATTGATCAATGACGGATTTTTTTTTGTTTTATAATTATTTTAGAGAAACTGTTATCTAATATCAGAGAAAAGAAAAGCAAATTAACAAACACTGTGCAAACAAAAATGATACTTAAAAATAAATTGCATTTTAAACACCAGCTTTCGTTTTATATGTACGTTTCTCTGTGTTGTTAATAATGCTTAAGGTAAGTATGTTTTCATCTTGGAGAGAAATATCAGTTAAATCTGAAAATCAGAAGAATAGAAGAAATAAATTATATTTAGAAAACTGAAGAAAAAGTGAGCAAAATAATTATCTGTATGCATGAGTGCGTGGACAACTGAATTATTTTTCATTTTTTATATATTTACTTATTTTTAATATTTTATATTTCTTATCTTTAATATTTTTTAAAACATTAATAAATTATTAATATATTATTAATTAATTATAAAAGACAACAAAGGGGGAATACCATAAAATATGTGCACAAAGTGTAACAAAGGAATGGTATAAGAGATAATTCTAAGATAGTATTTTACTTCTCATTTCCGATTTGAAGCTTAATTTACAATATATTTAACAATAAAGGAGCAATTAGTTAAATGAAGACAGTTATCCGGCAGGCAGTGCAGTATTATCCTTTTTCAACTTATTACCTTTGTCATAGTAATGATATCTTTGTAATTGAATATCTTCAAAGCTAAGCTCCAAATAGAAGAATAGTGAAGCACTTACGACATGGTTTATCTTGCAGAATGACACCCTGAAAGAAGCTGCACAAGAGTTTTAGAATAGCTTATATATTCAAAAAATATTTTAGTATTTATTAATATTTAATTTACCCATCGAATATAATAAAGAAAGATCATTTATGGAGAGTAAAGAAATTTTGGAAAAATTGTTAGATGTATTTTCATCAAGTTGGGATCTTTCGTTTCTTAAAGTTTGGAAATTTAGCAGTTATTTCTCTCTCTGGAGTATGATAAAGTCCTTGCGCAGTCTCTAGTATTTTTGATATATGCACTATTTCTCGTGTAATTAGTGGTAGTCTATAATATTCTTTATGAATATTAAGAGCTCGTCTGTAATGTCATAAGTCTTGAGTTTCATAATATTTTTTAAATTAATAATATTGTACTCAATCTTATTTTCATAAATCTTTTTGATTTTATTTAAATAGGAAGTCAGATGTTGGATTCTTTTCACATTAAACGGGAAAACTAAAGAAGCTACATTTTTAAAGTCATATAAATTTATGTATGAAGATGATTTTTAAAATTATACCAGGTAAGATATTCATTAACTTTTATCACTTTATATTTTTTTAATTAATATTATTGTACTTATGAAATTTTATTTTTATTAATCTTCTTGATTTTACTTATATAGGAAGCCATATGCTGGATTCTTAGCGCCTTAAACTGAAGAACTATGAAAGCTACATTTTTAAAGTCATTGGAAATATGCTCTAAAGTAAAATAATATATTCAAAATGTTGAATTTAGACGAAAACTGATTTTTAAAATATACTTTAAAATATATGTTCGAGGTCCGTGACCTCGGGCATTGCGTGAAGATGGGCGCAGATTCGGCTCAGCGACGCGGTCGTCACCGACGGCGCGGCGCCTCCGAAAATAATTGAACTTGGAGTAATGAGGGAGAGATTGGTCGTTAGGGCTAACACTAGCCGCCTCTCATTACACCTTAGTTAACGACAGCGTGCGGTTGATAGCGTTAGGCTTAACAATATTCTTTGTTCTTTACGTCGAATATCTCTTTTTGTATTGCGCTGCGATCAGCGATTGTTGTCCTTCAGGATCCTTGTGATCATTGGTGAATTTATACCTGTGTGGGCCCTGAAAGTGGCTTTACGAGCTCTGGAAGTGGCCAGCCCTGAGGTGGAGTGCGGCTGCCGCTGGGCAATTCTGACGAGTGGCGTCAATATCTCTTTGAGATCTAGACGGATCAATTGCTTACGGCTTGATACCGTTTGCCCAGGACCGCGCGGCACTCGCGGGGAGCGCTCCTACATACCTGCGTTTAAGTTGTGGACCTCAGCGGATTCCTTGTAAGCGTCATATTTAACCTTCTGTATTTCCTTCCCACAGGGTCTTCTTCTTCTGTACTTTTTCTGTATTTATATCTTGTTTTTCTTTGAGACTTTGTGGCTTTTTCCTCCGTCACTTGCCGACGGAGGTTTTTTAGGCCTTAGCTTCCTCCCCTGCCTAAATCCTGTTTTAGATCCATGCAATTAAACTCATTATTGCTTGCATTGCATTTCGAGTAGAGATAACTTCTGGCTTTTCCTCCACCACTTGCCGGTGGGGGTTTTTATGCCCTGCCCTCCTCTTTGCTCTTAGCTTATTCCATAAGCCCGGTTTTTCCTTACACCCTTCTGGTGGGGTTTTCCGAGGCTAGGCCTTCTGCATTGAACCTTTCCTGGATAGAATAAATATCATTTTAATTCCTAATCATTGTTGGCTCAATCCTTTCCTTCCCATCCTGAAAAAAACGAACTCACGCATTTGGTGTGCTTAAGAACCTGCACACGAACACATCACTCAATGCTTTTTTAATCATCTTACTTATTTCATTTTCACCTTCTATTTGTTTCAGATGTATTGAACGTTTAAATAAAGTAAGACTAAAGTAAAAAAAGGGTTTTTTAGCCAGTGTTAAAGTAAATTATCATTCATGAGTTTTCGAATTTGGAGCACAAATTTCCTGATTATCATTTATTTCAATCCATATATAACTTAATAATGTAATTGTTATTTTTATCCTTTAATTGTTTTAATTTAAAACTTAAGCTCATTCTTATGCTTCTATTTAAATTCTATTATTATAAATAATTATCTATAAATTATGTGCTTCTTGTTAATTAGGTATATAACAGAATATACATGTTACTTTATAAATTATTAATAAATGAACTCAAATTCGAAAAATGGTGTGTAATTAATTCTTTAAATTCCTTAATTAAATTTATTATAATATAGTTCTAATAGTTAACAAATTAATTTTAATTAGTAGTTTATATAGAATCAATATTTTATACAATGTCTTGAGAGTAAATCGCAATTCTTTTAAAAGGATAACTGAACGACAAACTAAATTGAACAGACATTCACTATTTTGTGATCTGGAGCTTAGTTTTAAATCAGAATAATAAATACAATCACTTTATAATTAAAATATTTAATGCGCAGTATTAAACATTAAATAATGGTATTTAAGCTAAGGAAAATCTTGTATCTTCTTGCCCCTATGTTATATTAAAAAATACATTTCATTGAGATGGATGAAAAGATGATTGATGATAAACAATGTTAATAGTTTAATAAAATTTATGTTTGCTAATAAAATAAATACATAGGCACTTGAAATTTATATTTACATTAATGTTCTGGCGCATATATTATTCCTTAAGATCGTAGAATCCAATATATTAATGGTAGCTGTATGAATTGTCGTAGAAGAATAATTTTATTGTATCACGAAGCTTTTTCCTTAAATATAATTAAATTATTACAATACATAATTATATAAATCTAAGCAATAATTGAAAATACTTACTAAACACCTTTATCGGATTCACTGAAACAATCTGTATGATTTATTAATTTACTTAATAATAGAAATAAATAATAATAATTATATATTAATTAATTCACCACTAGAACTAATATGTTACTAATAGTAACAAAAAATAATGATAAATCAAAATTTTTTTTTTGAATTATATTTTGTAACAGGAATTCCTGTTGCATGTGCTATCGGAGATAGAAATTGCTAATCGAAAGAAGGAATCGCCTCACAAAGGTGTGAGTGGCGACATCTGTCGTGATTCAAGGGAATCACGATAGATCGAGATCACGTAAGGGCCTGCATTTTCGGAAAGGAAATGCAGGAACGGGGTTTCGACCTGTGAACCCTGGCTTGCGAGGTGAAACGGAACCGGGATGCAGCAGCCAACTGCCAGGGCTGTGCATCCCTGGGGAAGCGGAACCCGTGAGAGTCCCTGTAGGACTGGTAGAAGTCCGGATGAGAGTTCCGGCGCTCCCAGGAAGTCGTGGGGTATCCGTCAGGATACCCTAAGACGGGAGAGACAGCCTACACGGGATGATCCGCAAGACGGGATAACAGGAAGGGATCCTGGTATCGGTGAGTCGTGCGTGAGCCGTCGTAGCGACAACAACGCGAGGCGCTGGCCTGCGTGTGTTGGAGAAACGAGGCCGCCGACGTCCCGGCGGGGAAATCGAGGGAGTCCGTAGGGATCCCCGATTGTCCCGGCCGACGGTAGGAGTCCAGGAGGTGCGGAAGGCATCCTGGATCCAGGCCGAGGTATCGCAGGAGGAGTAACCAGTCCGTGAGGGGAGCGGGGACTGGTCGACTCGGCGTAGACCCGGAGAGGCCGTGGGGCCCAAGCGGGACGTCAGGGTCGGCCAGGCGAGGCGACCCGAGTCGGGATCTGGGAGGGCTCTCCTGGGATATCGAACGTTCTCGCCCTTTACCCAAAACCCTAAGCGGGTTGATGGAAAGAGGGGAGGTGAGGTTCCAGGCCTGAGGAGGCTGGAAACGATTCCCGATACTCCTATAACCGAACGGAGCCAGCCCTGAGGTGAGACTGAGTGGCCGAGATATGCCGCCCTGTCCCTCTGGCGAGCCCGAGAGGAGGATAGCCTTATGTCTGGACTTCGGGAACTTGGCAGGGTTCCCGAAGGACTGAATGTTTCAGGGGGGGTTGCTGGTTACCCGACATAACCAGCTGGCGCCCTAAAGGATGATATCGAGGAGGGATAGTCCGAAGGTAACACCCCTTCCCTGCATTCAGGCAGAAGTGCAGGGAAACCAGTTACAAGGCATAATTTCTTTTCCTGTTCCCCCTTCCCGAATCCACCTCGTCCCCTTACCGAGGGAGATGTTGAACAAATGGTTGTCAACATTGTTGGCTATTAACTTTCTGAATTCTGTACTTCGTTGTCAATTCCTGATATCAAGATCATAACAATGGTTATTATGTGATGGCAGTCTGGTTGCTTGGTAGATGCACCAACCAAGTTTAACTCCAGTAAAGAATTTTGAGATAATAAGTCTCTCAATCATTTTATTAAATTATCCACTTAATAATACAAATGTATTCATAATTCTGATTCAACGGGGGGAAATAAAATAATTAAGTAATAATGGGAAAACCGATGATGCCAATGAGAATAATTTAATTTTCGATTTTTTGCTATGCATTCATTAATGCTATTAAAAGAGTTTCTTTTACATTTTCTTCACAATTTTTTAATTTACATAGGTTTGCATTTATTAACTCTCTTATGTCACCCACTTGTTCATTTAGAAGAGTACTTTCAAGATATTTTTCATAAGCTTTACATTTATCAATCCACTCATATACATTACTTTCAGTGTTTAATAAATGGCTCTGCCTTATATGATCTTCGCATGACTTAATTATATAATTTTTCAATAATACATCTCTTTCTGTGGATAACGATAACAAATGATGACGAAATTTATGTAATTCTGTACTTATTAACTGTATTATGTCACCCACTTGTCCAGTTAGAAGAGTCATTTCAAGAAATTTTAGATGAGTTTTGCATTTAACAATCCACTCACATGTATCACTTTGAGTCTTTACTAAATGACTCTGTCTCGTAAGATCTTCTCCTAGCTTAATGATATAATATCTGAATAATACATGCTTTCCTATGAAAAGAGATTCTTGCATTATTGTTAAAAGATAACAGCATCTATGTAATTCTGTATTTGCTAACTCCCTTATATCATCCACTTGTCCATTTACAAGAAT
Source organism: Sclerodermus sp. 'alternatusi' (assembly GCA_037305995.1). Classification (NCBI taxonomy): domain Eukaryota; kingdom Metazoa; phylum Arthropoda; class Insecta; order Hymenoptera; family Bethylidae; genus Sclerodermus; species Sclerodermus sp. 'alternatusi'. The sequence goes on from JBBEEM010000020.1 coordinate 145,471, forward strand.
ACTTTCAAGGTATTTCAGATGAGTTTTGCATTTATTAGTCCACTGATATCTAATACTTTAATTGTTTAATAAATGGCTTTCTCTCATAAGATCTTTACCTGAATCAATTATACAGGGTGTAACATTGATGTTAGGAGAAATTTTAAGGGGTTGTAGAGGGGTTGATTCTAAGACATATTTTCCTTAGCCATTTTTTAATTTAGGGCTTAAATTTTGAATTATTAAGGTTTTTCTGTACATTATATGATTGGCTGACGCGAGCGCGCTGTGACGTCAGTCAGCTGTAGCACCGCCGGCGCAACACCGTAGCTAGCGGGGAAAAATATCGTGTCGCCCCAAGAAACAAAAATCCATTAAATTTTATGAGAATGTACAAATAACCATTAATAATTCAATTTTTTCTAAATATTCAATTAATACCTACCACAAATAGGAATTAATTGAATATTTATAATAAGCCCATGAAACTTTTTATTTTTTACTGTAAGCAATAGCTATTAAAGTTATTTTAAGAAAAAATCCTAACTTAAATAACAATTACTTAATAAATAATAAAAAGTTTCTTCAATTACACGCGCGAACCTATTAATTTATCACTAATTTTTAAGTAAATAGCATGCAAATTAGAATTAAAGTAAATAAAATATTTATTCGACTCACTAATTATTGAAGATTATCCAGACATCCTTCACGTAGTTTAGAATCTTCATTAATTTATAAAAGTTCACCTAATTTATTATTTTCACAAAAATAACAACACATAACCACACTTACTTCCACACACAATTTCCAGGTATTTTACTTAATTTCACTGTTCACAAGAATCACCTCACATGTCTTATCGTGTCCGTAATTAAATTGATATTTTTAAAGCTATACGCGAAAATAATTATTAATTTAATAATAAAAATTAAGGCACTATTATCCCTACACCGGCATCGTTCGCGCACTAACACTCACACTGTGAAGTTGCACACTGTCCACCTGCTGGGCCTTATTCTAATTATAGGCCACTGACCTACTTTCCTACTGGATCAGCTGATCAACTGAAGTCCTGAGAAAAAGGAAGAAGCCGAGGCTTCCTTGATTAGACTAAGTATAACATAGTAAATAATTATTGAAGTGACTACTTTTCTTACCTTGAAACTTTTTTTATTTTTTTTTTTTTTTAGTAAGAGGAAAACCCTCATGGGCACCTAGTCACCCACGCATTGAACAATGGGGACTAGGTAGTGTGAGACTCTTACTCACTAAAAACCTCTCTAGAAGATGCGCTTTCTTCCCGTCCTTCCTTCCCGTCCTTCCTTCCCGTCCTTCCTTCCTGTCCTTCCTTCCTGTCAAAAGAATTGATGGAAGCATCTTCTTGATCCTATTGCACTTCACAACACTTCACAACACTTCACAAGTTTATGCACCACATTTGTCAGTTTTTAATACGCGCGTACTTGACTGTTTATAATAAATGTTCGAATTGTCTTCCGCGAACAGTCAAGCACGTTTCTGCTCTTCGCAGAATAGAGTTCCGAACTCTATCGAATATCGCGTCATTGTCTTGGATCTCATTGCACGCGGCGAGTATTCTTGCAATGAGATCTTCTTCACTGTCGACTGGTGTCTCGTACACCAGTGACCTTACATGCCCCCATAAATAAAAATCCAGAGGTGTAAGGTCGGGCGAACGCGGAGGCCAAGGTGTAGTCACTGGTGTACGAGACACCAGTCGACAGTGAAGAAGATCTCATTGCAAGAATACTCGCCGCGTGCAATGAGATCCAAGACAATGACGCGATATTCGATAGAGTTCGGAACTCTATTCTGCGAAGAGCAGAAACGTGCTTGACTGTTCGCGGAAGACAATTCGAACATTTATTATAAACAGTCAAGTACGCGCGTATTAAAAACTGACAAATGTGGTGCATAAACTTGTGAAGTGTTGTGAAGTGTTGTGAAGTGCAATAGGATCAAGAAGATGCTTCCATCAATTCTTTTGACAGGAAGGAAGGACAGGAAGGAAGGACAGGAAGGAAGGACGGGAAGGAAGGACGGGAAGGAAGGACGGGAAGGAAGGACGGGAAGAAAGCGCATCTTCTAGAGAGGTTTTTAGTGAGTAAGAGTCTCACACTACCTAGTCCCCATTGTTCAATGCGTGGGTGACTAGGTGCCCATGAGGGTTTTCCTCTTACTAAAAAAAAAAAAAAATAAAAAAAGTTTCAAGGTAAGAAAAGTAGTCACTTCAATAATTATTTACTATGTTATACTTAGTCTAATCAAGGAAGCCTCGGCTTCTTCCTTTTTCTCAGGACTTCAGTTGATCAGCTGATCCAGTAGGAAAGTAGGTCAGTGGCCTATAATTAGAATAAGGCCCAGCAGGTGGACAGTGTGCAACTTCACAGTGTGAGTGTTAGTGCGCGAACGATGCCGGTGTAGGGATAATAGTGCCTTAATTTTTATTATTAAATTAATAATTATTTTCGCGTATAGCTTTAAAAATATCAATTTAATTACGGACACGATAAGACATGTGAGGTGATTCTTGTGAACAGTGAAATTAAGTAAAATACCTGGAAATTGTGTGTGGAAGTAAGTGTGGTTATGTGTTGTTATTTTTGTGAAAATAATAAATTAGGTGAACTTTTATAAATTAATGAAGATTCTAAACTACGTGAAGGATGTCTGGATAATCTTCAATAATTAGTGAGTCGAATAAATATTTTATTTACTTTAATTCTAATTTGCATGCTATTTACTTAAAAATTAGTGATAAATTAATAGGTTCGCGCGTGTAATTGAAGAAACTTTTTATTATTTATTAAGTAATTGTTATTTAAGTTAGGATTTTTTCTTAAAATAACTTTAATAGCTATTGCTTACAGTAAAAAATAAAAAGTTTCATGGGCTTATTATAAATATTCAATTAATTCCTATTTGTGGTAGGTATTAATTGAATATTTAGAAAAAATTGAATTATTAATGGTTATTTGTACATTCTCATAAAATTTAATGGATTTTTGTTTCTTGGGGCGACACGATATTTTTCCCCGCTAGCTACGGTGTTGCGCCGGCGGTGCTACAGCTGACTGACGTCACAGCGCGCTCGCGTCAGCCAATCATATAATGTACAGAAAAACCTTAATAATTCAAAATTTAAGCCCTAAATTAAAAAATGGCTAAGGAAAATATGTCTTAGAATCAACCCCTCTACAACCCCTTAAAATTTCTCCTAACATCAATGTTACACCCTGTAGATTTCCTCAACAATATATTTCTTTCGCTGATAATAGATTTTTCTACATTTGCTACATAAATATCAAATTTGTGTATTTCTGCATTTATTAAATTTGCTATATACACATTCTTTTTTTTACTTTCATGAATTTTTAAAAGATATTGTTTGTAAGATTTCCACTTATTTATCCACATTGTGCGAGATCTTGCGTAAATTCTCGTGCTCCGAATCGGCCCAAGGTGCGAATAGGAGGAAGGTCAAAAGAAGACAAAACAGTTAAAATAAACCAATTTATTTTGTAATAAGAGTTCAAGACCTTATTGGTAATGAGCATACAAAATTTTATAATTATGTTTTAAATTTTAACAAAACAAAATATTCTAGCTACTTAGCGTGGCTAAATAGCTAGAATCTTCGCAACGTGATTGAGAGTCTACGACTGGCGAAAAAACTCTCAACACGGCGGGGTGAGCGGTTGCTCGGCCGGTCACTTGGCTGGCAAGTGACCGGTGGCAGGAGGCCGGGAAGTCGGCTGGCGACGCCCGGAGTATCCTTCGGATCGGGTTTGTCCGGCAAGGAGCCCTTGCAGCAGACGGGAGGTTGTCTAACCAGGAGTCCTGGGTCGACGAGGTGCGAGAGGTAGGAAGACCTTCGAAGAGCCTTCGAGATCTGTCGGGTTGCTGGTATGCTGGATACTGCAAGGATTGAGTCCTTGGTAGCTAGTGATAAGGAAACTTGGTTTGCTTATCACTAGCGAGAAGTCCTGGCCGTGGGCCAGATAGGCGAGCCGCCTGGGACTAGCCACCTAGCGGACGGCGGCCGAACTAGGCGGTCTAGCCCAGGCGATCGCAAACACACATATATTTATCACTTTCAGTTAATAGTAAATTGTATTGTCTCAATAGAACTTCGCCTGAGTTAATTATAGAATTTGTCAATAAAAAGTCGTTTTTAACAAATTCCATCGTGTCTAATAAAGGAACTAATAGAAGAACACAGTCACACGTACGAGAAAAAAGCAGCATGGAATGTAATAATCACATATGTATTCTTGCCACAAAGCTGTGTTTTTGATTTTAATTCAATTTATGTGAATAATACTTTAAGAGGAAATATTTCATTTAAATATAACTTCATCAAGAGTTAACGCTACAGAATCACAACTCATTTCACGAAAGATACGGTCACGAAAGGTCGCCTCTTGCGATTAGGGAAGCGAAGGAAAGTCAAGAGCGAGTCCTCTTGACTCTAAGGTTATAATGTGACTTGACTTGTCCTAGCGAACACTAGACTATATAGGTTGCCTATCGCAATGTTGCCAGCGAGAACGCCAGGGTCGAGAACGCTGCCTAGTGTCGCTCGATGGTACTATTAACCGCGCAAGGGTTACGGTGCACAATGACTTAAAACTAACGCTGTTATCAGACTTGCCAGATGCACTATTCTGGCGCATGCGCAATATGGCTTTCATTGTTTGCTCCTCCTACTGACTGGGAAGGCAGTATCGGCTGCGCTGATCAAAGTGCCCTTATATATACAGGGTGTCCGGAAAAAAAGGAGACATATTTTGAGGGGTGGTTCCTGACACAATTCTAAGAACTTTTCACCCCTTGGAAATTTTTAATTTAGGGCCTCCTTTTTAAATTATTAATGTTTTTCTGTGCGAAATGTGATTGGCCCTGGTTCGCGGGCTAGCGTCAGCTGGCGCGGTCGCGCGCGGAGACGTAAGCAGCACAGCGCCGTAGCCAGCGTAAAAAGTCCTACGTCGCCCCGAGGCACGTAAATACTTAAAAAATGCTTATAATCACATTCGCACAGTTATTAATAATTTATTGTTGTCCAATTATTCAATTAAAAATATGACAAATAGATGTTAATTGAATAATTGGCATGGACCCATGATACTTGTTATTTTTTTCATTAAAACAACTGTTAATTCACTTATTTCTTAAAAAACATAGCTGACTAACAGTCCTCTAATGAATAATAACAGGTATCATTAATTACAGATTGTTAAAATTAATATTTTAACAATCTAGACAAGGGCAACATGCAACATATTTTAATTCTTTAATTTAATACTGTTAAACACTTACCATTTACTGCACACTTTCCTAATATCCTCATCCTGTCGTGGAATGGCTTCCCTTTGGGTAGAAAATTATTTATGATCCTAATTTTCCAAACAATTGTTGAAAAATTAGCACAACATAACCACAATCACTGCATGAACACTTTTCACATATTTTTTAACACTTCAATGAACACTGTGATTATTCACAATGTTTCACAATATTTGTAACTTTATTAACTATCACTTTAAACACTAATCGCGGAAATAACTAATTAATTTATGCAATAAATTGTGAGATTGTTGGACCGGCGTTGTCCACGGAATCTCACACACGTGTGGCACTCACTTGTAGAAAGTAAAAATAGAACATGGGGTAGGTCAAGATCAAGAATTACTTCAATTGTGTACGTGCCACACGTGTGTGAGATTCCGTGGACAACGCCGGTCCAACAATCTCACAATTTATTGCATAAATTAATTAGTTATTTCCGCGATTAGTGTTTAAAGTGATAGTTAATAAAGTTACAAATATTGTGAAACATTGTGAATAATCACAGTGTTCATTGAAGTGTTAAAAAATATGTGAAAAGTGTTCATGCAGTGATTGTGGTTATGTTGTGCTAATTTTTCAACAATTGTTTGGAAAATTAGGATCATAAATAATTTTCTACCCAAAGGGAAGCCATTCCACGACAGGATGAGGATATTAGGAAAGTGTGCAGTAAATGGTAAGTGTTTAACAGTATTAAATTAAAGAATTAAAATATGTTGCATGTTGCCCTTGTCTAGATTGTTAAAATATTAATTTTAACAATCTGTAATTAATGATACCTGTTATTATTCATTAGAGGACTGTTAGTCAGCTATGTTTTTTAAGAAATAAGTGAATTAACAGTTGTTTTAATGAAAAAAATAACAAGTATCATGGGTCCATGCCAATTATTCAATTAACATCTATTTGTCATATTTTTAATTGAATAATTGGACAACAATAAATTATTAATAACTGTGCGAATGTGATTATAAGCATTTTTTAAGTATTTACGTGCCTCGGGGCGACGTAGGACTTTTTACGCTGGCTACGGCGCTGTGCTGCTTACGTCTCCGCGCGCGACCGCGCCAGCTGACGCTAGCCCGCGAACCAGGGCCAATCACATTTCGCACAGAAAAACATTAATAATTTAAAAAGGAGGCCCTAAATTAAAAATTTCCAAGGGGTGAAAAGTTCTTAGAATTGTGTCAGGAACCACCCCTCAAAATATGTCTCCTTTTTTTCCGGACACCCTGTATATAGATACACCCTGACCGGCAATGGTACCGTACAAACTCATAGTCTATGCCTGATAATATATAAAATAGATCTGTTCGTTTCACCTGTATTTTCTACACTTTTCGCATTTTTCATAGAATCGAAGTGATACAAAATATTACCAAAATAGAAAAAATGTAGGAAATGCAGGTAAAACGAACAGATCTATTTTATATATTATCAGGCATAGACTACGAATTTGTATGGCATCATTGACGGTCAGTGTACACTCTGCATACGCAGGAAAATCTATTGTTACTTGCAAAATATAAATGAGTTGAGGCGTTGCAAGGGGGGGGGGGGGGTAGAGCATAATAATGAAGTTGCTAAGCTTATAATAAAAAAGAATTATCTGCTTTATTAAAATATTTTACTATTTACAACAAATTATATTCATAATAATAAGTAATGCTTACATCATAGGATTGCATGTTAGTTGAAGTCTAAATCCCTATATATATATATATATAAAATGAACTAATTAAATAATATTTAAATTTTTATTTAAAATAATTAGATCATATAAAAAATATAAAATTTAAATAATTTTTCATTGCTACTGGGCGACTGTTTTCTCTTGTAACGACCCTAACAAGGTGGGGACTGAAATAAGTGGAAGTCGTACTGCGCATGCGCTAGAATAGTCCGTCTGGCAGTCTGGCTTTTATATTGCAGTCCAATTGTACACTTATATATTTATACACGACCGAAATGTACACGATTATTTTTTATTTTTTTATCATAAATGTCTGTTTTCTTAAAAAAAATTATATATTTCCATATCTCAATTGTGAATTATTTATTACTATATTTTACATCTTAAAAATTGTCTAATATATAGGGGTTAAAACACACTAGCATGTGGTAATTACTTACAACGTGAATTTCATTTTATAATTTTAACTTAGGTTATTAACTAGTATAAGATAGCTATCTATTTTCTAGCAATATTAACTGTGTGCGAATCGATCGTGCACAATAAAGTCTGTGTACAATTAGGAAGTGTGCAATAAATTTATGTGCATTTCGGTACCACTCCTTTTCTCATATCCAGATGCTTCGCCCTTTTTTCCCATATTCCTCAAAATCGTCAATATTTTGGATGACATGTAACGGGAACTCCTGTTACATTGCTCTCGCAAAGAAAGTTTCTAATTTAGGAACAGTTATTGACTTACAAAAATGTGAGCGGCGACATCTGTTGGTATTTATGGGAATCACAATAGATCGCGATCTCGAAGGGACTGCATTAAAGAGGAAATGTAGGAGCCTATGAGACTCCCTGTAGGACTGGTGGAAGTCCGGATGCAAGATCCGGCGCTGCCAGGAAGTCATTGGGTATCCTCCGGGGTACACTAAGACGGAAGAGACGGTCTACAGAGACAATCTGCAGGACAGAATTACGTGGGAAAAGGTCCCGGTAAGGAGTTGTGCGTGAGCCGTCGGCCCGACTACACCGCTAGGCGTGGTTCCTGCGTGAGTCAATGGGGAGGTCGGAGGAGTCCGAAGGGATAGCCCGATTCCCCTAGGAAGCGGCATATCCTAATAATAATGATAATGATAATAATGATAATAATAATAATAATAATAATATTAATAATAATAATTATAATTATTATTATAATTATAATAATGGATACCCTAGGAAGAGTATCCGGGAGAGTATGTGGATACCCTGGTTCCAGGCCGAGATATCGGGGAAGGAGGGAACCGCCCGAGAGGAAGCGGTGACTGGTGAGCCGGGGCACGCAGCTCGAAGGGCCGAGGAACCAACGTGGGTCACCGGGCTCTGTCAGGCGAAGTTCTCCTAATCAGAAGAGGGGGATGCTCCTTCCAAGTAACGAATGTTCTCGCCCCTTACCAAACACCCGAAACGGGTTGGTGGGAAGAGGGGGTCCTCTGTTCCAGGCCCCAGATGGCTAGAACAGAGTCCGGAAATTCCTAGGACCGGCGATGCCAGCCCTAAGGTGAGACTGAGTAGCCGGGATATTCCGCCCTGTCCCTCTGGCGAGCCCCAGAGAGGAATATTGAAATGAGTATCTGGAATTCGAGGATTTGGCAGAGTTGCCGAAGGAACGAAGGTTTCAGAAAGGCGGGCTGCTGGTTGCCCGATTTAACCACTTGTCGCCCTGAAAGCATGCTATCTAGAGGGAGGACATGTCGAAGGTGATACCCCTTCCCTGCATTCAGGCAGGAGTGCAGGGAAATGTATTACAGACTTTTTTATCAAGCACACACACACACACACATTTCTCTCTCATTAGCATGGCCTAAAAATTTGGCCAGGCTGCATAGAAAGTAATGAAGCGCCGAAATCGCTGAGTAGTCGTTATGCTACCAGCAGTAGTTTTTCCGGTGATCGTTTCCAGGATTCTGTGATCACTCGAGGTCAGTCCTTGATAAGACTTGAAAATCTGGAAGACAATGATTGGACAGAAGTTCTTTATTTTGGTTTGAATTTCGCGCCCAAGACGCTATATCAAAACTGAGATTACTGCGCTATCCTCTCTAAAAGAGGCGGGCCAAGAAAAAATCGTGGAGAACAAGGAACAGGTAATTGTTCAGTTAGTGATTCATCGCCGTTCTGATTATAGCTTTCGTCATAGAGAAATAAAACTGCAGACAAAGGAAGAGGCCCAATCATTTTAGTTTTGTAGACTTGATTAGTACTCTTAACTCATTCAAGCGTTCAATTTACCTTTAGCAAGTGTCCTTCAAGGTGGAGACGACTATCCCGTCTCAGGGCTCATTTGTCATTCAAAGAAGTTCGAATTTAAACATACATCCATTCCAGGGTTACACCACTGACACTCTTTTCAGGGTTATACAACCGAAACCCATTGCAGGGTCAAAATTGCCAAATAACTGTCGTATCAGACAAGGAAAAAACCCAAGCTGAAGTAAAGCAGATTACAAATGCATTGAATTTTTTATTTATTTATTATTACGTACAGGTACAAATTCATAATTTACTTTATTAATCTAAATTTCAATAAATATTTATTTCAGTATGTGACTCAGGTGTTTGTGATTTTTCCTGCCCACCGGCTAACTTAACTTTTACCAGCCCTATTTTGACTAACTATTTTTCAATGTCGTTGACCATACCTGGAGTAATTATAGTTGTATCTATATTCGACGGTATCAAGACGGAAACTCGAATCCTTAACCTCGAAAGACAGAACCTAGAAAGACAGAACCTCGAAAAGACAGAATCTCGAATAGACAGAACCTCGATTTAACAAAACCTCGAAAAGACAGAACCTCGAAAGACAGAACCTCGAATTGAAAAAACCTCGAAAGACAGAATCTCGAATGAACTTTTTTTTGAAAAATTATTAATTTGAATCATTTGTTCTTCGAAAATAATTTAACAGATTTTTATATTAAAAATAATTTTTTATTATTTTTTAATATTTATTATGGTTTTTGTTAATTAAGGGAAGAGCCGAGATAAACATAATTTAAATGCGCACGGCTGTATTGTACTCTTATATATTTGTACACGAACAAAATGTACACAATTATTTTTTTATCATAAATTTGTTCATTTTCTTAAATTATTTATACATTTTTATATCTCAATTGTGAAATATTTATTTATAAATTTTATATTTTAAAAATTATATAATATATAGGGGTTGAAACACACACCACCAGGTGATAACTACTTACAACCTAATTTTTATTTTATAATTTTAACTTAGGTTATAACTTATTAAACAATAACTATCAATTTTCAACAAGAAGAAACTGCTAATCGGTCGTGTACAAAAAGTCTGTATTGTATTGTTTTGGATTCGAGGTTTTATCTTTCGAGGTTTTTTCAATTCGAGGTTCTGTCTTTCTAGGTTCTGTCTTTCGAGGTTAAGGATTCGAGGTTGGGTCCCTGAACCGGTTAAAACACACACCACCAGGTGATAACTACTTACAACCTAATTTTTATTTTATAATTTTAACTTAGGTTATAACTTATTAAACAATAACTATCAATTTTCAACAAGAAGAAACTGCTAATCGGTCGTGTACAAAAAGTCTGTATTGTATTGTTTTGGATTCGAGGTTTTATCTTTCGAGGTTTTTTCAATTCGAGGTTCTGTCTTTCGAGGTTCTGTCTTTTCGAGGTTTTGTTAAATCGAGGTTCTGTCTATTCGAGATTCTGTCTTTTCGAGGTTCTGTCTTTCTAGGTTCTGTCTTTCGAGGTTAAGGATTCGAGGTTGGGCAAGTTTTCATTTATGTCCGCACAGATTAATATGTTTTTCCCTCTTAGTGATCGCAGCACATTTTCAAGTCTGGCCAGGCTTTTTTTATGCTTTCCGAGTATTGAAAGTACTGACTGGTATAGAATCGTTCTACTGTATACCTAAGATATAGGTATAGGTGATACGATATACGTATCCAACCGTTATGCGAATAACCAGTTTTCTCGGTAAAGTTACGTCACATGGTCCAAAAATTTGTGTCCCCATAACCATTCTTTTTCTCCCCATATTCTCAAAGCAAACTTAATTTCATGCAAAATGATGTATAAAACCATATAAATTCATCAATCAGATCCTGAGAAAAACGAATTTCAGATTTCTCGGTTAACGTGACGTCACACGGTTAAAAAATGTGTCCTCATAACCATACTTTTTCTTTCCAGATTCTCAAAGTACACTTAATTTCATGAAAATAATATATAAAACCATATAAATTCTTCAATTAGATCCTATGAAAAACGAATTTCAGTTTTCTTGGCGACGTGACGTCACACGGACAAAAATATGTGTCTCGATAACCATTCTTTTTCTCCCCATATTCTCAAAGCAAACTTAATTTCATGCAAAATGATGTATAAAACCATATAAATTCATCAATCAGATCCTGAGAAAAACGAATTTCAGATTTCTCGGTTAACGTGACGTCACACGGTTAAAAAATGTGTCCTCATAACCATACTTTTTCTTTCCAGATTCTCAAAGTACACTTAATTTCATGAAAATAATATATAAAACCATATAAATTCTTCAATTAGATCCTATGAAAAACGAATTTCAGTTTTCTTGGCGACGTGACGTCACACGGACAAAAATATGTGTCTCGATAACCATTCTTTTTCTCCCCATATTCTCAAAGTAAACTTAATTTCATGCAAAATGATGTATAAAACCATATAAATTCTTCAATTAGATCTTGAGAACAACGAATTTCAATTTTCTTGGTGACATGACGTCACGCCGTCCGAAAATGTGTGTCCCGATAACTAGCCCTTTTCTTGACTGATTCTCAAAATACACTTAATTTCATGCAAAATAATATATAAAACCATACAAATTCATCAATTAGATACGGAATAAACGAATTTAAGTATTCTGGGTAACGTGACGTCACACGGTTCAAAAATGTGTCTCCCCATAAATATTCTTTTTCTTTCTAGATTCTCAAAGTACCCTTAATTTCATGAAAAATAATATATAAAACCATATAAATTCATCCAACAGATGCTGAGAACAATAAATTTCAGTTTTCTCGGTAACGTGACGTCACACGGTCCAAAAATATGTGTCCCCATAACCATTATTTTTCTTTCCAGATTCTCAAAGTACTATTAATTTGATGCAAAATAATATCTAAAACCATATAAATTCATCCAATAGATCCTGAGAAAAACGAATTTCAATTTTCTTGGCGACGTGACGTCACACCCCATATAGGAATACGATGTCCTGAAGACTGTCAAAGGATGTCCGAAAAGTCTTTAGGATCATCCAAAACTGATCCAAGTGACTGCCTAAAGACGTCTTGACGACGTCCTATGTCCGCAAAAAAGACCGCCATAAGATGTCCTGGCGATCTGGTAATAAGACATCTCGACGATGTCTTATTGAACTAGAATTAGGATGTCTAGTAAACTTAATAAAATAATTAAAGGTTGGCTTCTTGTAGAAATTTGAGGTTAATATTTAATAAATGTAGGTTTAATATTCGGAAAATAATTGAAGGTTAGATTAGGAATATCGATGTATTTTAAAACAATTTTATTTATTATTAAAATTTAATACATTAGATTATAATTCATACAAATACAGTGTAAAAAAACAAATGTATAGTGTGCAGAATAATGAAATACATAAAATGAAGTGAGTATAATTTAAATGTAATATGAAATAAAGTGCAGTCTATCCAAAGTATCTCAAAATATTAATTTTTTTTTTTTTTTAATGTTTAAAGAGGAGTAAAAAATGCTAATTACGCATACTCAATTTACATAACATAAATTGAGTTATGTGGGACTCCACTTAATGTGTATACCCACTAAAAAACATCTCCTCTGGGACCCTCTCTGACCTGTAAAACTGGAAGCAATGTTAGTATAAACAATTTTCTTTTATGATTCATGTACCTTCTTTGGAAAGACCCACACATCTGTAAATTAATGAATAATTATAATTATTTATTATAAGTGGGAAAATACTTACCTTAAGAGAGATGATGTTTCTTTCTGCTGTACAGGATTCTGTCATTGGCGTGTCTGAGCCAAGTGCTGACACATATCTTCACATCGTTCAATGATGCTCCTGGAACAGCTTCGATGATGGTCTCTGGTAAGTACAAAGAATTATATTGTTAATTATGTAAAATATGAATAATTACTTTTAAAGAAAAGAATGTACTTACTGGTCATAATTTTTATGAAAGGCATGGTAGAAAAAGGAGGTGTTGCCTTCTTCATGCCTGTCCATGAGAAGTCTCCAGCAACTGCGTTTGTTAAAAGTAAATTTAAACAATTTCGCGTATATGTTTTTACGCATGTACCTCCTATTCTTCTTATTTTCTTTATCTGTGGATATGAAAAATGTATTTGTTAATTTATGAAATATGAAAAGTATGGTTAAAACAGCTATAATTTTATAAAACGGGTGAAGAAAATGCTTTATTATTAAAACTTACAAATTCATGTTGGACTTCAGGACTGTTGCTCAATAGTTTATTGAAGTCCTGCAACTGCTTCTCAGTTTCTAATGGAAATGCTGGAAGCAGTGATGACTGGGGGCTACTGCTCAGAACAGTGTGGCCACTAGAGCTTTCTAACAGCTGAATAATATGATTTAATTTTCGATTCAGCTGTTGGAAGCAAGTACCTGGCGAAGAAATAAATAATTAATCTGTTATAATGTGAATTTTTCTCTCTATGTTAAAAATTTACTTAATTTAATGGGAAAGAAGAAACTTACGACAGCAGTTTTGGTGGTCTCCATTGCTTGTCGAAAGCTCAGCAGATAGTGGATCTTCACCAGCTGTAAAAGGGATAAATGAAGAAAATGATAGGAATACATATCTCTGATTGAGTAAAAGAAATTACAAAATAAAGGTATATAAATTAAATTACCATAAATATTATTTTCTGATCCACTATTGGCTCCATGATTTACATTATTCTCCGTTATGTCCACTGTAGATACACAATAGAATCTTTATAAATACATGTTCAAATACACATAATGAAAGTAATTCATAAAGAAATAAATTCTGTAATAATAGCATCCTACAGTCAGAATTGTAGTCTATTTCTGCAGGCTCTTCTGTAATATATTGTAGAGCATTGAAGAATTAGAATTAGAAAATGTTAAAACTTTAAAGGAAATGAAAGTGAAAGAATATTTTCAAAGAGTATTTACTTTGTGATGTTGAAGCCTCATGAAATATTCCTTTTTTATGTGCTTGGTCCACTGGAAGCTCGGACTGCCTGTCTGGTAGTGGCACTTCAAGAAACCCACAATCATCTGTGGAAACATTTTCCATTTGAGTTTCCACAGCTTCCGCTTCCTTGTATGTTGCTAATGAAAGAAAAGGTATTTATTACTTTGATCTACACTATATTCTATACTTTTGGATTAAAGTTAAACTAAAAATTATTTATATACCTGTGCGAAAAGCTGCAAAATTCTGCGATCACGAGCTGAAAGAAAAGGTTGCGTAAGTTCAATGAAAACTCCAAATATAACACGTTCACTGAAATTATATTTTCCAATTCTTCTTACAAAAGATACATACAGATTAAACCTCCAGCGTTTGAGGGACACTGGTGCAATACAAAAATACACGATCAGAAGACCAATTAGGAGCCCTAATTAGCCTAATGAAAGTGACGGTAGGAAATTGATCACACGCCTGGCGTAGTGAACAATTCCTAAACTTGAATCTGCTCGGCTGGCAAGCAGATGTCCAAAAGATGGAGACCGGTATCGCGACTTTCAGGAATCCTTGACGGTCAAGTATCCTGAAGTATCCAAAGGATTGGAAGCCTCGCAAGGAGCCCTTGCGGAAAGCAGGAGGGTGTCTGAACTAAGAGCCTTAGCCAGACGGATAGATGGTTAGGAAGATCTTGAAGAGCCTTCAAGATCCTGTGCGGTAGCGGGATGGCTGGATACTGCGCTGGGCAGGTGCTTCGTCGCTATTGATAAGAGGATATGGTCCCTTTATCAATAGCGAGAAGCGATAAGCATGGGCCGTATAGGCGCGCCATGCGGGCCTAGCCATCTAGCGGCCGTGGGCCGAACTAGACACTATCTCGTACAATACCAAATGGTCCCAGTAATTTATAGTAAACTGTTTCTTTCCAGTTTTCATTAGCAGCATCCTTTTGAAAAGGGCAGAAGAAAGATTCTTTCTTGGCCATCTGAAACAGCTTCTAGGGACATTAATCCACTCTGCTGCTACGATGCATGAGCATTTTAAATTATTTTCTTTATAAAATGTAACATAAAACATCTGAAAACAATAAATTATATAATAAAGAATAAAATATGTAGTTATTAATTTCTATTTTATTAATGAGAAACTAAAAAAATGTAAATTCTACCTTTTAATTGAAAATTACACGCACTATATGTTATTACTAGTGGAAAATTTTATCCTTCGCGTATTTCGAATCTATCCAGCCGTCTTCACTGTAAAAGGCGTTGGCTTATAATGATTCACTGGTAATGTTCCCAGCAAAATTTTGTTTTCCTTCCCCCTTTGTTAGTAGGTTGCTTCTCATGTTTCAACCGTGAAAAATTTGTCAAATAAAAACATCAAAATGCAAACCGTCTATTTCTACAAGCGCGGATTTTAATTTTTTCAAAAGATAAGATCTTATTCATTTTTCTAAACATCAATATAAAATTAAAATTTTATCTTAAATATTTAATTTTGTTTCTGAATGCAGCAATGGCATTAAGCAAAATTTCCGTCTATAAGGAATCTTAAATATTTTGTTGCTGATTTTATTAATAGGCCATACTTCCAAACAACCCAAACTGTCTTCGTTGACTACATGTATATCCAAATTGGCAGAATTACAAGTGTTGTAACGATGTAAAAACCGTTGCAGCATCTCTCAACCGATTCCCGATATTAAGAGAATATCGGGAATAAGTTGAGCACACTCGGCACTGTAGCGCCTATGCTGATGTCTGGATCAGCGGGCGAGGCAGTGAGTTGGAGAGAGAACGATGCGAAAGCGTCGTGTCTCTGTCCGACGGCCGGGTGTAGCAGAGTCTGTCTCTGGGTGCGTTCCGTTTCACGCATTGAACACTTTGATCGCTTTAAACATACTATACCAAAGCTGCACGCATAAAGTACGTTCCGTTTCACTAATGCGCATGGTGCACAATCTGAAACGGAACGATTTCCCATGCGCTTGATGACGTAGCTTTTCATTTAAAATGGACAAGGAAACAGCAACTCTAGCGTGTTTATTAATTAATAATAACAATAAAGAATACATTTATGATGATTCTTCCAGTAGTGATAGTGAACAAGAAGAAATTGAAGATGAAGATATTAATTTCGAACTAGAAATTATATATGTTGTAACTATGGCGAATGAAACGCGCGGAGAAAGAATACTTATAGACAAATTAGAAAATTTCGTTGAAAAAATCATCCCTGGTTATTCCAGGACTGTTTTTAAAGAACATTTTCGGTAAGTAATATGAAAATTTGCATTAAAGAATATTATTAAAATACATTTTTTTATATAAATATATTATAACCTGCAAAACTCACAATTATTCTTTTGCTAATTGATTATAAAAAAATAAGTAATTTGTAGAATGTTTCCAGAAACGTTTGAGATGGTACTGTCAAAAATTGGTCCAGGACTACGAGCAGTTAATGCTTCATTTTCTGGCAGAAAAACCATTTCAGAAAAAAAACAACTCCTTATTGCTATTTGGTTTATGGCTACTCCTGATTCGTACAGGTACTTGAATAATAAGATATACATCACTATAAAATTATCTTAATCTACATGGTACTTGTATCACCATTTCAGATCTGTAGCAACCAAATTTGGTGTAGGAAAAGCAACTGCTTTTTGGGCATTAAGAAGGGTCACATATGCTCTTCATTGTTTAGCACCTCAATTTATTAGATGGCCAAGAGGTGAAGCTGCACTCACGGTAATGAAGAACTTTCAAAAAGTATCTGGCTTTCCTGGTATAATTGGAGCAATTGATGGAACGCACATCAAGATTCGAGCTCCTTCTCAAGATCCTAATTCATACATTAATAGAAATGGTTTTCACTCAATAAATGTCCAATTACTTTGTGACTCTAGTGGATGCTTCACGCATGTATATGCTGGACAAGTTGGATCAGTCCATGATTCTCGCGTATTTCGCAACTCTCCAGTAGCTGCTTTTCTTAATTCGCCTGAGGAATATTTTCCAAATAATTCACACATTATTGGAGATTCCGCATATGGGATTCATCCTCATGTGATGGCCCCTTTCAGGGATAATGGTCATCTAAATGAGAGACAACGAAATTTTAATTATTGCTTGTCATCGACGAGAATGACTATTGAAAGAGCCGTTGGATCTTTAAAAATGCGATTCAGAGTACTGTTAGATTGCCTACCACTAACAGATATAACAAAAATTCCTGAATTTATTTTAGCATGTACCGTATTACACAATATTTGCCTGTTACAAAATGATGAAATGTCCATAGGCATTCAACTCAGTGAGGAAGAATGTATATACACACCAACCAACAGTACAAAGGAATTGGGAAAAGAGAAGCGATTAACAATTATGAATTCTTTGCCCATGCAAATATAATTTATATTTAATACTTGTTCGCGTCTGCAAAACTTGTAAGGAATGCCAAATAAATTATGTGAATTTGTCGCAATAGCCATTTTGTAATTAATTAACGAAAGCGTTATAAATTTAAAACATGCAACAATTGTTATTAATTAGATAAAAAGAATTAAACTATTAATAAACAAACATTTTATTAAATTGTAACATTTACATATTTAACATTATTAAATATTAATGTAAACATAAATATATATATGTATATATAAAATTAAAACTTTTATCACATTAGTCTTTTATCTCTCCTTTATCTCTATTTCTTTATTTTTTTTTGACTAATTTCCTGTAATACAGTCAAAATTGATTTTTGGATATTTAGATTATCCTCGTGCATTTTTTGTCGTTCTTTTTGCCTTTCCTCATGTCTCAGTCTTTTTGCTTTCAACATATTTTCTTTCTCCTCCTTTCTCATTTGTTCTGCAGAAATTCTTTCATTTCTAATATCTTCAATAAAGTTTTCTAAAATGTGTTTCACACGTCTTTTCTTTACATCTGCAACAAATAGTTATATAAACACATTAATGGTATTTACAAATTATTAAAAACAACTTTTATTTCAATTATTAATTATAGTTTAGTACTCTGTAAGTCTTCTGAAGATGATGATGTGGATGAACCTGGATTACACCTCACTAATGGTCTCTTTGGACCTTCACTGGACGCTTCTGCTATAGGTTTCATATAAGTTTTTTCTCCTATGAGTGAATCCATAACCTACATATATAATTTAAACATGGAAAGTGTAAGAAGCGTTTGTGTCTCTCAAATACATGATTAATATATTTTCATTGGAAACATATCTACAGACATCTACATATACAATCTATATCTACTTATAACTTACAGAATAAAAAGCCCAACTGTTATGGATGTTACCACTTTTTTTATTTTGCTCTGTTATGTTTTTGTATGTACGTTTTAACCCTGCAAATTTTGTTGAGCATTGAAGCCCAGTCACCCTACATTCTAATTTGCTTTGTTTTAATTCAGCAGCAATTTCTTGCCAAATTTCATTGTTTCTTTTTTTGCCATTATTAAAATGAGGTTCTTTTTCTCTGTATATTTCTAATAGTAAGAAAACTGCAGCATCTGACCAAATGTAACCTATTGTACTATTCTCTGTAGTACATTCAATTACAATATTAAACAAAAATCCAGTTATTTATAAATGTAAAAAAGTTGTTCCAAAAAATAAGAAAATAAAAGTATAATACCAGTTTCCAGTTCTTCCTCATTATCTTCTGTGGATTGTAAATTACTTTTTTCTTTCTGTTCATTAATTAACCTAATTAGCAATGATTCATCTAAAAATTAGAATATCATTAATTTCAAGTTAGAATAGTATTTTATGTGGTTATTACTTATATTTTAATACCTTGGCTAGCCTTTGCAGCTGTTTCCTTATCAAGGAACAATGTAATGACTTCATTACTTTCACCCAGAATAACGGGAAATTCGATTAAGTCCATCTTCTTTTAAAATTAACACAAAATGGCGAAACAAATTATATCGCGCATCAAACGCTTCACGATTTTCCTAATGCGTTTGATGCGCGAGAAAGTGGTGGGGATCTAGGGAAATTCGAGCGACGCTAGTATCCGCTAATGCGCGCATTGAGTGAAACGGAACGATGACTATAGCGCTTGATGCGCATGATGCGTGAAACGGAACGCACCCTCTGTCTCGCTCATTGCGCGCGGTCTAACATCGGGTTAGACTGATTCCTCCAAACAAATAATAGGAAGTTTGGCTATGTCGGTATTGGTCCGATTGGTTGTGTGCGTGGGGAGGATCTTGAACTGTCAAACTGACAGTTCAACGATCTTTCCTCATTGCCGTTATTGTCTTCGTTGTATGTGGAAGTCAGCCAGTGTCGCGAGTTTGTGCAGCCATCGGGTATCTGGGAGTGGACGATACTGCACCTGGGAATACTGCGCCGTTGGAGTGACTTCCGAAGCAAATGTGAGTGGGACGCCACGTTAATTCGTCTTTTGTTAGTCTGATTAATAGTTTGTGTTTGCATTATTTTTCCGCGGAGGCTAGCCACCTCAATTGCGCAGGGAGGTAGGAATTACTTCCCCTGCTGCACCGTAGCACCCCGCGAAGCACTTGCCCTCGAGTTGGACTATCGCCTCTCGCAGGGTCGAGTGACTTCGACCGAACGAAGGTCTTCGCGGTATAGCCGACGGCTTGTGCTACGGCATATAGGAAGTGTCGCGAGCGTAGAGCGAGCGGGCGCTCCCAATTTGTTAGGTCGCGTTGCGGAATTGTTAGCGGAACAATTAATTGTATAATTAGCGAGCGAAATTGGTCCTCGCTGTAATAAACCGTTATATTTCAGACCGTGGTTGTTATTGACACGTCCCGTTACCTTTAGTATTTTCAGGGTCACCCGCGGCTTCAGAGAAACCACACCCTCGGTCTCTTTCCTCCCGGACGGTCGGGATAAATAATTATTTGTTTCGCGATCGTCTCTGGAGTTTCACCCAGCTCCAGAGAAAGCATAATTCGTGTATTACAAGAGTTTTATAATATTTTTATGAAGCAGCTACGAATTCATGTCAGCGAATTTTATGTATATACTTGTTATATAGCAGCTACAAATTCCTGCTGAGATATTTTTAATTTTCAATTATTGTCATGCAGCAGGTACGAATTCATGCTGACGAATTTTTCATTCTTATCATGTAACTGAATTCTGTCAATGAATTTTCTATTATTTTCCTGTAGCAGTTATGAATAGTCAAATTTTTATTCTTGTTTTGTGTTATGTAACTACTACGCATATCTGTTGATGAATTTTCTCATATTTTTATGTAGCTCCTATGAATTTCGGTCAATGAATTTTTTATTATTTTAATGTTGCAATTTTGAATCCTTGTCGACGAGTTTTCTATTATTGTTCTGTAGCTGCAACGAATTATTGTAGACGAATTTTGTGTTCTTGTTATGTCGGAAATATGAATTCCTGTTAATGAGTTTTTTATTATTATCATGTAGCTACTATGAATTTTTGTCAACGAATTCTATGCTCTTGTCCTGTAGCAAATATGAATTATTGTCAATGAGTTTTTTATTATTATCATATAGCTGTATAATTATACGAATAATTCTTGACGAATTATATTATTATGTTAATATGTTCTTATCCTGTAATAACTAGGAATTATGGCAAAAAATAGTATTTTATTTTCAAGTAACAATTACGAATGCATGTCGACATATTATCTGATGTTTTCATGTAGCAATTATGTATACATAATTAACAAATAATAATAATAATAAAATAACATGTTTATTGTATGTCATTTAAAAAAGCATGGAGGCTCGCCAAGTTCTGTATAAGAAAATTGTAAAAAAATTGTTTATAAACTATCTGTAAAAAAGTTATATGTATATTGTTTATAAATTAATAATATTATATGCATATTATTTAATGTAAGTTATATATAAAAAATTGTAATTATTGCTTATAAACTTATATATAAGTTATATACTTGGCTTTATTTTATATATGATTTAAATACTTTTTAAAAGAATAAAGAAAATAAAGTATTTTTTGTAATAATTAAATTTGTTAAATAAATAAATTTTTTATTTATATATATAAATGCAAATAATTATTTTTTATTGTATTATTATTATACCTATTATAAATGAAATGCATTAAATATATAAGGGTATAAATCATTTTTTATTTTTTTTTTAGATAAATGGTATTTTTTGAAGGGGATATCTACTTGGCGTATTTTTTTACATCGGGATGTTTTTGAGGGGGGATTTCACTCATTTTTGTAATTTTATATTAATTAATTTTAATAATAAGAAATTTATAATAATCATTACGTAAGTAAATGCACGGAGGGTGGGGCGTATAAGGGTGGAGGGCGAAGGGGTGACGGGGTAAGGGTGTGAAGGGTGGTTAATAATTATTTCCATAAAAATTTTATTTAATTAATTAATTTTAATAATAAGAAATTTATAATAATCATTAAGTAGGTAAAAGCACGGAGGGGGTGGCGTATAAAGGGGGGGGGAGGGGTGTGGAGGGTGGTTATTAATTATATATTTAAATAAAAATTTAATTTAAAAAAAATTTTAAATAACTTAGTGATAGAAATGTTTTCTAATAGAAATCTGATAGGTGTGACGTCATCGCCACGTTTTCGAGTGGAGCGAAGAATATGGAGATGACGACGACGACGACGACGAAGACGAAGACGAAGACGAAGACGACGGAACTGAACATACACTTTTTAAAAAATGAAAATTAAAAAAATTATGCGGATACACTTTTTATACATTTTGGTTCATTTTATAAAAAAAAATTTTTTTTTTATTTTTTTTTCGAATTAAACTTTGGATGTTTCGGGAAAAAGATACTCGATGTCTCGCGTACAGTAGCACATGACGTCACTGCAAGGCTATACTACTTGGCGCGAGACTCTACCGAGTCTCCTGATAAATTCATTAATTTATATAAATAGAAAAATTGATTCATTACCTATCGCAAAAAAATTTTTTTCTATTTGATTGATTTAGCTAGCTCCTCAACAAACGTGATAAATTTTTAATCCAAACATAGTGTAGTTGACATTTTTCACCAATTAATAGTTAAATCATTATTTTTTTCAAATTTACCAATTTGATTTAATGGCATTGGGAATGTAATTCCCTTTAAGTTTAATACTTTATCAAAATATGGATAAGAATATATTATCATTACTATCATTAGATTTAACATTTACAATTGCATGTTTCATTTGCAATTTTTTTGGAAGATTCATATAATGATGCCCTTTCAATAGCTTACATTTATTTATATTAAGCAATAGATTTATAATTTTTGACAAGGCCCATCCACTATCACGTTCTTGAAATTCTTCAAAAGATTGTAAAAGTGGATTAACAACAACATTTGAGTACCAAATATTTAAATCATCTGATAATAATAATAAATTATTTTTTGTTGTAAAACTTTTAACATCTACTACTTCATAAATATTCATTTCTTTTAAAATAAATTCTCCATTAAAAACAGTATTAATTTTTATACTTTTGTATTGTTCCAAATAATATGTAACATTATCCAAAACCATTTGTTTGATACTCATTAAAAAATTAAGTGGATCAATATGTTGAATATTTACAATCATCCCAGTAACAATTCTATTTTTAAACGCAGACTCAATATTTTCCCATTGGCAAACATTATTCAAATTAGATGATGATTCAGCTTCGACACCACCACCAATCCAAATACGATATAATAGCTTCTTCTTGTAACTTTTCAATTTTATAACTTTTGCAATAATTTTCTGTTTCAATCCAGTTTTTAATTTGTCTTTATTTTTTCTTAAATATAACATAAGATCATTGATATAAGCATCACATGTTTTCATCCATAATTGTCTATCTATACTAGTATGAACTAGTGATAATTGTTTCAAAAGATTTTCTTCAATTTTATCAAAGATTAAATTATTTATATCACTTATACTAACACTATTATCCCCTTCACCATCACCACCAATATTATGGCTGTTCATTGTAAAACTATATTTTATAAATTAAAATGTAAAAAGCACTTTTCAGGAAAAAATTTTTTTATTCTAAACTTCTGATTATCTTAGTTTACTCATGATTATCGCTGAGTAAGAGAAAAATGAAATACGCGTAAAACAGTGCATTGTGGAACAATATATTGCAAAGTATAAAATTAATGGAGGGGATTGTTGGAAATAGGAAAAGGAAGGGAGAAATGTGATAAAACACTAGTAATCATATCATGCTAAACCAAATTTATTCTTTACATAATCTTTTATCTCGTTTAAACTATTAAATTTTTCATAATTATCATCAATATTATTATCGTAAGAAAAATCGTCTTTCTTTTCATAATTTTCATCAATGCTATTAGCAGAATTGTAATAAGATAATAAGTTACTTATCAATAGCTTAATTTTATCAATTATATTTTCAACATGACATTCTATGTTAAACAATGATAAATCAAATTTATCAGTTTTTATAATACTACCGAGAAATTCATCATATTCCTTATAAATATTATCTTCAATTATATAAATTTTTCCATTATCATATTTAAACAATGAAACATTTTCTTTTTACATTAATATTAGTTGGAAAAATATCTGTTAATAAAATATATTTTGGACTTGGATATTTTATACAGTTTATCATTTCAATTAAATATATGTTGTTGTAAAATATATAAATTTTACCACTATTAGTTAGAACAGCTGCCCTAATACCGTCATAAGGAAAAGCAACTCCAAATATTTCTTGGTACGTTTTTGGATAGCTTTTGTGCAATTCAAAAGTCTTATAATTAAATACATACATTTTATTATCTACATATAAAGCAATATTATCAGCTGAAAATTCATGTATAGCTTGAATTGATGAAAAATTAGCTGGTAAAAATTTAAGCCAATTTCTTATTAAATTTGGTTCTCTAAATTTCTTTGTATTGATATCTAAAGACCAAACCCATTTTCCATATAAAATGTAGATTCTTCTATTGAAAACAAAAAAAAGCAGATTACTTGGTAAAACGTTGCATAAATCGTTAAATTTAATAGGGGTTTCTTTATCAGGAATTGAAGAAGTGTGGTGGTAGTAATTGAAGGAGTAGTAGTAGTAGTAGTAGTAGTAGTAGTGGTTGTTGCGACAGATTTTTTCAAAGGCTGGTACAAACTTTTAATAGCATTTAAATCAACTTGATTGAAAGGACTTATATTCGTATCTGTGTACTGGTTATTGTAACCGGGGAACATAAGATTAGCGTCTGATAAATGACCTAGGCCCAAAGTATGACCAATTTCATGCATTAAAACTAAATATAAACTAATTTGATCATTTGGTGAAGGCGTTTTTCCCAAACCTTCAAACCAATTTAAATTTCGATACAAATGAATTTCTACGGGTGTTTGATTTTTATTTGGAAAATAGCCATGTTCTAAAACACCAGATCCAAGTGCATAATTGCACGATTCGTTACAGTTTCTTAGAAAAGTATGAATTTCATGTGTAAATGATATAATTATATCTGCATAATTTTTATTTGTCACTTGAATAAAATTTATATCAGTAACTGCTGATTTTATTATCCAACACATTGTCTGTCATACCACATCTTAGTCCATTCATTAATTTTAATATACGTTGCTCATTGGAATTATCATCTTCACCATCACCAGCACCATCATCACCATCTATGTTCCAATATTCTTTAAAAAGTCTTATACCTTCATCCAATTCATTATTATTAACCATTGATAAACTTTCATTAAAATTTTGATTTAAGTAACCATATGAATTGTAACATGTTTCCCTGCACTCCTGCCTGAATGCAGGGAAGGGGTGTTACCTTCGGCCTATCCCTCCTCGGTATCGTCCTTCAGGGCGCCAGCTTGTTAGGTCGGGTAACCAGCAACCCTTCCTAGAACATTCTGTCCTTCGGGAACACTGCCAAGTTCCCGAAGTCCACACATTTGGCTCTCCTCCTCTCGGGCTCGCCAGAGGGACAGGGCGGCATATCCCCGGCCACTCAGTCTCCCCTCAGGGCTGGCTCCGTTCGGTCACAGGAGTATCGGAAATCTGTTCCAGCCTCCTCAGGCCTGGAACTTACCTCCCATCTTCCCGTCCACCCGCTTAGGGTTTTGGGTAAAGGGCGAGAACGCTCGATATTCCAGGAGAGTATTCCCCAGTCCCGATTTGGGTCGCCTCGCCTGGCCGATCCCGGCGTCCCGCTTAGGCCCTACGGCCTCTTCGGGTCTACGCCGAGTCGACCAGTCCCCGCTCCCCTCACGGACTGGTTACTCCTCCTGCGATACCACGGCCTGGATCCAGGATACCTTCCGCACCTCCTGGACTCCTACCGTCGGCCGGGAAAATCGGAGGATCCCTATGGACTCCCTCGATTTCCCCGCCTGGACGTCGGCGGCCTCGTTTCTCCAACACACGCAGGCCAGCGCCTCGCGTTGTTGTCGACTCGACGGCTCACGCACGACTCCTCGATCCCGGGATCCTCTCCCGTTATCCCGTCTTGCGGATCCTCCCGTGTAGGCTGTCTCTCCCGTCTTAGGGTATCCTGACGGATACCCCACGACTTCCTGGGAGCGCCGGAACTCTCATCCGGACTTCCACCAGTCCTAGAGGAACTCACTCAGGTTCCGCTTCCCCAGGGATACACAGCCCTGGCAGTCGGCTGCTGCATCCCGGTTCCGCTTCACCTCGCAAGCCAGGGTTCACAGGTCGAAACCCCGTTACTGCATTTCCTTTCCGAAATGCAGTCCCTTCCGTGATCTCGATCTATCGTGATTCCCTTGAATCACGACAGATGTCGCCACTCACACCTTTGTGAGGCGATTCTTATTCTTCTTTCAGAATGTTTTATTTGCGATATCACATGCAACAGGAATTCCTGTTACAGAATATAAATAATTAATAATAAATTGATTATTGTATAAGCTATAACTATTTTTTTGCATTGTTATAGACTTTGTTAAGATAATTAATAATATAAATTTTTTAATTATATTCATTTTAATATTTTAAAACAAAAATTATACATTAAACACTAGCGTATAGACAGTATATTAAAACTCCTAAGTCTAGTTTCAGTTTCTTATATTATACCCCCCACTATCTCTACATATCATATATATTATTAGTAATGAAATGATCTTCCTGCTCCTCCTCCTATTCCTCTTTTTTCTTCTTTTATCGCTTCTATCGCTTCGTGACTAGCTTTTGTCGTTGGGACGACCACGTCACAATCCCGTTCGACAGACAAAACACATACCCCGTGGTAGATCTACGCGTCTCCACGTCACTTGCGAAATCCGAGTCTGAAAACCCCTGTAACTCCGAGTTACTCCCGCCGCTTTTGTAGATTACCCCGACTTTCGTTGTTCCGACCAAGTACCGGTAGATTCGTTTCACCGCTTGCCAGTGGCTCTCGTTGTGATTGCAAAGAAATTTATTAACCGAATTCACCGAATACGCGATATCCGGCCGCGTCACAACCGCAAGAAACATTAACGAGCCCACTGCTTCTCGAAACGGTACTGTACTTGGGTTTTCATCGTCGCGATCGTTTGGAACTAGTCGCGCGTGCGGGTCGGCAGGAACACTTGCCGCTTTTGCATCAATCATCTTAAATTTGTTAAGGATTTTCTTCACATACGCTTCTTGATGCAAGAACATGGTTTTCTTTACTCGATTTCGTTCTATTTGTACCCCGACAAATAACTTTCCATCCCCGATCGTAATTTTGAACGCGTTTCCCAACGATTTTATTACTGACTCGAGGGCTTTACTTGTTTTTGCTGCGATGAGTCCGTCATCTACAAAAAGCGCCAAAAATACATCTACACCGTCTACCCATCCTCGAAAGATACACTTGTCGGCTTCCGTTTCGCGAAACTGATATTTTTCTAAGAACTCGCGAAACTTTTCGCTCCAGCACCTGGGTGCTTGTTTCAAGCCGTACAACGACTTGTTCAGTTTACACACGAAACCACGATTTTCTTCTTTCTTGATGTTGAGTCCCTCCGGTATTTCCATGTAGATTTCTTCCTTTAGCTCGCCGTGAAGAAAGGCTGTTCTCACATCGAATTGTGTGAGCTCCAAGTCCTGATCAGCCACCATGGCCAATAGAACTCTCAACGAGTCGTATCTCACGACTGGCGAGAAGGTCTCCGTGTAGTCGAGTCCCTCTTTTTGTTGAAATCCTCGTGCACAAAGTCTCGCTTTGTACCGGTATACGTCGCCTGACGTGTCTCGTATGACCTTGAACACCCATTTCGAATCTATGGGCTTTCGATCCGTTTTCCTTGGTACGATCGACCAAGTCTCGTTCTGCTCGTGAGCGTCGAACTCTTCCTGAATCGCCTCAGCCCAATTTTCTACCTCGGCACTGTTCATCGCCTCCTGAAATGTGTTTGGCGGATTACACTCAGCAAAGTCGACCTCATACCGTATGGGTCGTCGGATGTCTGCACGGTTCCGCAGTTGTCTGTCATTGTCTGGTTGATTTTGATCTTCTTCTCGAGGATCTACTGGTTGTTCGTTTCTTTCAGGTTCTTCCTGAGCTTCCTGGCGTTCTTCCTCTGGTTGCTGCTCGACAGGTTCTGCTACATCTTCACTTTCGTCCGTTGGAAGGATGTATTCGAATTCTTCCCTTTTTTCTGCCCCGAGTTGCGACTTCTCGATGAATGTGACGTCTCTCGATACAGATATTTTCTTATTCTGTGGATTGTACAAACGGTAATTCATCGAGTCGTTCTGATATCCAACTAAGATCAACTTTGTGGCCTTCGGATCTAATTTCTTGCGAAATTGTTAGTCGATATGCATGTACGCATCCGATCCGAACACTCGAAAATGAGACACATCTGGTGTTTTTCCAAACCAGATCTCGTATGGCGTTTTCTCTTTACCGGTAGCCAGAACTCGATTGAGCACGGTCACTGCTGTGCCGATTGCTTCCGCCCATAGCGACAAAGGAAGTTTCTTTGCCGTTATCATCGTGCGTGCACTCTCGATGATCGTTCTGTTGTCGCGCTCGGCTTTCCCGTTCTGCTGGGGAGTGTAAGGTGCCGTGTTTACCAGCTCGATACCACGAGCCTCGAGATATCGCTTCATTTCACGGTTGCAATACTCTCGACCATTGTCCGTACGTAACACCTTCATCGGCTTGCCGAATTTGTTGTCGATCAACTTTTCGTATTTCGTGAAAATGTCGAAAATATCAGATTTGTGTTTCATGAAGTAAACATACAGAAATCCTGATGCATCGTCCTTGAAGGTTATGCAGAATCTTGCACCACCGATCGACTCTGTTGAGAATGGTCCGCATATGTCCGAATGTATGTATTCTCCCGGTTTTGTGTTTCTTTTTGTCTCGTTCTTCTTGAACGGAAGCCTGTGTGCTTTTCCGAAGGCACACGATTCACAGAAGAAATTGTCAATGTCCGCTAATTTCACACCGCGAATTAGCCCCTTTTGCGTCATTTCGCGCAAAACTTTATTGTTTACGTGTCCCATTCGTTCGTGCCAGACACGCAAGTTGACAGTTGACACATTTGCTTCTCTCGCAACACTTGGTTTTCTCACTTTAAAGAGCATTCGGTAAATCTGATTGTCTTGTTTCACACCGACACCGAAAACTTCACCGTCACGGTTAATTGTCACTAGTTCTCCTTTGAACAAAACATCGAAACCTTTTTCAGTGCATACGCCAACTGAAAACAAGTTCTTTCGAATCTTCGGAACGTAGCGCACGTTTTCGATTCGAGCTTCACACCATTTACCGTTCACTTAGTCTATCGATGAGCACAGTGCCACTACCGGTAACGTCACACACGCCATTGTCCCCGAGCGATATCGACTCGCCACTGCTTGGTTCGAACTCACTGTACCAATCCCGTCGGTAAGTAATATGCCTGGACGCACCGCTGCCGGTAATCCAGACATCGCTTGTGTCGACTGCCATGAGTCGTTCTACGACCTCACTACTCGGCACTGTCTCCGATTTCACTTGTCGCTGTTTTTGTTCACTTGTCGAAGCGACGAACGCACACTCGCGAGGGTTTTCACCGGCATTGTCTTTGTCCCTTTTCTTTTTCCGGCAATCGCGAGCAAAATGTCCTTTCTTTTTACAATAGAAACACTTGACACTCGTATTTTTACTTTCGCGGTTTTTTTCACTGTTATTGTTTTGATTCGCGGCGACCTTTTTCTTTTTGTTCCCGCCAAGACTAACAGCGGCTAACGCTCGAGTGACGTCATCGTCACCTCCGAGTCTTCTTTCTTCCTTCAATAATCGTTCTAATAGATTATCAAGGGTTTGTCTTTCTTCGGGTACACTGTCCCATGCTGTCTGGAGAGCGTTGTACTTTACCGGTAGGCTGCCAGGAACCTTCGCCATTATGGCCGTGTCCGAAATTGCTTCTCCCAGATCCTTCAGTTGAGACGCCATGTTTTGTACCCGGGAAACGTGTTGCACAACCGACTCGTTTGATTCCATGCGATGTCCGTGGAACTTTTGCAGCAAGAGCATCTTGTTCGACACTGATTTCTGCTCGTGAATTCTCACCAATTTATCCCACATTTGCTTCGCTGTGGTGCAGTTGAGCATACAGTCTAGCTGGGAATCCTCTATCGACGAGGAAACTATGCACATGGCCGTCGCGTTGTCTTTCACCCACTTTTTGCCATCGGCCAAATCTGCGTCTGCCGACATCACTCGCGCGCCCGTTACGACGTCTTGAATCGCGTTTGCGATAAATATCGAGTTCATTCGAAATTTCCACGCTTGAAAATTCGAGCCATCAAATTTCTTGATGTTCTTTATCAGAGTTGATTCTGCCTGTTTGCGATCGCCTAGGCTAGACCGCCTAGTTCGGTCGCCGTCCGCTAGGTGGCTAGTCCCAAGCGGCTCGCCTATCCGGCCCACGGCCAGGACTTCTCGCTAGTGATAAGCGGACCAAGTTCCCTTATCACTAGCGACCAAGGACTCAATCCTTGCAGTATCCAGCATACCAGCAACCCAATCAGACCTCGGAGGCTCTTCGAAGGTCTTCCTACCTCTTGCACCTCGTCGACCCAGGACTCCTGGTAAGACAACCTCCTGTCTGCTGCAAGGACTCCTTGCCGGACAAAATCCGTTCCTAAGGATACTCCGGGCGTCGCCAGCCGACTTCCCGGCCTCCTGACACCGGCCAACTTGCCAGCCAAGTGACCGGCCAAGCAACCGCTCACCCCACCGTGTTGAGAGTTCTCGCCAGTCGTGGACTCTCAATCACGTTGCGAAGATTCTAGCTATTTAGCCACGCTAATTAGCTAGAGTATTTTGCTTTGTTAAAATCTAAACATAATTATAATTTTTGTATGCTCATTACCAATAAGGTCTTGAACCCTTATTACAAAATAAATTGGTTTTATTTTAACTGCTTTGTCGACTATCTTCTTTTGACCTTCCTCCTACTCGAACCTTGGGCTGATTCGGAGCACAAGAAGTTACGCAAGATCTCGCACAAATTTTTGGTCCTTCGAGCCGGATTATCGGCATTCGTTATTGTGCAATTGCAAAACCTCGTGTTCCAGTCAGCGCTAAGGAGTGAGAGGGAACGGTCAAAATGTCGACCAACGTTACCGAGTACGTCACTCATGTCAATATCCTCCGAGAGGAATTGAGTCGACTACTCGCCAACACAAAAAAGCGTGGAGTAAACAACTTCACTAAACGCTTTCTACAAGAGCGAGCCGCCACTGTGCGCAAGGTGTTCGAGGACATCAAAGTCCTCCACCTGGAGGTCTGTAACTCCATGACCGCAGCAGAATTACAACAGTCCAGTTACACGAAGACACACACCTACCAACTGGCTGTTGAAGCGTTCGAAACCGCGGAAATGTACTTGGACGAGCACCTGGAACGGCTGGACGAAGCCTCCAATTCTGCAATCGCGGCTTCATCTCCTGGAGGCACATCAATGACGTCTCATTGCCCATTGAAACTGCCGAACATCCACCTGCCGAAATTCGCCGGGGATTACCCAAGCTGGCCGTCATTCTGCGACAGCTTCCGATCCATGGTACACGACAGTGCCAGCCTACCGGTAGTACAGAAGTTCCACTACCTGCGATCATGCGTCACTGGAGAAGCCCTTGCTGCTATCCAGAACTTGCCACTCACCGAGGAAAATTATTACTCGGCCTGGAACACGCTGAAAACGCGGTACTCCAATCGGCGACTGCTCATAAGCATGCTGCTTACAGAACTGCTCGAGGTTCCGAAGGTACGCTTTGAACATCTGCCTTCATTAAAGGCCCTTCGAGACGTCTCGACGTTGACCCTCGATGCACTACGCAACGCTGGGTGCGAGGTTGACTCCTGGTCGCCTCTACTCATCCAATACTTTATTGGAAAATTCGACGACGAGTTGAGCGAAGAGTGGGAGAAGATCCTGGGTGATACCACAGAGTTCCCAGAGTTCTCCAAGTTCACCGACTTCCTCGCCCGACGAATTACTGTGCTGGAAGTCCGAGCCACTTCCAAGGGCAAAGGAAGGAAAATCGCGGAGAAGCCAATCCGTGTGCACACAACTGAGGCTACCAGAGTGAAGTGTCCTCACTGCCATAAGGAGCACGCTCTCTTTCAGTGCCCGAAGTTCTTGGGACTGAATCCTAACGGACGCTACAAGGTCGTTTCAGGTGCCAAGCTTTGCCTAAACTGTCTCCGTAGCGGACACTCTGCAGGGAGTTGCAGCTCTAATAACCGCTGTCGCACTTGTGCCAAGCCGCATCATTCGCTCCTGCATTTTCCAAGAAGGGTCACAACCACGAGCCAGGCCAGGCCTGCGACTACTATCGATGAACCAGTGGTATCACAAGTGACCACTCTCCTCAGTGCAGATGAGGACAAGACGGTGCTACTAGGCACAGTCATGATAGAGGTGCGTTCGCAGGACGGAAGATCACTCACAGTGAGAGGCCTGGTCGACAATGCGTCCCAGAAAACCTTCATCACGGAGAAATTAGCTCAGAGGTTACGCCTGCCGCGCATTCAAACCTCGCCCACCGTGTACGGAGTAGCTGGCATCGCAGCTTGCAAGGCTCCTACTTGCTCTGCGATTACGCTGCATTCTCTGAAGGCAGACAAGGCATCACTGGATGTCGACGTACTCATCTTACCAAAGGTGACCAGCTATGTACCACCTCCGTACTCATCAGCGAACTTCCCACGTTTACACAAGTTGGACTTGTCGGACAAGTACGCCTCGTCCAGGGCTCCGATAGACATCCTGATCGGAGCGGATTATTATCCTCGAGTGATGCAGGAGCAAACCTTTAAGTCTCCGGATCAGACGCTCATCGCGCAATCAACCATCTTCGGTTGGATTGTCATTGGGAATGTGCCCGATGTCGAGGCCATTCACTCCAATTGCATTCAAGTGCATCACTGCTGCAATGTGGATCAGGCGCTCCGACGATTCTGGGAAATAGAGGAGGTGCCTACTTCTTCAGCACTTACTCCAGAGGAACAACAGTGTGAAGATTTCTTCGTCGAAACGGTGACTCAACTCCCTTCAGGACGGTTCTCCGTAGGACTTCCTGCTCGCCAGGACTTCCATCCTGAACAATTGGGTCCATCAAGAACCATGGCGGAATCCGCATTGAATCGGGTGCTCCGCCGATTCCAAAAATCACCACCACTGCAGCAGAACTACAACAAGTTCATGGAGGAGTACGAGACGCTCGGACACATGAGCAAGGTCACCTCCGCCTCCAAGGATCTCTCCCTGGTATACCTTTCGCACCATGCGGTATTCAAGACGGAGAACGGGAAGGAGAAAATAAGAGTGGTGTTCAACGCCTCAGCGAGAACTCCCAGTGGGTTATCGTTGAACGACACCTTATTAATTGGGCCTAAACTCCAGAAGGACATCACCGCTATATTGATGAACTGGAGAGGGCACCGACTAGCAGGAGTGTCGGACATCGTTAAGATGTTCCGGCAGATATTGGTGAGGGAGGAAGACAGGAAATTCCAAAACATACTTTGGACTCCTACTTCCCAGAGTACACCTCAAACATACCAATTAAATACCGTCACATACGGTACGGGTCCAGCACCCTTTTTAGCCTCCAGAGTGATACAGGAGCTAGCTCACAAACACGGAAGGGATTTTCCAGAGGCCCAGCGCATATTACTGGAATCCACATACGTGGATGACATCCTGTTTGGGGCAGATGACCAGCTTCAGTTAACAGTCATCAAGGAACAGCTGATTCAATTACTCGCAAGAGGCGAATTTGAACTCAGCAAATGGGCATTCAGCTCGCCCTCCCCGCCAACGGAATCATCCGATTTAGGCAATAGCCATTCAACAGTCTTCGATGATGACTCCGAGTCCAATCAGAAGATTCTTGGCGTAGCCTGGAACCATCACCGTGATGTATTTCACTTCTCGATGTCCATGGCGCCCTTGAGTGTATTGACCAAGAGGGTCATACTCTCAGAAAATGCCAAGATATTCGACCCAATGGGGTGGATCTCGCCAGTCACTGTCGTACTGAAGCAGTTGATGCAGTCAACATGGCTACCAAAGATCTCATGGGATGATCCCATACCTGACCTTATAAGGTCAAAATGGCTGCAGCAATACCAACAATTGGGAGAGCTCAAGGCCATAACACTGCCACGATGGGACGGAAGAGTCGCCGGATCCGGACGACTACAGTTGGTTGGCTTCTGCGATGCATCTACACTTGCCTATGGAGCAGTAGTCTATGCTCGCCACATAGATGAATCTGGACACATTACGGTCAGCCAGGTGATGGCCAAGGCCAAGGTTGCTCCCATCAAGCCAGTGTCAATGCCAAGGATGGAGCTACTTGCTGCGGTGCTCTTGACTAAGCTGTTGCTCCACATCAAGGCCTCTATGACAGCAACGGTGGATGAGACTTGGTGTTACTCCGATTCTCAAGTCACTCTCGCCTGGATTGCTCAGCATTCTTCCAAATGGAAGGTGTTTGTAGCCAATCGAGTGGCCTAAAAGGGGCCAGCCCCTTTCTCGCGCCTCTGCACTGAGTGCATTACACCCGTTCTTGGAGGATGGTGTTTTGAAGGTGGGCGGAAGATTGGTCAACTCCAATCTGACTCCATCCCAGAAACATCCTATCATCCTACCCAATGGTAATGTAGCCACGTTGATTTGTCACAAGGCACACTTGGACACATTACACGGAGGTCTACAGCTGACCTTAGCCACTGTGCGAGGGCGCTATTGGGTAGTAAATGGGCGCAGCCTGGTAAAACAGGTGATACACAATTGTGTAGTTTGCCTGCGAGCCAAACCGAAGATGGGCCACGAACTCATGGGGCCTCTTCCTGCCGCACGAGTTAGGAAAAGCCACCCATTCGAGCATACCGGTATCGACTATGCCGGGCCCATCCTCGTCAAACAACACGCCGGACGCAACGCTAAGGCGGTCAAGGCATACATCGCAGTGTTCGTGTGCATGGCCACAAGGGCCATCCACCTCGAATTGGTGTCCAAATATACCACAGAGGAGTTTTTGGCGACTCTATCACGGTTCATCGCTCGCCGAGGAAAACCAGCGATCATCTACAGTGTAACAGGAATTCCTGTTGCATGTGCTATCGGAAGGAAAAATTCTGAAAGAAGAATGGGAATCGCCTCACAAAGGTGTGAGTGGCGACATCTGTCGTGATTCAAGGGAATCACGATAGATCGAGATCACGTAAGGGACTGCATTTCGGAAAGGAAATGCAGGAACGGGGTTTCGACCTGTGAACCCTGGCTTGCGAGGTGAAACGGAACCGGGATGCAGCAGCCAACTGCCAGGGCTGTGTATCCCTGGGGAAGTGGAACCCGTGAGAGTCCCTGTAGGACTGGTAGAAGTCCGGATGAGAGTTCCGGCGCTCCCAGGAAGTCGTGGGGTATCCGTCAGGATACCCTAAGACGGGAGAGACAGCCTACACGGGATAATCCGCAAGACGAGATAACGGGAAGAGATCCTGGTATCGAGGAGTCGTGCGTGAGCCGTCGGACCGACAACAACGCGAGGCGCTGGCCTGCGTGTGTTGGAGAGACGAGGCCGCCGACTTCCCGGCAGGGAAATCGAGGAAGTCCGAAGGGATTCCCCGATTTTCCTGGCAGGCGGTTGGACTCCAGGAGGGGCGGAAGGCACCCTGGATCCAGGCCGAGATATCGGAGGGGGAGTAACCAGTCCGTGAGGGGAGCGGGGACTGGTCGACTCGGCGTAGACCCGGCGGGGCCGTAGGGCCGAAGCGGGGCGCCGGGCTCGGCCAGGCGAGGCTGCCCCACACGAGATCTGGGAGTGCTCCCCAAGGATATCGAGTGCTCTCGCCCTGTACCCAAAACCCTAAGCGGGTTGACGGGAGGAGGGGAGGCGATATTCCGGGCCTGAAGAGGTCGGAAACGATTCCCGATACTCCTATGACCGAACGGAGCCAGCCCTGAGGGGAGACTGAGTGGCCGGGATATGCCGCCCTGTCCCTCTGGCGAGCCCGAGAGGAGAAATGAATGTCTGGACTTCGGGGACTTGGCAGGGTTCCCGAAGGACAGAATGTTCTAGGAAGGGTTGCTGGTGTAATGCGCGTTTTCGCGTAACCCCGGGAGGAGGTGAATCTCCCGACGTTACAACGCGGTCACAATTATTTATAAGATTTCACCGGAGTTCCTCACCCCTGAGGAAACCGACTCCGGTGAAAGGGGCCCAGAGGAGGTTCTCCCGTTGGAGAGGACTAGGCGGTGTCGGAAATAATGACACGACTGGACTGTATGTTATTCGCGGGTTTATTATCCGACGCTATACAAATGATAATATAATAATTCCCCGCAGGGCCGCAATATACAAAATATAAATAATTAATAATAAACCGCGCGGGGGTGCCCGTACACCCTCTGTAGTCCTGCCTAGTGGAGGACGGACTTCTCGGCAGTCCGTCGGCGTCGGCAACGCAGAGACCGCTGAGCTTCCTGCAACAACGGTCCCCACGCTACAGGGAATGGGTCGTCTGAAACACCCAGGAGCTTTTCAGGCAACCTGGGCGGACGTTCCCCGGGGATGAGGACTAGGTCCCGAGCTCGACGACTGCTGCGACAGTCGGAGCACACTATCCCGCACTAACGCAACCGGGCACGGTCAAGTCCGTGTCCCTTGACCGGCACTTCACGCTCTTTTATAAAACAGTGAGCGCGTGGCGCTCCACTTACTACTTTCGTTGTGTTCCAAGCCGGGCAGCGGTGGTCAGAGGAATCTTCCCGTTCCTGGGCTGGTCCCACTGGATATATCCGGGATCTGGGAACGCACTCCGTCACACCACGACACACACTTCTCTCCCGACTCCGAAGTAGCGATTCTCGATTTATAAAGTACGAGTCGAGCGACTTACGTCCGTACACTACGACTACGATACTAGAAGTGAAGAGCCAGCTGATCGCGCGATATCAGCTAGCCCCAGTAAGGGAATTTAAATCTATAAATTCCCTTCAAGGACGCCTCATTAGCTAACACTAGCGTAATGAGAAACGGCAATCAGCTGTGTCGAACGACAACAACAGCGATCACCGTTGACGTCCCGGACCGAGCTCAGCTAATGCTATCATTGGGAATATTAATATATTCCCAATCAGCTGAGCCTGTAACGGATTTTTATAATGATAAAAATACCACGTTACACTGGTTACCCGACCTAACCAGCTGGCGCCCTGAAGGACGATACCGAGGAGGGATAGGCCGAAGGTAACACCCCCTTCCCTGCATTCAGGCAGGAGTGCAGGGAAACATGTTACA
Source organism: Sclerodermus sp. 'alternatusi' (assembly GCA_037305995.1). Taxonomy (NCBI): domain Eukaryota; kingdom Metazoa; phylum Arthropoda; class Insecta; order Hymenoptera; family Bethylidae; genus Sclerodermus; species Sclerodermus sp. 'alternatusi'. The sequence goes on from JBBEEM010000020.1 coordinate 182,592, forward strand.
AATGGCGCCCAACGTTATCGGAAAACTAGGAATTTTCGGGAGAGAATTCTGAGGTGGTTGAGAACCTCGGGTTCCAACACAACAAAGTTTGGCTATCGAGTATGTATTAATACAAACACCGTCTCACATGAGTGAGGACGGAGATAACGATAGTCGGTTATACAACTAAGATATCGAGAGATAGACAGAGAACGGCAATTTCGAATTTGAAGGGAATTAGAAATTGACGTTTGGGAACTGTCAAAATTATGAGATGTTGCCGGATTGATGATTCCGCTATCCTAATGAGCATGGAGCGTTGGGAGGAGGGGATGAATTTCTAAAAATTTGGCAGCACCGTAATTACAGATCACGGAGGTCCAGTTCGGGTGGTTCACACCTATTTGAACCTTCGTACTAGGAAGTACGAAGTACTTAGGTACTAGCGTACATAGTTCTCGCCGCGATTAAAAAACTCGACATGAGCTTGAGTAGTGGAGTAGCTCCAACGGAAGTGGAGAAAGCCGCGGGATCGGACGAGATCCGGGTGGTGGACCCTACGAGTTCGGCGGAGAAGTTCGCGGGGATACAAGTGGCGGGCGATGGCCCGCTTGAATCCAAACGGTCCCTAAGGGACCAGTGCTCTCGGGGATCCCCATGGGAGGAGTGGCAACACTTCTCTCATGGGCTGAGGAGTGTGCGGGGAGGACAGAATCTTCTCCCGCAGTGGAGGCTGTCCCTCCGAGCGTGGGTGAAAGCTCACGCTCGCGAGTGAAGGCCGGGGAGGACGTCCTTTTAAGGGCGACTCCCGCAGTGAACGAGGTGAGGAACCTGGACCCTGAAAAGGGCCCCCAGGTTACAGAACCTTGCGCGGGTGCGTGTGTCTCGGTGTCGGCCTGCATCGCTCCAGCGGTGGACCAGGGTTCCCCGGATCCATCGTTGGCGGCCATGATGGAGGAGAAGTGCCGTGTGCAAGCGCATCCACGCGATCTCGGGCCAGTCCTGGCGCCGCGTCCACCCACTGTGGATTTATTTTCCATAGTGGTGTCCGCGGCGATGCGGGACCCCACCATACTCCGCCGTGCTGCGGAGGAGGTGGGTAGAAGAATGGCCGCGGTGAAGCCGAAAAGCACGGGGAGGATCCGGAAGGCACCTAAAAAGGTGCCCAAGGAAAAGTCCCGTGCCGAGGCTCCGGCGGAGGTAAAGGCACCGGATGTCCCGAAGCCGGAGGGCAAGCGCACTTTTGCGCAGGTCCTGCGGACGGAGGGTTCAGAAGGAGCCGCGAGAGTTTAAGGGGAAAATTCCCCGGAAAACTCCCGCGCCTTCAAAGGAGGCTCCGGACAAGCTGGCACCGCTGCCCGACCAACAGGCGGCGGTGAAAGGTGTTCGGCCAAGGCCATTCCGGCTAAGCAGGGCTTGCTGGAATTGTCGTAGTGAGGGCCACCTCTTTTCGGAGTGCCCCAGCCCGCGCAGAACATTCTGCAAGGGCTGTGGTAGGCTGGAGAGGACCCTCAAGACATGCAGCTCCTGTGCGGAGGCATGGCGAGGTCGCGGGCCCTACCTGGCAGCGGCGGGCAGAAACGTGCCGCGGGATGAGCTGTACCGGCGAAAGTCGGTGCAGGGCAAACCCGGTGCGGAGACACCCGCACGGCCGAACCTGCAACAGCAGGGGAAGCCACCAGGGGCCGGAGGGGAACTTGGGACGGAAACGTCTCAGGCTGGTCCTATCCGGCTTTCCCGAAGGAAAAGGGCCAAGGCAAGGAAAGAGGCCGCCGAGCAAAAAGCAGCTCAGAAATGAGTTGTGGAAGGCAAGGTGGTGCTCATCTTTGTCCGGGAGTAAGTGATTGAATTTATTCAATCACCGAAACCGCTCCCGTTTGCTCTCGTGGAATTTAAATATTCCGTTCTCGCCCAATTCCTAATAATCTACTTATTAGTGAATTTTCCTACTTAGGAATTCCTAAGTAGGAGAAGTTATCGATGTATGCTTTCCCTTTAGGTTTAGGAAGCAGAGGAGACAGCGGAGAGATGGAGGCGGGGCATCCCTACCACTCGAGCCGCCAGCTGAGCGCTATCGAGCCGCGCGCCGTAGATCGGAGCGTCTATGCGAGTTCGACAGTCTGACTGATCGGCCGCATAGAACCATCGCTCTCGCCAAAACAAAAATAGATACCGATAGATACCGGCACAAAGTTACCGACGAACTAGTTACCGATACAGCCCTCGTTACCATGAGTACGAGGAGTGCTAATTCGAGTCAATCGCATTACGATGACTCGAATGATATCGAAGACACTGCAGGGGAAGGTTTATTCCCTAACCCCAGTGTTCTTACCGGTCTAGCAGACCAAGCTCCCGATGCTGTGACCCGTACGATACTTACGGTGCTCCAGCAAGTGACTAGTGGTTTGCAAAAATTGCAGCTACAAGCTCCCGAGCCGAAAACGAAACGCGTAACCTGCAATGCGAGTAAAGCGAAGACGCTAACGGCAGCTAACGTGCCACCGGTGGTCCAGGTGACCCCGGCGTCCCCGTTACTGACGGAGGACGTGGCGCTAAGGGTAGAGAGACTCGAGAGGTTATACGAAGACCGCGAGCTCTCTAGATCTCGCAACCGTAGACCCAGGAAATACTCGGAGGAATCCCTGACTGAGGACGAACGTCCGTACGGGAACTCTCAGAATGGCCGATCCTTCGAAATCCTGAAGAAATACGGGGCCACGTTCGCTGGAACATACGGGGAAGACGTGATAGAATTCCTCCGTAAAGTAGGCGACGTGAGAGAGATGATAGGAATCCGAGACAGATCCCTTTTAGTTATACTAAGAGGAGTGTTGTCCGGAGCCGCTCTCGACTGGTATCGAGAACGGGATTTCCGCTCCTGGGCCGAAGCCGAGGAAGCGATGCGAGACCGTTTTCAAGGCCCGTACCCTGGTTGCTCGGCTGAAGTAGACTTTATCTACTGCAACCAGAAACCAGGGATGACAATCTCCGAATATTTTCAGGAGTTGCGGGCCAAGGTAGGTCGAATCCGACCTCCGATGCCGATGGACAAGCAGATCGAAGTTGCACACCATAACATCCTCACGTGCTACCGGTGCGACATCGACATCAACAATGTCCGAGATCTCGACGACTTGCAGCGGAAAGCGCTACGCCTGGAACATTACAGGCGAGCCAACAAGCAGCCAGCTACCGCGTCCCAATCGGGAGCGATTTATAACAAATCGCGATATCGGAATCCTGCGTTTTCTTATGAGAGAAAAGACCGGCAACAACTACATTGTTTGGCCGACGAGGAGCAGGAAGCTATCGACCTCCAGGAGGAGGAAGAGGATCTCGAAGAGGAACGGTTACTAGCACTAGAAGCTGTTCCTAAGGTCAAACCGAAATTTCAGCAGAAATTTCGGGCCGATCCAGGCCGAGGAACCGGGAAGGGAGAGCAAAGGCGGCCCCCACGGGCTTGCTTTAACTGCAACGAACCAGGGCATCCCTGGAAGTTTTGCAGGAAGTCTCCTACCCAGTTCTGCTACGATTGTGGCAAAAAGGAGGTCCTGACGGTAGACTGTGCGTGCCGATCAAAAAACGGCAAAAGGAGCTCGTAGAATCTCAAAGAGAGGACACGCAGCTCCCAAAGCCGGATGGGTTATTGCAAAATATAACCGCTCCGCAGGTGATCTCGAACCTTGAGGATAACATCGAACCTCAGACGTTATCGGAGAATCGTTCCTTGAAACCGTCTCAAAACAAACTTGAGAAGGAGAAAGGAACGAATTCAAAATCTGTAATACAGAAAGATATCGTTGATACTCGGAATGCGAAACCGGTAGTTTCAGATCTCGCACCCTCCCGGGGATTACCCCTGGGTGACATAGAGGAGGCTGAATTCCTGAAGGCGAAAGTCTCAGGAGGACAGGCATTCTTCGTAGTCATCCGGGTCCGGGGACAGGAAATAAGAGCGTTGGTGGATTGTGGAGCCACCAGGACGTTCGTGGGAACAGTTGCGCTAGAGGTGTTAAAATCCCTCGGAATAGCGCCTGAAACCATTGCTCCCGTTGATGTTCAAGTTGGAGACGGACACATAAGAACCGTTACACAGGACGTGTGTGTTCCGATCGAACTTGAAGGAAAAACAATGACAATGCTCGCACTGTGTTTAGCGACATTGTCGTGTTCGTTCGTGTTGGGATTGGACTTCCTACGAATAGCACGAATCGTCATCGATTTCCCTGACGAGGAGTGGTATTACAAGGACGAGCCACGAAACACGTTCAAGTTCTCGCTAGCCGAAAAACGCAGCTTGATGGCCTTGTGCTGCGGGCTGCAAACGGCGGAAAATGCAGAAGCGAAGAGGCTCGAAGAAATTCTGGCCCAACTTCTTCCTGCCGTTACCGGAAAACCGGGCGTATCAAAATTACCCCCGGCGAGTATAAATACTCAAGGTCACGAGCCTATTCGTCAAAGAGCGTACAGGTACGCGGAGAAGATCCGTGATATTATGTGGCTTGAGGTGGATAGGATGCTTGAAGAAGATATTATTGAACCTTCAACGAGTGATTGGGCTAGCCCTGTGGTGATGCCCAAGAAACCGAATGGAGACCATCGATTTTGTGTCGATCTTCGCATTGTTAACGGAGTCGTCAAGAAGGATGCTTATCCCTTGCCAAATATGGCGAGTATCTTAGACGAATTGCGACAAGCCATGTATTTAAGTACTATAGACTTAAGTCAGGCTTATTGGCAAGTGCTCCTGGAAGAATCAGCCCGTGAAATCACGGCGTTCATCGTTCCCGGCAGGGGCTTAATCCAATTTAAACGGATGCCCTATGGGTTCACGAATGCGCCAGCAATTTTCCAGAGAGCTCTGGATAAATTGTTTGGACCGGAATTCTACCCACATGTCTTCGTGTACCTTGACGATATAATTATTATCAGCAAGAGTTTCGAAGAACACATGTTGTGGCTTAGAAGAGTTCTCGAAAAGCTCGGGGAAGCAGGCTTAACGATTAATCAGGGGAAAAGTCATTTCTGTAGGACAGAAGTGAAATACCTCGGATTCATTGTTGACAGTCAAGGCTTCAGAGCGGATCCCGAGATAACACAAGCAGTTGTGAATTTCCCGATCCCGAAGAATATCAAGCAATTACGCAGATTTCTGGGAATGACTTCTTGGTATAGAAGATTCATTCCGGACTTCGCGGAATAGGTCACTCCTGAAGAAGGATAAGACTTGGTCATGGGGCGAAGCCCAGGATGAAGCGGTCACGGCCTTGAAAGGTCACCTGACCCGTGCTCCAACGTTGGCCGGTCCGAATTTCAAGCTCCCGTTCACGCTACAAACAGACGCTAGTAACGTCGGTTTGGGCGCGGTGCTAACGCAACTCGTCGAAGGTCACGAGAGGGTCATCGCATATGCGAGTAGATCCTTGAAAGATCCGGAGAAGAGATATACCGTAACCGAGCAGGAGTGCCTTGCAGTAGTTTGGTCCATTAAAAAGTTCCGATGCTACTTGGAAGGTTACAAATTCACGGTGATCACGGACCACAACAGTCTTCGTTGGCTTCATAATTTGAAAGATCCAACAAGCAGACTGGCAAGATGGGCTCTCGCATTGATGGAATATGATTTCACCATAGTTTACCGGAAAGGGGCTTTGAACCATGTCCCGGACGCCTTGTCAAGAGCGCCGGAAGTAGTGGTAGCTCAATTAGCCAGTTTAACTGAGATTACCGATAAATGGTATCTCAAACGGCTAAGAGATATCGAAAAGAATCCAGAAAAATTTCTGGATTGGCGTATCGAGAACGGCTTGATGTATTTCCATCGCCGAACGGATCTCGCAGATATGGAGTTCGAAGACCTAGACGCGTGGAAACTCGTGGTCCCACGGGAATCCAGGCGTTTGGCGATTCAAGAATCCCATTCGCTAGCACAGGCTGGACACCAGGGCGTCGAACGAACGTACAGAAGGCTCAGTTTGAAATATTACTGGCCGAGTATGTTCAAGGACGTTGTGGCGTACGTCAGCAGTTGTGACGACTGTCAGAAATGTAAAGTCGAACAACGGGCTCCCGCAGGACATATGGGCCGTCGAGTGATCGAACAGCCATGGACCGTAATATCAGCCGATATTATGGGGCCCATGACTAGGAGTAAACTTGGGTTCTCGTACATACTAGTCGTACAAGACCTGTATACGAAGTGGATTGAATTATGCCCACTTCGTAAAGCTACCGGAAAGAAGATCGTAGAATCTCTTACAGATATGGTGATCAACCGTTGGGGAACACCAAAATATCTGGTTACCGACAATGGCACAGAATTCGTCAACAAGGACGTGAAGTGTTTGCTCCAGCTAACGGGAATGCGTCAGACGACAGTTCCTCCCTATCATCCGCAAGCGAACCCAACAGAACGGGTAAATCGCAGTCTGAAAATGATGATAAGGGCGTTTCTCGACTCAGACCACCAGGAATGGGACCAGCATTTAAGTGAATTCAGGTTCGCTTTTAATACTGTGTACCACAATTCCTTGCAGGCGACTCCCGCATTTGCCAATTTCGGCCGAGAACCGGAAGCAGCAATATCAATGCGGCGAGACCTAGAAGGTGATCCCGAAATCATTTCTCAATCCCCTGAAAAGTGGATTGAAAGAATGAAACGGCTGGATACCCTCAGATCGGTATTCAAACACGCTCTCGAAGAAGCACACATAAGACAGTCTCGTCCTTATAATTTAAGAAGGAGAGATGTGGAATATGAGGTGAACGATCTCGTCCTAATCAAGAATAGGGAGTTATCGTCGGCGTCGAAAAAGATATCCGCCTCCTTAAACAAACCGTTTATAGGACCGTTCTCGATAGCTAAGAAACTGTCTAAGACAGTGTACGAGCTACAAGATCTCGCGGGGAAGAATATCGGTAAAATGTCCATACAGGACATGAAACGATATACGCTGTAACGTGGTATTTTTATTACAATAAAAATCCGTTACAGGCTCAGCTGATTGGGAATATATTAATATTCCCAATGATAGCATTAGCTGAGCTCGGTCCGGGACGTCAACGGTGATCGCTGTTGTTGTCGTTCGACACAGCTGATTGCCGTTCCTCATTACGCTAGTGTTAGCTAATGAGGCGTCCTTGAAGGGAATTTAATAGATTTAAATTCCCTTACTGGGGCTAGCTGATATCGCGCGATCAGCTGGCTACTTACTTCTGGGATTACCGTCTAAGCAGTCGGACGTACTCGCTGGAGCTAATCCCAGTCTTTCGAAGAATCGCTACTACGTGGCTCGGCCGTGCGTTTGTGTGTGGGTGTCGTGGTGATCCCGTGACGAGGCTCCAGGATATACCCGGAGGATATACCCGCCCCCGAGGACGATCCAATTCCTCTGACCACCACTGCTGGCTTGGAGCAACTCTCCAAAAGTAGTAAGTGGAGCGCCACGCGCTCACTGTTTTATCGTAGAGCGTGAAGTGCCGGTCAAGGGACACGGACTTGACCGTGCCCGGTTGCGTTTGTGCGGGATCGTGTGCTCCGACTGTCGCAGCAGTCGTCGAGCTCGGGACCTAGTCCTCATCCCCGGGGAACGTCCGCCCAGGTTGCCTGAAAAGCTCCTGGGTGTTCCAGACGACCCATTCCCTGTAACGTGGGGGCCGTTGTTGCAGGAAGCTCAGCGGTCTCTGCGTTGCCGACGCCGACGGACTGCCGAGAAGTCCGTCCTCCACTAGGTAGGACTACAGAGGGTGTACGGGCACCCCGCGCGGGTTGTTATCAATTATATTTTGTATATTGCGGCCCTACGGGGAATCTATTGTTAGTGTTTATTTGTATCGAGCCGGATAATAAACCCGCGTAGAAATCTAGTCGAGTCGTGTCATCCTTTCAGACACCGCCTAGTCCTCTCCAACGGGAGAACCTCCTCTGGGCCCCTTTCACCGGAGTCGGTTTCCTCAGGGGTGAGGAACTCCGGTGAATTCTATAAATTACTGTGACCGCGTGGTAACTTCGGGAGATTCACCTCCTCCCGGGGTTACGCGAAAACGCGCGTTACATTTGGCGCCCAACGTGGGGCCCACGTTGGTGAACCGTTGCTGAGGCAATTCCGGAAAGCCCGCGGAATTGGTTTAGGACGCGGGGTATCAAGGTTGGGATACCTGCCGCGAACTATTTTAGTATTAGTTATAGGAAATTTTTTTTTTGGGGTTAGAGATAGTGGGAAGGCTTGCCGTTCGACGCGCTCCATTTGGTCGACGTTCCGCGTCGTGCTAAAAAAAAAACGGTCCACGATGGGAGGATCTCGCGATCAGGCAGATCAAGCGCTCACTCGACATAGTGAGCGAGTGGAGCGTCGGAACGTGCGTAAGCAGTTGAAGGACCAGATGGATCGCCTCTCGATAGAAGCGTTACTGGTCCTCACCCGCGAATTGGGGATTCGCGGTTCCGCCGACGAGCCTCCGCGTGATGTGCGAGACCAACTAGTCCGCCGTCAAATGCGCGACAAATTCGGCCCGGAGACCGAGCGCTGGGACCCGTATTTGGACGAGGACGACGTCGGCGAGATTCCCGGGGGTCGGACTACCTTGACGTCCACGGCGGATTCGGGGGAATACGTGACCCCGGGGTCAGGATCGTCACCAACGGTACAGGGGGAGTCCAGTCGCGAGATTGGCTCCAATTCGACCTTAATAGAGTCGGACGCGGCCGTGCTACGGAACGTGGCGCGTTCCGAGGGGACATCGCGCGTACCGTCGCCGTATCTAAGGACGGCCCAGTCAATCGGCGGACCATGGGCCGATCCTATATCGATGACGGCCGATAACCTCGACTCACTGGGTTTGAGTCTCGAGGAGTCCCGGAGGGTGTCCGATTTCGGTCGGTCGGACACCAATTTTACAGTCTCCCGGAACCCTGCGGTGACCTTCGCGGAGGTTCATGCCGCGGAGTTGCCTCCGCCGGCCACGGAATCAGGTATTCCGCCTCCACCGGCCGAGAGTGGTGGATTCGAGGCGTTGAATCCTGAGGGCGGTCGGAGTATCGTCGCGGTGATGGACCGTCTCATCCTCGTCTACGAGGAGTGCTGCCGAGCAAGCGAGGAGGCTCGGAGCCAGAGCGCGTCGATCCAGCGCGAATTCTGTCGCGAACGGGACGAGTTGCGCGAACAACTGGCGACGATGCGCCGAGAATGGTCCGCCGCGAACAGTCGGGCGGAAAAAGCCCAACAAAGTGTCCGCGCGGAGCTCAACCTGATCCGGGAAGAGCGCGCGTGGATCAAAAGCGCGGTCACCGATATGAGCCGGGAGAGCGCGGAGCTGTTTCGCCGATTGAGCGAACAGCAAGACCGCGTCGAAGAGATAACGCGCCGTGCGGACGACAGCCTGGCGGCAGCGCAGCAGCCCGTCGCTTCCGGTCTCCGAGTGAGACCGGTGTGACGTTGCAAATTTGCAGTCGCGTCACCTCCGCCGCCCTTCGTCTCACCCGCCGTCGGAGAGCCCCTGGGCGCCAGCCCCGAAAAGGGCGAATTTATTATGGGGTCCTCCGCGGCGGTGTTCCCGCGGCCTCACCCGACCAGCCAGCCCTTTCGGAACGGGAGGGGCGGGGTAATAATTCGTAGGTCGATTGGCCTCAGAAATAAACATTTATTTAGCCGCTCCTATGGCGGACAATCTCCGCTTCCGCGGCCCGTCGGCAAAATACACTGTCCTCCGACCGAGTCCACGGTGCTATCTCCGTATTGCGGGAATCCTCTGTCTCTTCCGGGCTACAAGTCACGTCTTTTCCTTCCTGAATCGGCCCTGACCTCCACCGCGTCTAGGACGTAATTGACCCGTCGACAGGGCACCTCGGTTCCTTGCCTCGCGAAGACTATTCCCCGCGGGTGGTCACTCGATTTGACGCTGCCCCGGGTCGCTGGCCCAAACCCACCCCGGTCCCTGCTACGACTGTCCGCGCCCTACCGTGCCCGCGTAGCCGTGGAGGTCAGAGCCAACTGTACATAAGAACGGGGAGGACGAAATCCTCACTGGAAGGAGCTTACCACCCTAGCTGCTGAGCTTGCCGATCGGTAGAATCCTCCTTTCGAAGTTGGTGGCCGTAAGTTAGGTGTAGCGGTGGCTCTCCTCCGGTTCCTCAAGGGCACGTCCTCGACTTTGGTCGTCCCAGGCCACTCTCTCCCAAATCCCAGTCACTCTCCCTCGGGGCCGCGATAGCACCCAATCTCACTGAGTCTCTCTCAAAAGTCGGACAATGGCGGTTAGCACCTCGTTTTGTCTTGCACGTGTTCCTCGTTCCACCGTATATCGATCAGTCTCGATCGCTTCGGCCGGATCCAGGATCGGGCGCTTCCGGCCCGCCCACTTCCCCAATTCCGCCAATTAGACGAGAATTGGCAAGTGGGGAAGGACTCGACCAATTACTGGCCCGGACCCGTATTCTTCATTTTCGGCCACTTACCCTGCATCTCATAGATGGCACGGTCAGTACCTCTCGTTAGATTCTCATCTCGCCCCTCAGAACGGGGGGGGGGAGAATCACGGGGCCATAGTGACGCAGACCCATTCTGACGGGGAAACCGCGTCACACCGGAAGCGGAGTTAAAAGGGACCCCTAGGGTCAAATCGCCGGTACCCTCCCGATCGGCTAAGGGGGGTGCGCTGCTGCCGGATCAGTCCGCGGAGGACAGCTCGTCCTCCTCGGCGGCCTCTTCCACATCGCGAAGTCGCGGTTCGAGCAGCGACCGATCCACGCGAGGATCGCGTGGTCGCTCCTCGTCGCGCCGGGGTAACGAGCGATCCGCGCTCGATACCCTGCGGAAATATGGGGTGAAATTCGGGAAAGGCACCCCAGCGGAAGCAGAGGAATTTTGGGAGTCCTTCGAGGCCTGTCGTCGAGGGTCGGGACTCCCATTTAAAACACTGCACGGAGCTCTGCCCACCGTATTGACCGACCACGCCAAGAGATGGTACCGGCGGGAGGGAAATAGCATTACCTCCCGTAAAGCCTTTAAGAAGGCATTCCTCCTTCAATTCCGCGTGAAGGAGGACTCTGTGGCTCGGTGGAGGGAGGCCCGTGCAGTTCGCCAATCGGAAGGCGAAGACATAATCACGTACGTTGGTCGGATGCGTGATAAACTAGATAGAATTCGCCCAGTACCCAACCTCAAGCAGCAGCTGGACCTCGCGTACGAGAACATGCACGCGAATTACCTGCATTACATCCTGCGGGCACACGTAAAGAAATTTGAGGACCTGCTAACGCTTGGGGAGAGTGTGGAAGAGACACTTTCTATCGCCAAGGCGCGGAAATCCGAGTCCGCGCCCGCGTCGTCGCGGTCGAAAACCGACGATAGAAAGTCTCGCGGCAGCGCCGTCGCCGCAATCGAGGGCGAATTCCACCCAGCGGGGCCCCCACAGGCGATCCGACCCGCCTCAGCGAAAGCACCCCAAGCGGGGGGTGCTCAGGGTGGACAGCGGTTCACCCCCCCGAATTCGGCCCAACCGTCCGCGCAAAAACAGGCGCAGCGGCCCAAGTCTCGAGGTAGACTGGAGTACTCCTCCGAGACTGGGTCGAATTCGGACACGCAGTGCTCAGCGGGCGAGAAACGATCTCGTACCGCCCGCCGCCGCGCCACCCGCGCAAAGAACCAACAAACGGGTGGTGGCGGCAACAACGATGGCCTCAGCAAGCAAATGCAGATATTAAGCAAACAGCTTGCTGCCGTTGCGGCCATCGGAAGGGGGAGGCAGTCCGGAGGTGAAGCGAGAGGACTGACCTCCCGAGCACCAGGGGGCCCGGTGGCCCCCCGAAATTATCCGGCCGTCGAAGCTCGCGTTCCCCAAGGGAGAGGGAACGTACGTTGCTTCCGGTGCGAAGGGATCGGACACTTTGCGCGTGAGTGTACCGCATTGTTGCAAAGTGCACCGATCCAGCCTGCTTATCCGCACGCGGGCAGAGTTGCGGCGCCTCAAAATCCCCCGGCGTTATATTCGCTATGGGGACAGCCGCAAGCTCAGATGCCGCCCGCGAACTCGGGAGCGCCGACGGCCGCACAGCCGGCGGCGTTGCCCGAGAGTTCGTTTTGGAGTGGCTCTCCGACCGTACCTCCGGGAGGAATGCCACCTCCAAACCGAACCGGATATCAGGCGCCCTCGGGAAGCGGGCATTAGGGCCAGCGCAAGGGGCTCGCGCTATCCCTTTTCCCGATTTCCGAGGCCCCGGCGAATTAACAGTAGCCGATGAGAGTGTGGTTCCTTTCCTTCCAGTCACGGTAAGCGAGACGACTGGGTTAAGGAACGCACTCGCCCCGTTTTCGTCAAGTGTTCGCCAGAGCGACACTTGGTCTGGCGGGAGGGAGGATGAATCGTGGGCTGCACTGTTGCTGCAGAGAGACCGGCCGCATCTCTCTGCCCTGGAGGATTTCTGGTTGCGTGAGGAAATCTCCAGCGGTGCCGAGCCATTATGCACGATTCATGATGACCTCAGCGGAGCCAATTGGAGTAAGTGGGTGTCCGGTAGAGGCCCGGAGATCGACCTGGTGTGCACGGTGAGACGTTGCGCCCGTCGTATGGCCCTACCGCCTCTTTCGAGGGAACGTCTGCGCCTGAAGTTAAAGATGAACTTCTTGGGCCGCCAAATATTGGCGTTGATGGATCCTGGAGCTGAAAGGTCCTTTTTAGGGCCGGAATTAGTTAAGCTGTTGGGCCAGGATATCATCAAAAGCTCAGGAAGGGACTTCATGGTGACAGCAGACGGAAAACAGACGCCCATTATGGGATTTGTTCCTCTCTCAATTGAGCTAAACGGCAATGAACGCTGTGTAGTTTTTCGCGTAAGTGAAGGGCTTGGATACGACTGTATCTTGGGAATGGATTTCCTAAGATCTTTCGGGATCCAGCTCGATGCACTGACGGGGAAATGGCGAAACAGGAAATTTCCAGGCCTGCAAGCTATGACCCCGAGAGCAGAAGTCTCCGCGGAAAAATCCAGCAAGATCATTTGCTATGCCCTGTGTGAGATAACGGAGACTCAGCAGGAAGTATTGGAACGCTTTCTCGAGGCGAATCTTCCACCGGAGTCCGATTCGACTCTACCGGCGACACACTTGGTAAGTCATCATATTGATGTTCAAGGTCACCGGCCTATTAGACAGGCTGCGAGACGAGTGTCGCCGGCGATACTAAAGATAGCTTATGTGAAGGTCGATAAGATGCTAAGAGAGGGCATTATCGAGCCGTCCACGAGCTCCTGGGTTAGCTGCCCGGTAATAGTACCGAAACCGGTGGAGGATATCCGGTTTTGCATCGACTATCGGGTCGTAAACGGCGTCACGAAAAAGGACGCTTATCCGATTCCCCATATCGATAGCATACTGGATAGACTGAGGCACGCTCAGTATATTTCGACGCTCGACCTTAGCCAGGCGTATCACCAAATACCCATGGATGAGGCGAGCAAAGAAATTACTGCTTTCGTGGTTCCGGGCAAAGGAGTTTTTCAGTTCCGTAGGATGCCCTACGGACTGACAAATGCGCCGGCCACGTTCCAGCGTTTGATGGATAAACTCATTCCGCCTGAGTTTGATCCATATGCCTTCGTCTACCTCGACGATATTATTATTGTTACGGACACATTTGAGGAACATTTGGAGTGGCTAGGACGGATACTTGGAGTACTCAGTCAAGCGGGACTGAGACTCAATAAAGAAAAAAGCAAATTCTGTCGTTCCGAAGTACGGTTCTTGGGCTACCGAGTAAATCGTAACGGTTTAGCACCAGATCCGGAGAAAATAGAGCCGATATTAAATTATCCGGCTCCGTCAGAATTAAAGTCCCTCCGCCGGTTCTTAGGAATGGTGGGGTGGTACTCCAGGTTTATTCCCGAATTTGCGAAAATAAAAATTCCCCTAGTAAAACTACTATGCAAAGGGGTACGCTGGCATTGGGGCGAGGACGAACAGGTCGCGTTCGAAAAATTAAAGAATGCGCTGTGCACTGCGCCTATTTTAGTTCGTCCAGATTTCGCGCGACCTTTTCAGATCCAAACGGATGCCAGCGACTTCGCGATCGGGGCCGTCCTGACCCAAGAATACGACGGCAAGGAGCATCCTATCGTTTATATTAACCGCGTGCTCACTAAGGCCGAACGGAATTATTCGGCGTCGGAAAAGGAGTACCTTGCTGTCGTATGGGCAATAAAAAAGCTTAGACCGTACGTGGAAGGCTACCACTTCGTAGTCATCACGGATCACAGCAGTCTGCGTTGGTTGCACAACATCAAGGATTCGGGAGGTCGTTTGGCCCGATGGGCGTTAGAATTACAACAGCATTCCTTTGATGTTGTGCACCGGAAAGGGGCTCTGCACGTGGTACCCGACGCATTGTCCCGCGCACTTACTGCCGTAGATTCGTTGGACGCGGTGGCCGCGGTCGAGATTAATGCCTCCAAGTATTCCTCAGATACAATTTTAGGTTGGTTCAGGGATGATCCCTGGTACGCGGAGCGCCGCGAAGCGATTAAAAAGAGGGCTCAGAAATTTCCAGATTGGAAAATAGAGGGAGATCTCATATACTGTCATCGTCCAGAGGCGCTATATGAGACCCTCGAGCCCTCAGGTTACTCGTGGAAGTTGGTGATTCCACGAGGGGCACGAAGGATCGCGATCGAGGAAGCGCATTGTCCTCCGTCGGCTGGTCATCTGGGTGCTCAGAAAACGTACGGACGCGTGAGCCTCAGATATTACTGGCCGGGGATATACCGAGATGTTGTTGACTATGTGCGAGCGTGCGAGACATGTCAACAACATAAGGTAGCGCAGGTTTCTCCCGCGGGACTGATGGGCAGTCGCGTGGTCGAGAAACCTTGGACCGTTGTCGCAGCGGACATCATGGGTCCACTTCCTCCGAGCCGCGCCCAGTGCCGATACATTGTCGCTTTCCTGGACAATTTTACCAGGTGGGTAGAATTGAAGGCCCTCAGGAAAGCGAATGCGCGGAGCATCATACGCGCATTCGAAGACTTAGTGATATTTCGGTGGGGAACCCCCGAAATGTTTCTAAGCGACAATGGGACCGAATTTGTCAATCGAGATGTTGCGAAATTCCTCGATGAGTTGCAGATACGGCACTTTCGTATAGCTCCGTATCATGCACAGGCAAATCCGGTCGAACGGGTCAATCGGGTGATTAAGACCATGATCTCGGAGTTCGTAGAGAACGATCACCGAGACTGGGATGTGCATTTGCATGAATTCCAGTTTGCGATTAACACCGCATGGCATGCGTCTACCGGAGTGTCTCCCGCATTTTTAAATTTCGGTCGAGACCCGGAAATCACCCCAAATCTCCTTAGATCTGTGGAAGGTCCACGGAAGTTGGTCCGACGCGACCCAGAGAGCTGGGGGTCAAGGATGAAGAGATTACCTCTCATCTTTGACATTGTCCGCGACGCCATCGAGTCTGCGAGTGCGAAGCAGGCTCGATATTATAACAAAGGGCGTCGCGATGTACAATACAGCGTCGGAGACCTCGTGTGGCGGCGTAATCGAGCATTCTCGTCGGCTGCCGATAACTTCGCAGCCAAATTAGCGCCGGCATACGAAGGTCCCTACCAGATCTCGAAGAAAATATCTCCGGTGGTCTATGAGTTGGGGGAAACTCATGGCCGCACCAACCCGAGAGTCCATGTACAGGACCTCAAACCATTCATCGCCCAGCTGCGACGGGCTGATGAAAAAGAGCACTCCTCCGCGGAAATCGTGCAGGACGAACCCGTATCGCCGCCGATTTCCCATACCGGAGCGCGGAGTAGGAAAGAGGAGAGTGAGCTGGCGTCACCGCCGCCTTCCCCTACCTGGCGAGATAGGCTCAGGCCCCGCCAGCCGTGAGTGCTCTACCTGCGAGTTAGTCTATGTGGAATAGTCTGTGTATGGTATGTGTGCGTGCGAGGTACTATGTGTGTATTTGTTTAGCAGGACAGAGCACGATGAATTGGCAGCAGGCCCCTCCCGCAACACCATCGACGGCTGGCTGGTGGTACTACCAGCCAGCCGCAGCGGCGCCTCCACCACAGCAGCCGCAACAGGCACCCTTGCCGATGCCGATGTCCTGGGCCCAACACCCGTCCCAGGCCCCGGCGCCCTCCTCATGGGTCCCCAATACCATCGCTGGGGGACCTCCCCAGCGGGGACCTCCCCCCTCCGCCGAAGAGTTCGCGCAGGTTCGGGAGGAGAACTGGCGGCTCTCGGGGAGGGTGGAACAACTAGCCTGGGAGCTAGAGGAGGTGCGTCGGGGAGCGGCACCGCGGCGGCCGAGGAACCGGCCGGCCCCAGCAGCAGCAGCGGGTCCACCACCACCACGAAGACGGGGAAGAAAGGTGGCAAAGGCCCCACCGCCGCCAAAGGCCACACGCCGCCGTCGGAGAAGAGGTGGCAAGGGACGTAAGGGGGAGAAGGCCCCGGCCCAGCCGCCAGCAGCCCCGCCGCGGGCACCAGAGCCAACCTCCACCGCGGGAATTTCGGCCCGCGTCGAAAAAATGAAGGTGGATTAATCCACCTTCCTCGACAATTTGTTTTTTTTTGTTTTTTTTTATGTTTATGGGAAATAAACGCAACGTTGGTGTGGGAAATCCGCGTTATTACTGTCCTGCTTGTATGATTGTGAGTGTGGGTTATGTGTGTTGTTTGAGTGGAAGAATGTTCCACAGCTCTAGGAACCAGTGACCGTGGATGGTTGCTAGGTACTCCACCGTTGCAAGGGAGAGCGGTTCCCCGCCGGTAGACTGGGTTCTTACCGGTGTGGGAGAAAGGAGTGCAGCGGAGGGTCTTCTTGACGAGGTCGAGAAGAACCCGAGCCAGCCATCCAACCCCCCCCCCCGGAGGTTTACTCTAAGGGGGGGGGGGAAGTGTAACGTGGTATTTTTATTACAATAAAAATCCGTTACAGGCTCAGCTGATTGGGAATATATTAATATTCCCAATGATAGCATTAGCTGAGCTCGGTCCGGGACGTCAACGGTGATCGCTGTTGTTGTCGTTCGACACAGCTGATTGCCGTTCCTCATTACGCTAGTGTTAGCTAATGAGGCGTCCTTGAAGGGAATTTAATAGATTTAAATTCCCTTACTGGGGCTAGCTGATATCGCGCGATCAGCTGGCTACTTACTTCTGGGATTACCGTCTAAGCAGTCGGACGTACTCGCTGGAGCTAATCCCAGTCTTTCGAAGAATCGCTACTACGTGGCTCGGCCGTGCGTTTGTGTGTGGGTGTCGTGGTGATCCCGTGACGAGGCTCCAGGATATACCCGGAGGATATACCCGCCCCCGAGGACGATCCAATTCCTCTGACCACCACTGCTGGCTTGGAGCAACTCTCCAAAAGTAGTAAGTGGAGCGCCACGCGCTCACTGTTTTATCGTAGAGCGTGAAGTGCCGGTCAAGGGACACGGACTTGACCGTGCCCGGTTGCGTTTGTGCGGGATCGTGTGCTCCGACTGTCGCAGCAGTCGTCGAGCTCGGGACCTAGTCCTCATCCCCGGGGAACGTCCGCCCAGGTTGCCTGAAAAGCTCCTGGGTGTTCCAGACGACCCATTCCCTGTAACGTGGGGGCCGTTGTTGCAGGAAGCTCAGCGGTCTCTGCGTTGCCGACGCCGACGGACTGCCGAGAAGTCCGTCCTCCACTAGGTAGGACTACAGAGGGTGTACGGGCACCCCGCGCGGGTTGTTATCAATTATATTTTGTATATTGCGGCCCTACGGGGAATCTATTGTTAGTGTTTATTTGTATCGAGCCGGATAATAAACCCGCGTAGAAATCTAGTCGAGTCGTGTCATCCTTTCAGACACCGCCTAGTCCTCTCCAACGGGAGAACCTCCTCTGGGCCCCTTTCACCGGAGTCGGTTTCCTCAGGGGTGAGGAACTCCGGTGAATTCTATAAATTACTGTGACCGCGTGGTAACTTCGGGAGATTCACCTCCTCCCGGGGTTACGCGAAAACGCGCGTTACAACGCCCTCGTTTGACGCACTACCCCCTGGTTCCGTTTGAAGGTTGGTTCCGGGTCGAAACCTCCCTCACGGGGGAAGGCGATAGGGGTAGTCGAGAGATCCCGAGACGAGATCTCCCTCACGGGGGATGGTATGTAACAGGAATTCCTGTTGCATGTGCTATCGGAAGGAAAAATTCTGAAAGAAGAATGGGAATCGCCTCACAAAGGTGTGAGTGGCGACATCTGTCGTGATTCAAGGGAATCACGATAGATCGAGATCACGTAAGGGACTGCATTTCGGAAAGGAAATGCAGGAACGGGGTTTCGACCTATGAACCCTGGCTTGCGAGGTGAAACGGAACCGGGATGCAGCAGCCAACTGCCAGGGCTGTGTATCCCTGGGGAAGTGGAACCCGTGAGAGTCCCTGTAGGACTGGTAGAAGTCCGGATGAGAGTTCCGGCGCTCCCAGGAAGTCGTGGGGTATCCGTCAGGATACCCTAAGACGGGAGAGACAGCCTACACGGGATAATCCGTAAGACGGGATAACGGGAAGAGATCCTGGTATCGAGGAGTCGTGCGTGAGCCGTCGGACCGACAACAACGCGAGGCGCTGGCCTGCGTGTGTTGGAGAGACGAGGCCGCCGACTTCCCGGCAGGGAAATCGAGGAAGTCCGAAGGGATTCCCCGATTTTCCTGGCAGGCGGCTGGACTCCAGGAGGGGCGGAAGGCACCCTGGATCCAGGCCGAGATATCGGAGGGGTAGTAACCAGTCCGTGAGGGGAGCGGGGACTGGTCGACTCGGCGTAGACCCGGCGGGGCCGTAAGGCCGAAGCGGGGCGCCGGGCTCGGCCAGGCGAGGCTGCCCCACACGAGATCTGGGAGTGCTCCCCAAGGATATCGAGTGCTCTCGCCCTGTACCCAAAACCCTAAGAGGGTTGACGGGAGGAGGGGAGGCGATATTCCGGGCCTGAAGAGGTCGGAAACGATTCCCGATACTCCTATGACCGAACGGAGCCAGCCCTGAGGGGAGACTGAGTGGTCGGGATATGCCGCCCTGTCCCTCTGGCGAGCCCGAGAGGAGAAATGAATGTCTGGACTTCGGGGACTTGGCAGGGTTCCCGAAGGACAGAATGTTCTAGGAAGGGTTGCTGGTTACCCGACCTAACCAGCTGGCGCCCTGAAGGACGATACCGAGGAGGGATAGGCCGAAGGTAACACCCCCTTCCCTGCATTCAGGCAGGAGTGCAGGGAAACATGTTACAACAGTGATCATGGATCCAACTTCCTAGGAGCTCACGCAGAGCTAAAACGGGCATTCTGCATAGTGAATAAATTAGATACGATTGCATAAATGCATCAATTCCAAATTTACATGTAAGTTAAATATTAGATAATACCTATATTTTATTAGATAATACCTATATTTTATCAAATTTTATTTCACATATTGTCTAAACTTACAAAAATGAGTGAAATCCCCTCCAAAAAACATCTCAATGTAAAAAAATACGCCAAGTAGATATCCCCTTCCAAAAATACCCTTTATATACAAAAAAATATGTATGATTTATAACCTTATATATTTAATATTTTCTTTATAAGAGGTATAATAATAATAAAAAATATAAAATAATTACTTGCTTGTAAATACAAAAATTCATTTATTTAAAAATTATACTTATTACAAAAAATACGTTATTTTGTTTATTCTTTTAAAAAATATTGAAATCATATATAAAATAAAGCCAACTATATAACTTTATATTAATTTATAAGCAAAAGTTAAAATTTTTTTATGTATAGTTTATATTAAACAATATGCATATAATATAATATAATTAATTTATAAACAATATGCATAAAAGTCTTTTACAGATAGTTTATAAACAATTTTACAAAAATTTTTTTCTACAAAACTTGGCGAGCCTCCATCCTTTTTTAAATGACACACAATCAACATGTTATTTCAAAATTTCACACTCTTTATAATAAATATATAAATAAACCGATATGGATTCGTAGCTGCTACAGGAAAATAATATAAAATTCAGTGACATAAATGCGTAGCAGTTACATGACCAGAATTTAAAATTCGTCAGCATGAATTCGTAGCTCCTACATGACAATAATTGAAAATTGAAAATATCTCGGCAGGAATTCGTAGCTGCTATATGACAAGTATATATAAAATACGCTGACATGAATTCGTAGTTGCTATATGACAAGTACAGATAAGTACAGAAAATTCGCCGACATGAATTCGTAGCAGCTGCATAAAAAATAAAATATAAAAATCGTTGAAAATAATTCATAGTTACTATATGGAAAATAAAGTAGAAAACTCGTCTAAAAGAATACGTAGATATTATATGATTTATTTCTAATAATATTTCTTTTGCAGTTCATTGACATTGGTATTTGAACATATTACAAAAATTGTCTACAGGATTTCATCTCTACTATTCTAGAAGCTAATTTACATATTTCCCGACAGGAATTCGTAGCTGCTATTCGATAATAGTATTAAACCCACATTATTCATAAAAATATTCATCGATGCTGTTGGATTTTAACAGGACTAGAAACGTCGTCAGGCAAAGACATTACATTGTTGATAATGCATCATTTCTTATATATATTTAATATTGAATGTACAATGTATTATATAAGATACATTTTAAAATCAAATGTTATTTAAAAAAGCATGGAGGCTCGCCAAGTTTTGTAGAAAAAAATTTTTGTAAAATTGTTTATAAACTATCTGTAAAAGACTTTTATGCATATTGCTTATAAATTAATTATATTATATTATATGCATATTGTTTAATATAAACTATACATAAAAAAATTTTAATTTTTGCTTATAAATTAATATAAAGTTATATACTTGGCTTTATTTTATATATGATTTCAATACTTTTTAAAAGAATAAACAAAATAAAGTATTTTTTGTAATAAGTACAATTTTTAAATAAATGAATTTTTGTATTTAAAAGTAAGTAATTATTTTATATTTTTTATTATTATTATACCTCTTATAAAGAAAATATTAAATATATAAGGTTATAAATCATACATATTTTTTTGTATATAAAGGGTATTTTTGGAAGGGGATATCTACTTGGCGTATTTTTTTACATTGAGATGTTTTTTGGAGGGGATTAATCTGTGCGGACATAAATGAAAACTTGCCACTATGGGGAGGTGACATGCAGGACGACCACGGAGATAAACTGGCTTTCTTTATAGCTCAGTATGTTCTCATAGTGTTCAACGAGAGAGGGCATGCTAGCACGTATGCGAGTACACTGACCGGCAATGATGCAGTACAAACCATAGTTTATGGCTGACTTCGAGTATAGCTGAAAAAGAAGAAGGCATATCTTCCTTCTCACTCGCACATGACGTCATATATCCCAAATGAGAGGGAAAGGCGGAGAAGTTTCAGGGGTATAGAGAGAGGCGGAGAGTATCGCGAGAACATAGGCGATACCTCCCCTTATCAGACTATCTCTCTTAGATCAGCGCTGACATTTCTTTGCTTTTTTCCTCCAATACCACTCTATTGAAAGACGGGGCTAAAGGGGAAAATTGGTGGGAGGTGCTTTGGATTCTATCCTTGTTTTTTGCTATTAAAAAGACAAGGATGCTTTTGAGGGGAAATTCTGATTTTCGGACAAAATTGGCGTCACTATTGTCGTCCTTGTCTGACAACTGCTCAGGCATGCTTTTGTTACGTACTGCGGAGCGTGTACGGTTGTTTATTTATTTAAATCTATAATCCTTAAATATGATCCTTATCAATTGGAACGGAAATATCGGAGAATAGATGTCAATAAATGTTCTGAACGAATCTTTAGAATGATATTGGGGAATTAGGTCAATTTAGAATAGAGCCGAGCGGCTAGAATTACTGCTAAGATGGGCTTTTCCTTTGGTCAAAACGCTTAGCGTACCTTATCTGATTTTTAGGTAAAATGAGTAGGAATAAATTGAGAATGAATTATAATAGTTTATAACAACTTTGAAACAATTACAATCATGATAAATAATTATAACAATTCTTTTGAGTAACTTCGGAAATATCCGATATATAATTAAAGTTTATCTTTATTTGAACAATTCTTCAAGTAGTTATTTTTCAAGGAGAGGGATGTGTAAATTCTGAATTTAATACAGAATCTATCGATAAATAATAATTAAAAGATAACCTTTAGATGTGGCAACCAGGACGGTAGCGAAGTGATTCGTGGAGGTGTAGTATTTCTGCTGAATACTGGTTACGCACTCACTAATACACAAGAATGACTCTTCACAAAGATGTTAAATTTGAAACGAATCTATGTAAAAGAGGAGTATGACTAGGATTCCCGAAATCTAGTATTATCCGTTCTCACGTCGTTATGTACTAATAACCGGCTGACGATAATCTAGTATTTCAGTTCTAGAAGATTTCCTGCTAGAAGAGGAATAATCTTTTAGCGACAAGTGCAAGTCGAATCTGAGAATTGACGTTATTGATGCCGTAGTAAATAACGGAACAATTCAATACGTTAATTATTAATCTCTCAAGTCAAGTGAATACTGAATATAAATTTTTGATACTCCCTCTTTTAAGCAAAGATCTCGGACCATGAAGAGGGCCCGCTGAGCTTACATTCTAGATGGTGAAATGCGTGACGTTAATGCCCTATTTTCTAGTTGCCATGAGCAATTAAAAATGCAATTTCCTTCCTGTATGTTCCCAATTACCGATGTTCAGGAAGTATTAAGAAATACGTTTCTGATAGTAATGAATTTTCGTGGCACGTGTGGTGATTGACCTGTGCAATTGGGAGCTAAAGTCAAATAGCCTTTAGGAATCTCTTCCGTTTTTCGGCAGTCAGTAAATTCCTACTAATTGGGAAATTATTGCATTTTCTACGAACTTTCTTTTATTGAATTTTTAAATTCTATACTTCACATTATTAGTAATATTTATTTTTGTATTTTCAAATATACATAAAAGAAGGTGTTGCAAAATTAAGGGGGTAATGTTGAAAATCAACCGAAACAAAAAGTGTTTTATTACTTCTTAATCCGGAATTTGACTTTGTAAAGAGAGACAGACAAAAAGCAATAGTACTGTCTCACTTTAATTATTTATCTATCTCTGTTTAACGAATAACATTTTTCTTTTTAAATATCTCGAATGCTGAGCTTTAAGATAAAAAAAGTGGTAATGTGCCTTTCAACTCCAATTTTATCGCAAGAAGTAACCCTCCAAGAAAAGATAATTTTGCAACACACTATATATAATTTGTACATACATACTGTTAATATTACAAAGTGATATATACATTTTTATACAATAATTATAAATGTCTACCAAAATAACAAAGCCTTCTTCTTCTTCTTGAAATCTTGTTGGAAGAGTTAAGATTGCACTTTTTTTTAAAGCTGTCGCCTACAGCCATATAATTATTCATCTTCTGGAATTGATACCCATTCTTTTTTATGAAAAATAGATTTGTATAATTTAATGGCATTTTTCAAATAGTATTTCCTGCAGTAAAGACAATTTTTAGCAGGTCTAGTGATTATTAATTTTACACCACAATGTGCACAATACATTTCTCTTATTGTTGGAACTCCAATTTTATGAAATTTTGAAGTATCATAACACTGTGCATGATTATGTTCTAATCGTTCCAAGCACATTATACATGAATATACTTCTAAGTCTTTTTCCAGGTGCATATTATTTGTTATTGATACTGTAGTATAACAAATTAATTTTTTCCACACATCAGTCTTATATTTACGATTATCTGGATTCCATAAGTCTGCTTCTCTTTTAGACCTACTAACTTCGTTGTTTTCTTGATTTTCCATTTTTAAATCACCACTAATGTATCACGAAAAGTACGTCTAAAGAGTATGAAGGCTCACAGAGTAATGGCAGCAAGAATGAGCATTACCGAGTTTACGGTACCCTTTTGCTTTGTTCAGTAATCTACCAA
The DNA here is from genome assembly GCA_037305995.1 of Sclerodermus sp. 'alternatusi'. Taxonomy (NCBI): domain Eukaryota; kingdom Metazoa; phylum Arthropoda; class Insecta; order Hymenoptera; family Bethylidae; genus Sclerodermus; species Sclerodermus sp. 'alternatusi'. The sequence goes on from JBBEEM010000020.1 coordinate 206,556, forward strand.
TAAGATTTCTTAATTTTACAGAGTTAATAGGATAAGCAATGTATAGTTAAGGGAAAACTGAGAGAAAGGAATTTTTCGAATATGGCTAGCATACTGACCATAATCGATATTCAAGAGTGTGGAAATCAATAATATTAATTGTCTAAGCTTGTAAGAAAATCAGACTTTATTCGTCTGTTAATTAGATATTTTGTGTTATAAAATTTCCAACTTACTCGTACTTTCACGAAAAAGTGATTAATTTGTCAAATGAACGGATTGTTAAAAATTGTTCATACTACTGATTTGAAATTCCTATTATGTTCATTGTAATTGTGTAATTGTGGTTCAATCTGGTAATAGTTTGTTATAGTGATTTTTATTAATTTGAAGAAAGAAATGCTTTTTATTCATGAGATGAAGATTTAGATCTTTGAAAAGGATTTCCTGTGGAATTTACAATTATTGGCGCTTTTTATTTTTCTGATTTTTTAAAATAAAATTAATCTCAATAAAACCATCATAATTTTAAAAATTGGATTCGGCTTGCAAAGTGGTAAAAAACTTTTTGTCTGAGATTATCCTGATAGCCCGTAATGGGCCCGTAAGTATGGAAACTACCATAAAGGTGTGCGTTTCCATGCCCAAGTAATACCGAATAAACTGCCAGAAGATTCCTTAATAATCTGAGTTCAAACGGTACAATAGAATTATCCTGAAAAGTACCCTCTCACAGGTTCAATAGAAGACCATTAGAAAGAGAAAGCATGTCGTCACTTCAGCAAGATTACACGTGGCTGGCTCATCCCCAAGAAAGAAGACCCAATCAAAAGACCCCATGTACACCAGCGCCAGTGGTAGGGAGAAAGCAGTAGCACACCATTGCTCTCGTTACTCTCGGGGAAACTAATTCATTCCCAACAGAGTTTCTCTGTCTTACTAATGATTTCTTTAGTTTAGTTTAGTTTAGTTTCATTTTAGTTTAGGGGGTTACTCCTGAGGGTAAACTAAGGCGAAAAGTACTTTTCTGTCTCACTTCAACTATCCTGTCTGTCTTGAAAATATGGTCAAATGCGGTAATTTTTCAATAACCTGTGTAAGCATTTTGGTCTTATTATTATACTATATTGTGAATCATTGCTGATTATTAGCAACAGATTATTTCACGTGTTTGAAAGGGTTAAAAATCTTATAAATTAAGAGCTTCAGATCAAAAAATAACTTTATACTACTTATAAATCAAATACACTGGTTTTAATTATTATTAGTAATATTTATTTTTATATTTTCAATTATACATAAATGAAGGTGTTGCAAAATTAAGGGGGCAATGTTGAAAATCAACCGAATCAAAAAGTGTTTTATTACTTCTTAATCCGGAATTTGACTTTATAAAGAGAGACAGACAAAAAGCAATAGTACTGTCTCACTTTAATTATTTATCTACCTCTGTTTAACGAATAACATTTTTCTTTTTAAATATCTCGAATGCTGAGCTTTAAGATAAAAAAAGTGGTAATGTGCATTTCAACTCCAATTTTATCGCAAGAAGTAACCCTCCAAGAAAAGATAATTTTGCAACACACTATACAGGGTGTCCGGAAAAAAAGGAGACATATTTTGAGGAGTGGTTCCTGACGCAATTCTAAGAACTTTTCACCCCTTGGAATTTTTTAATTTAGGGCCTCCTTTTTAAATTATTAATGTTTTTCTGTGCGAAATGTGATTGGCCCTGGTTCGCGGGCTAGCGTCAGCTGGCGCGGTCGCGCGCGGAGACGTAAGCAGCACAGCGCCGTAGCCAGCGTAAAAAGTCCTACGTCGCCCCGAGGCACGTAAATACTTAAAAAATGCTTATAATCACATTCGCACAGTTATTAATAATTTATTGTTGTCCAATTATTCAATTAAAAATATGACAAATAGATGTTAATTGAATAATTGGCATGGACCCATGATACTTGTTATTTTTTTCATTAAAACAACTGTTAATTCACTTATTTCATGAAAAACATAGCTGACTAACAGTCCTCTAATGAATAATAACAGGTATCATTAATTACAGATTGTTAAAATTAATATTTTAACAATCTAGACAAAGGCAACATGCAACACATTTTAATGCGTTAATTTAATACTGTTAAACACTTACCATTTACTGCACACTTTTCTAATATCCTCATCCTGTCGTGGAATAGCTTCCCTTTGGGTGGAAAATTATTAATTATGCTAATTTTCCAAACAATTGTTGAAAAATTAGCACAACATAACCACAATCACTGCACGAACACTTTTTACATATTTTTAAGCACTTCAATTAACACTATAATTATCCACAATGTTTAACAAGAGTAGTAACTTTATTAATAATCACTTTAAACACTAATCGCGGAAAAAACTAATTAATTTATGCAATAAATTGTGAGATTATTGGACCGGCGTTGTCCACGAAATCTCACACATGTGTAGCACTCACTTGTAGAAAGTAAAAATAGAACATGGGGTAGGTCAAGATCAAGAATTACTTCAATTGTGTACGTGCCACACGTGTGTGAGATTTCGTTGACAACGCCGGTCCAATAATCTCACAATTTATTGCATAAATTAATTAGTTATTTCCGCGATTAGTGTTTAAAGTGATTTTGGTTATGTTGTGCTAATTTTTCAACAATTGTTTGGAAAAATAAGGATAATAAATAATTTTCCACCCAAAGGGAAGCCATTCCACGACAGGATGAGGATATTAGGAAAGTGTGCAGTAAATGGTAAGTGTTTAACAGTATTAAATTAACGAATTAAAATGTGTTGCGTGTTGCCCTTGTCTAGATTATTAAAATATTAATTTTAACAATCTGTAATTAATGATACCTGTTATTATTCATTAGAGGACTGTTAGTCAGCTACGTTTTTCATGAAATAAGTGAATTAACAGTTGTTTTAATGAAAAAAATAACAAGTATCATGGGTCCATGCCAATTATTCAATTAACATCTATTTGTCATATTTTTAATTGAATAATTGGACAACAATAAATTATTAATAACTGTGCGAATGTGATTATAAGCATTTTTTAAGTATTTACGTGCCTCGGGGTGACGTAGGACTTTTTACGCTGGCTACGGCGCTGTGCTGCTTACGTCTCCGCGCGCGACCGCGCCAGCTGACGCTAGCCCGCGAACCAGGACCAATCACATTTCGCACAGAAAAACATTAATAATTTAAAAAGGAGGCCCTAAATTAAAAATTTCCAAGGGGTGAAAAGTTCTTAGAATTGTGTCAGGAACCACCCCTCAAAATATGTCTCCTTTTTTTCCGGACACCCTGTATAAGGGCACTTTGATCAGCGCAGCCGATACTGCCTTCCCAGTCAGTAGGAGGAGCAAACAATGAAAGCCATATTGCGCATGCGCCAGAATAGTGCATCTGGCAAGTCTGATAACAGCGTTAGTTTTAAGTCATTGTGCACCGTAACCCTTGCGCGGTTAATAGTACCATCGAGCGACACTAGGCAGCGTTCTCGACCTTAGCGTTCTCGCTAGCGACATTGCGATAGGCAACCTATATAGTGTAACAGGATTCCCTGTTCCCTTTATTCTCGTCAGAAGAAATGCAAATTTTGGAATATGTTATCGATCACGCATAGACTGCGTGGCGACATCTATCGGGATTCGTGGGAATCACGATAGATATAGATCACGAGAGGAACTGCATTTCGAGGAGAAATGCAGGAAAGAGGTTTCGACCCAAGATTCCTGGATCGTGCGGCGAAGTGGGAACCGGGATACAGGAGCCTACTGTCAGGGCTGTGTATCCCCGGGGAAAACGGAGCCTAAGAGAGTTCCGGTGGGACTGGTAGAAGACCGGATGTAAGTCCCGGCGCTCCCAGGAAGTCGTGGAGTACCCTCCGGGATACTCCGAGACGGGAGAGACAGCCCACAGGGATGACCCTCAGGAAAGGAATCATGGGGAAAGACTTAATAGTCAGAGAGTCGTGCGTGAGCCGTCGGACCGACCACATCGTGAGGCGTGGGCCTGCGGTGGTCGACGGGGACGAAGCCGCCGACGTCCTGGAGGGGAGTAGGAAGAGTCCAGCAGGGATATTCCGAACCCCTAATGGAACGGTAGGAGTCCAGGAGAGTACGTGGGTACCCTGGATCCGAGCCGAGGTAGCGAGGGGAGGCACTCAGGCCGTGAGGGGAAGAGCCGAGCCCGTGGAGCAGTGGCGCGCAGCCCGGAGGAGCCGTAGGGCCATCGCGGGGCGTCCTGTTCCATAGGCGGAGACACCCTGAGCGGGATCTGGAGTCCCCCTGGATAGCGATCGTTCTCGCTCCTTACCCAACATCCTGTGGGAGTGTTGGGGAAAGGGGAGAACTCCCGTTCCTGGCCTGGATGGCGGAACGGGGTCCCGAACTCCTAGGACCGGCGAAGCCAGCCCTGAGGTGAGACTGAGCGGCCGGGATATGCCGCCCTGTCCCTCTGGCGCAGCCCGAGAGGAGGAAGAGATGAATGTCCGGAATTCAGGGGAACGAGACAGCGTTTCCTGAAGGAAGGATTGTTTCAGGCTCAGGTGGGTTGTTGGTTGCCCTAAAGAACCAACTGGCGCCCCGAAGGATGACTCTCGAGAGGGATAGGCCGAAGGTGACAAAACCCCTCCCTGCACTTTGACAGGAGTGCGGGGAAACTTGTTACAATAGTCTAGTGTTCGCTAGGACAAGTCAAGTCACATTATAACCTTAGAGTCAAGAGGACTCGTTCTTGACTTCCCTTCGCTTCCCTAATCGCACGAGGCGACCTTTCGTGACCGTATCTTTCGTGAAGTGAGTTGTGATTCTGTAGCGTTAACTCTTGATGAAGTTATATTTAAATGAAATATTTCCTCTTAAAGTATTATTCACATAAATTGAATTAAAATCAAAAACACAGCTTTGTGGCAAGAATACATATGTGATTATTACATTCCATACTGCTTTTTTCTTGTACGTGTGACTGTGTTCTTCTATTAGTTCCTTTATTAGACACGATGGAATTTGTTAAAATCGACTTTTTATTGACAAATTCTATAATTAACTCAGGCAAAGTTCTATTGAGACAATACAATTTACTATTAACTGAAAGTGATAAATATATGTGGATAAATAAGTGGAAATCTTACAAACAATATGTTTTAAAAATTCATGAAAGTAAAAAAAAGAATGTGTATATAGCAAATTTAATAAATGCAGAAATATACAAATTTGATATTTATGTAGCAAATGTAGAAAAATCTATTATCAGCGAAAGAAATATATTATTGAGGAAATCAATAATTGATTCAGGTAAAGATCTTATGAGAGAAAGCCATTTATTAAATAATCAAAGTATTAGATATCAGTGGACTAATAAATGCAAAACTCATCTGAAATACCTTGAAAGTATTCTTGTAAATGGACAAGTGGATGATATAAGGGAGTTAGCAAATACAGAATTACATAATTGCTGTTATCTTTTAACAATAATGCAAGAATCTCTTTTCATAGGAAAGCATGTATTATTCAGATATTATATCATTAAGCTAGGAGAAGATCTTACGAGACAGAGTCATTTAGTAAAGACTCAAAGTGATACATGTGAGTGGATTGTTAAATGCAAAACTCATCTGAAATTTCTTGAAATGACTCTTCTAACTGGACAAGTGGGTGACATAATACAGTTAATAAGTACAGAATTACATAAATTTCGTCATCATTTGTTATCGTTATCCACAGAAAGAGATGTATTATTGAAAAATTATATAATTAAGTCATGCGAAGATCATATAAGGCAGAGCCATTTATTGAACACTGAAAGTAATGTATATGAGTGGATTGATAAATGTAAAGCTTATGAAAAATATCTTGAAAGCACTCTTCTAAATGAACAAGTGGGTGACATAAGAGAGTTAATAAATGCAAACCTATGTAAATTAAAAAATTGTGTAGAAAATGTAAAAGAAACTCTTTTTATAGCATTAATGAATGCATAGCAAAAAATCGAAAATTAAATTATTCTCATTGGCATCATCGGTTTTCCCATTATTACTTAATTATTTTATTTTCCCCCGTTGAATCAGAATTTTGAATACATTTGTATTATTAAGTGGATAATTTAATAAAATGATTGAGAGACTTATTATCTCAAAATTCTTTACTGGAGTTAAACTTGGTTGGTGCATCTACCAAGCAACCAGACTGTCATCACATAATAACCATTGTTATGATCTTGATATCAAGAATTGACAACGAAGTACAGAATTCAGAAACTTAATTAGCCAACAATGTTGACAGGAACCAAGACAAAATGTTATATTTTAACAGAATGGACAAAACGACGTATCTGACAACATCCTTTATAATCTTTTGCACCTTTCGTCGCATACCTGTGCAACAAAATGGTATTTGGAGTTTGTAGCGTGGCATTTTTGATAATTTTTACTTCTGACTTCATCACAGATAAGACGAACTTCAACATGGCTTGAACGAACTTTTTATTATTCAAGACACCTACAAGTAGTATGTGGGGTACCGTGCACTTTTTTTCTATTTTGAATTTGAGAAGAGTCTGATCAAGAATAGCAGACATGACTGCCTCTGTTAGTGTTGGGAAGAGCGAAGTACTCTTATTGTACGAAATATTAATTAGTTTCAGATGTAAAAGTATTTAAGAACGTTAGTTTTAAGTCATTGCGCACCGTGACCCGTGCGCGGTTAATAGTACCATCGAGCGCCACTAAGACGGTATTCTCTTAATAGAGCCGGCGCCTCGACCCTAGCGTTCTCGCTAGCGACATTGCGATAGGCAAACCTAGTTAGTCTAATCTTCGTCTAAACAAGTCAAGTCATATCCTGATCCTAGAGTCAAGAGAACTCTCTCTTGGCTTCCCTTCGCTTTCCCAATCGCACGAGGCGACCTTTTGCGATCGTATCCTGCATCAACGTTGAACTCAAATTTTGCACTCGTTTATGTACTGTCTTTCTTTCTATTGTATGCTTTATATTTTAAAACTCATTTTACTGTACATTTGTCATATCTTGAGCTACAATATATATTATTTTGCTGTATTTCTCGACTGTTTATTTTTGCAACCCATTGACCTCACTCCGCCTTCACGTGAAACTTCTCGCACACATGTATTGCGGCTTGTAACGTGGTATTTTTATTACAATAAAAATCCGTTACAGGCTCAGCTGATTGGGAATATATTAATATTCCCAATGATAGCATTAGCTGAGCTCGGTCCGGGACGTCAACGGTGATCGCTGTTGTTGTCGTTCGACACAGCTGATTGCCGTTCCTCATTACGCTAGTGTTAGCTAATGAGGCGTCCTTGAAGGGAATTTAATAGATTTAAATTCCCTTACTGGGGCTAGCTGATATCGCGCGATCAGCTGGCTATTCACTTCTGGGATTACCGTCTAAGCAGTCGGACGTACTGGCTGGAGCTAATCCCAGCTAATATTAAGAATCGCTACTACGAGTTCTCGTCCGTGCGTGTGTGGAAGAGTGTCGTGGGTTACCCAATGACGAGGCTCCAGAAGATACCCGGAGGATATACCCGGAGGATACCCGCCGCAGAGGAACAGCCGATTCCTCCGACCACCACTGCTGGATTGGATAACTCTACGAAAGTAGTAAGTGGAGCGCCACGCGCTCACTCTTTTATTGTGTAGAGCGTCAGTGCCGGTCAAGGGACACGGACTTGACCGTGCCCGGTTGCGTTTGTGCGGGATAGTGTGCTCCGACTGTCGCAGCAATCGTCGAGCTCGGGACCTAGTCCTCATCCCCGGGGAACGTCCGCCCAGGTTGCCTGAAAAGCTCCTGGGTGTCTCAGACGACCCATTCCCTGTAACGTGGGGGCCGTTGTTGCAGGAAGCTCAGCGGTCTCTGCGTTGCCGACGCCGACGGACTGCCGAGAAGTCCGTCCTCCACTAGGTAGGACTACAGAGGGTGTACGGGCACCCCGCGCGGGTTGTTATCAATTATATTTTGTATATTGCGGCCCTACGGGGAATCTATTGTTAGTATTTATTTGTATCGAGCCGGATAATAAACCCGCGTAAAAATCTAGTCGAGTCGTGTCATCATTTCAGACACTACCTAGCCCTCTCCAACGGGAGAACCTCCTCTGGGCCCCTTTCACCGGAGTCGGTTTCCTCAGGGGTGAGGAACTCCGGTGATTTCTATAAATTTCTGTGACCGCGTTGTAACATCGGGAGATTCACCTCCTCCCGGGGTTACGCAAAAGCGCGCGTTACATTTGGCGCCCAACGTGGGGCCCACGTTGGTGAACCGTTGTTGAGGCAATTCCGGAAAGCCCGCGGAATTGGTTTAGGACGCGGGGTATCAAGGTTGGGATACCTACCGCGAACTATTTTAGTTTTAGTTAAGAAAATTTTTTTTTGGTAGAGTGTATAGGGAAGGCTGGTCGTTTGCCGCGCTCAAGTTAGCCGTCTGTCGAGTCGCTTAAACCGATCAACGATGGGAGGATCGCGCGACCAGGAAGACCGTGCCCTCACTCGCAATAGTGAGAGGCTTGAGCGCCGTCGCGAACGAAAACAGTTAGTGGACCAGATGGATCGCCTCTCGATAGAAGCGTTACTAAGCGGAGACCGAGCGCTGGGATCCGTATTTGGACGAGGAGGACGTCGGCGAGATTCCCGGGGGTCGGACTACCTCGACGTCCACGGCGGATTCGGGGGAATACGTGACCCCGGGGTCAGGATCGTCACCAACGGTACAGGGGGAGTCCAGTCGCGAGATTGGCTCCAATTCGACGGTCATAGAGTCGGACGCGGCCGTTCTACAAGACTTGGCGCGTTCCGACGGGACGTCGCGTGCACCGTCGCCGTACTTACGGACGGCCCAGTCGATCGGCGGACCATGGGCCGATCCGATATCTATGACGACCGATAACCTCGACTCACTGGGTTTGAGTCTCGAGGAACTCCGCAGGGTGTCCGATTTCGGTCGGTCGGACACCAATTTTACAGTCGCCCGGAATCCTGCGGTGACCTTCGCGGAGGTTCATGCCGCGGAGTCGCCTCCGCCGGCCACGGAATCGGGTATTCCGCCTCCACCGGCCGAGAGTGGTGGATTCGAGGCGTTGAATCCTGAGGGCGGTCGGAGTATCGTCGCGGTGATGGACCGTCTCATCCTCGTCTACGAGGAGTGCTGCCGGGCAAGCGAAGAGGCTCGGAGCCAGAGCGCGTCGATCCAGCGCGAATTCGGTCGCGAGCGGGACGAGTTGCGCGAACAACTGGCGACGATGCGCCGAGAATGGTCCGCCGCGAACAGCAGGGCGGAAAAGGTGCAGCAGAGTGTCCGCGCGGAGCTCAATTTAATTCGGGAAGAGCGCGCGTGGATCAAAAGCGCGGTCACCGATATGAGCCGGGAGAGAGCGGAGCTGTTTCGCCGATTGAGCGAACAGCAAGACCGCGTGGAAGAAATTACGCGCCGTGCGGACGATAGCCTGGCGGCAGCGCAACAGGCCGTCGCTTCCGGTCTCCGAGTGAGACCGGAAGCGGAGTTAAAAGGGACCCCTAGGGTCAAATCGCCGGTACCCTCCCGATCGGCTAAGGGGGGTGCGTTGCCGCCGGATCGGTCCGCGGAGGACAGCTCGTCCTCCTCGGCGTCCTCTTCCACACCGCGAAGTCGCGGTTCGAGCAGCGACCGATCCACGCGAGGATCGCGTGGTCGCTCCTCGTCGCGCCGGGGTAACGAGCGATCCGCGCTCGATACCCTGCGAAAATATGGGGTGAAATTCGGTAAAGGCACCCCAGCGGAAGCGGAGGAGTTTTGGGAGTCCTTCGAGGCCTGTCGTCGAGGGTCAGGACTCCCATTTAAAACACTGCACGGAGCTCTGCCCACCGTTCTGACCGACCACGCCAAGAGATGGTACCGGCGGGAGGGAAATAGCATTACCTCCCGTAAAGCCTTTAAGAAGGCATTCCTCCTTCAATTCCGCGTGAAGGAGGACTCTGTGGCTCGGTGGAGGGAGGCCCGTGCAGTTCGCCAAGCGGAAGGCGAGGATATAATCACGTACGTCGGTCGGATGCGTGATAAACTAGATCGAATTCGCCCAGCACCCAACCTCAAGCAGCAGCTGGACCTCGCGTATGAGAACATGCACGCGAACTACCTGCACTACATCCTGCGGGCGCATGTAACTAGATTTGAGGACCTGCTAACGCTTGGGGAGAGTGTGGAAGAAACACTTTCTATCGCCAAGGCGCGGAAATCCGAGTCCGCGCCCGCGTCGTCGCGGTCGAAAACCGACGATAGAAATTCTCGCGGCAGCGCCGTCGCCGCGATCGAGGGCGAATTCCACCCAGCGGGGCCCCCACAGGCGATCCGACCCGCCTCGGCAAAAGCACCCCAAGCGGGGGGTGCTCAGGGTGGACAGCGGTTCACCCCCCCGAATTCGGCCCACCAGGCCGCGCAAAAACAGGCGCAGCGGCCCAAGTCTCGAGGTAGACTGGAGTACTCCTCCGAGACTGGGTCGAATTCGGACACGCAGTGCTCAGCGGGCGAGAAACGATCTCGTACCGCCCGCCGCCGCGCCACCCGCGCAAAGAACCAACAAACGGGTGGTGGCGGCAACAACGATGGCCTCAGCAAGCAGATGCAACTATTAAGTAAGCAGCTTGCTGCCGTTGCGGCCATCGGAAGGGGGAGGCAGTCCGGAGGTGAAGCGAGAGGACTGACCTCCCGAGCACCAGGGGGCCCGGTGGCCCCCCGAAATTATCCGGCCGTCGAAGCTCGCGTTCCCCAAGGGAGAGGGAACGTACGCTGCTTCCGGTGCGAAGGGATCGGACACTTTGCGCGTGAGTGTACCGCATTGTTGCAAAGTGCACCGATCCAGCCTGTTTATCCGCACGCGGGCAGAGTTGCGGCGCCTCAAAATCCCCCGGCGTTATATTCGCTATGGGGACAGCCGCAAGCTCAGATGCCGCCCGTGAACTCGGGAGCGCCGACGGCCGCACAGCCGGCGGCGTTGCCCGAGAGTTCGTATTGGAGTGGCTCCCCGACCGTACCTCCGGGAGGGATGCCACCTCCAAACCGAACCGGATATCAGGCGCCCTCGGGAAACGGGCATTAGGGCCAGCGCAAGGGGCTCGCGCTATCCCTTTTCCCGATTTCCGAGGCCCCGGCGAATTAAAAGTAGCCGATGAGAGTGTAGTTCCTTTCCTTCCAGTCACGGTAAGCGAGACGACTGGGTTAAGGAATGCACTCGCCCCGTTTTCGTCAAGTGTTCGCCAGAGCGACACTTGGTCTGGCGGGAGGGAGGATGAATCGTGGGCTGCACTGTCGCTGCAGAGAGACCGGCCGCATCTCTCTGCCCTGGAGGATTTCTGGTTGCGTGAGGAAATCTCCAGCGGTGCCGAGCCATTATGCACGATTCATGATGACCTCAGCGGAGCCAATTGGAGTAAGTGGGTGTCCGGTAGAGGCCCGGAGATCGACCTGGTGTGCACGGTGAGACGTTGCGCCCGTCGTATGGCCCTACCGCCTCTTTCGAGGGAACGTCTGCGCCTGAAGTTAAAGATGAACTTCCTGGGCCGCCAAATATTGGCGTTGATGGATCGTGGAGCTGAAAGGTCCTTTTTAGGGCCGGAATTAGTTAAGCTGTTGGGCCAGGATATCATCAAAAGCTCAGGAAGGGACTTCATGGTGACAGCAGACGGAAAACAGACACCCATTATGGGATTTGTTCCTCTCTCAATTGAGCTGAACGGCAATGAACGCTGTGTAGTTTTTCGCGTAAGTGAAGGGCTTGGATACGACTGTATCTTGGGAATGGATTTCCTAAGATCTTTCGGGATCCAGCTCGATGCACTGACGGGGAAATGGCGAAACAGGAACTTCCCAGACCTGCAAGCTATGACCCCGAGAGCAGAAGTCTCTGCGGAAAAATCCAGCAAGATCATTTGCTATGCCCTGTGTGAGATAACGGAGACTCAACAGGAAGTATTGGAACGCTTTCTCGAGGCGAATCTTCCACCGAAGTCCGATTCGACTCTACCGGCGACACACTTGGTAAGTCATCATATTGATGTTCAAGGTCACCGGCCTATTAGACAGGCTGCGAGACGAGTGTCGCCGGCGATACTAAAGATAGCTTATGTGAAGGTCGATAAGATGCTAAGAGAGGGCATTATCGAGCCGTCCACGAGCTCCTGGGTTAGCTGCCCGGTAATAGTACCGAAACCGGTGGAGGATATCCGGTTTTGCATCGATTATCGGGTCGTAAACGGCGTCACGAAAAAGGACGCTTATCCGATTCCCCATATCGATAGCATACTGGATAGACTGAGGCACGCTCAGTATATTTCGACGCTCGACCTTAGCCAGGCGTATCACCAAATACCCATGGATGAGGCGAGCAAAGAAATTACTGCTTTCGTGGTTCCGGGCAAAGGAGTTTTTCAGTTCCGTAGGATGCCCTACGGACTGACAAATGCGCCGGCCACGTTCCAGCGTTTGATGGATAAACTCATTCCGCCTGAGTTTGATCCATATGCCTTCGTCTACCTCGATGATATTATTATTGTCACGGACACATTTGAGGAACATTTGGAGTGGCTAGGACGGATACTTGGAGTACTCAGTCAAGCGGGACTGAGACTCAATAAAAATAAAAATAAAAATTCCCCTAGTAAAACTACTATGCAAAGGGGTACGCTGGCATTGGGGCGAGGACGAACAGGTCGCGTTCGAAAAATTGAAGAATGCGCTGTGCACTGCGCCTATTTTAATACGTCCAGATTTCGCGCGACCTTTTCAGATCCAAACAGATGCCAGCGATTTCGCGATCGGGGCCGTCCTGACCCAAGAATACGACGGCAAGGAGCATCCTATCGTTTATATTAACCGCGTGCTCACTAAGGCCGAACGGAATTATTCGGCGTCGGAAAAGGAGTGCCTTGCTGTCGTATGGGCAATAAAAAAGCTTCGACCGTACGTGGAAGGCTACCACTTCGTAGTCATCACGGATCACAGCAGCCTGCGTTGGTTGCACAACATCAAGGATTCGGGAGGTCGTTTGGCCCGATGGGCGCTAGAATTACAACAGCATTCCTTTGATGTTGTGCACCGGAAAGGGGCTCTGCACGTGGTACCCGATGCATTGTCCCGCGCACTTACTGCCGTAGATTCGTTGGACGCGGTGGCCGCGGTCGAAATTAACGACTCCAAATATTCCTCAAAGACGATTCTAGGTTGGTTCAGGGATGATCCCTGGTACGCGGAGCGCCGCGAAGCGATTAAGAAGAGGGCTCAGAAATTTCCAGATTGGAAAATAGAGGGAGATCTCATATACTGTCATCGTCCAGAGGCGCTATATGAGACCCTCGAGCCCTCCGGTTACTCGTGGAAGTTGGTGATTCCACGAGGGGCACGAAGGATCGCGATCGAGGAAGCGCATTGTCCTCCGTCGGCTGGTCATCTGGGTGCTCAGAAAACGTACGGACGCGTGAGCCTCAGATATTACTGGCCGGGGATATACCGAGATGTTGTTGATTATGTGCGAGCGTGCGAGACATGTCATCAACACAAGGTAGCGCAGGTTTCTCCCGCGGGACTGATGGGCAGTCGCGTGGTCGAGAAACCTTGGACCGTTGTCGCAGCGGACATCATGGGTCCACTTCCTCCGAGCCGCGCCCAGTGCCGATACATTGTCGCTTTCCTGGACAATTTTACCAGGTGGGTAGAATTGAAGGCCCTCAGGAAAGCGAATGCGCGGAGCATCATACGCGCATTCGAAGACTTAGTGATATTTCGGTGGGGAACTCCCGAAATGTTTCTAAGCGACAATGGGACCGAATTTGTCAATCGAGATGTGGCGAAATTCCTCGATGAGTTGCAGATACGGCACTTTCGTATAGCTCCGTATCATGCACAGGCAAATCCGGTCGAACCGGTCAATCGGGTGATTAAGACCATGATCTCGGAGTTCGTAGAGAACGATCACCGAGACTGGGACGTGCATTTGCATGAATTCCAGTTTGCGATTAACACCGCATTGCATGCGTCTACCGGAGTGTCTCCCGCATTTTTAAATTTCGGTCGAGACCCGGAAATCACCCCAAATCTCCTCAGATCTGTGGAAGGTCCACGGAAGTTGGTCCGACGCGACCCAGAGAGCTGGGGGTCAAGGATGAAGAGATTACCTCTCATCTTTGACATTGTCCGTGACGCCATCGAGTCTGCGAGTGCGAAGCAGGCTCGATATTATAACAAAGGGCGTCGCGATGTACAATACAGCGTCGGAGACCTCGTGTGGCAGCGTAATCGAGCATTCTCGTCGGCTGCCGATAAATTCGCAGCCAAATTAGCGCCGGCATACGAAGGTCCCTACCAGATCTCTAAAAAGATATCTCCGGTGGTCTATGAGTTGGGGGAAACTCATGGCCGTTCCAACCCGAGAGTCCATGTACAGGACCTCAAACCCTTCATCGCCCAGCTGCGACGGGCTGATGAAAAAGAGCACTCCTCCGCGGAAATCGTGCAGGACGAACCCGTATCGCCGCCGATTTCCCATACCGGAGCGCGGAGTAGGAAAGAGGAGAGTGAGCTGGCGTCACCGCCGCCTTCCCCTACCTGGCGAGATAGGCTTAGGCCCCGCCAGCCGTGAGTGCTCTATATGCGAATTAGTCCACGTGGAAATTTGTGTGCTGTATGTGTGTGTGCGCGATACTAGGTATGTGTTTGTTTAGCAGGACAGAGTACGATGAGCTGGCAACAGGCCCCCTCCGCTACACCATCGACAGCTGGCTGGTGGTTTTACCAGCCAGCCTCAGCGGCACCTCCACCTCCGCAGCAGCCACAGTCGGCACCCCCGCATCAGCCGATGACCTGGGCCCAACACCCGTCCCAGGCCCCGGCGCCCTCCTCCTGGGTCCCGAACACCATCGCTGGGGGACCTCCCCAGCGGGGACCTTCCCCCTCCGCCGCAGAGTTCGCGCAGATTCGGGAGGAGAACTGGCGACTCTCGGGGAGGGTGGAGCAGCTCGCTTGGGAGCTAGAGGAGGTGCGTCGGGGAGCGGCACCGCGGCGGCCGAGGAACCGGCCGGCCCCAGCAGCAGCAGGCCCACCAGCACCGGCACAGCGGAGAAGGGGAGGCAGGGTGGCCAAGGCACCTCCGCCGCCGAAGCAACCACTGTGAAGTTGGCATTGCCTCTACCAGCATTTCAAAAAAAATCATAAGTTCCCATTGCATTTCAAATAGTTCTATAGTTCTAGACTAGTTTCAACAATAGTTCTATGAAATTGTTTAAAAAAATCGATATTGAAAAAAGGCAATGCCAACTTCACACCTGAAAAGTTAGCATTCCAAAAACTACCTAGTCGATTGTCCAAAGTCCAAGAGTTCTCGCCTTCTTTCACTCTAAAAATAATAGTTCCGGTGAGTTCCAACCCCTAAAACCACCTCCACCCCTTAAAAATCGAAAAAACCCCCTAGAATAGGCAATGCTGGAAGAAAAACGTGAAATGCTACGTGGTACTGGAGTTCTCGACGGAGTTCTGGGCAGTTCTGAGTAGCATTTCAATAGTTCTACGGAGGGCAGCAATAGTTCCGCCGAGTTCAACCCTTTAAACCCCATAGAAATCAAGAAAACACTCCAAAATAGGCAATGCTGGGTGAAAATCGTGAAATGCTACGTGGTACTGGAGTTCTCGACGGAGTTCTGGGCAGTTCTGAGTAGCATTTCAATAGTTCTACGGAGGGCAGCAATAGTTCCGCCGAGTTCAACCCTTTAAACCCCATAGAAATCAAGAAAACACTCCAAAATAGGCAATGCTGGGTGAAAATCGTGAAATGCTACGTAGTACTGGAGTTCTCGACGGAGTTCTGGGCAGTTCTGAGTAGCATTTCAATAGTTCTATGGAGGGCAGCAATAGTTCCGCCGAGTTCAACCCTTTAAACCCCATAGAAATCAAGAAAACACTCCAAAATAGGCAATGCTGGGTGAAAATCGTGAAATGCTACGTGGTACTGGAGTTCTCGACGGAGTTCTGGGCAGTTCTGAGTAGCATTTCAATAGTTCTACGGAGGGCAGCAATAGTTCCGCCGAGTTCAACCCTTTAAACCCCATAGAAATCAAGAAAACACTCCAAAATAGGCAATGCTGGGTGAAAATCGTGAAATGCTACGTGGTACTGGAGTTCTCGACGGAGTTCTGGGCAGTTCTGAGTAGCATTTCAATAGTTCTACGGAGGGCAGCAATAGTTCCGCCGAGTTCAACCCTTTAAACCCCATAGAAATCAAGAAAACACTCAAAATCGAGCAATGCATGTAGTAGACTTTGGAGGAGGCAATTCGTATTTGTGATTATGGTGTTCGTACTCGTGGTATTTGATGTAGTTTGTTATATGAAAGGTAAGTATGAATTTTATTAAACTTTTTAAGAAAAAAGTTATTTATACTATAGCTTTATATGTGTGTTTTTGCGTGCGTAATATTATATTTATCGACAGAGTTGTAGGTTATATATGACTGTCGATAAATTATTATCGGTATAGGATTTACCGGCAAATCTTTCATTTATTTTATAAGCAGATATTCCATGTCACCTTAACTGACTGTAAGATACATTGACCATGAGTTAAGTGGTTTGATGAACTTAATAATAAAAAAATTTATTGATTTAAATAAACTTTATTCCTCCTGAAAAGCATGTATCACTGAAAATTTATTAACTATTTCTTAAAGGTTTTAAAAGCAGAAGGTACGTATGATATTCTTAAACTTTATACAAAATTCTTTAATTTTTTTAAATATATTTATTAGATGTACTCTTAACTAGGAAAGATAAAAAAAATAAGATTCTTAATTGAATTCATATTTATATTAAAGTATTATATAAAAAAATACCATGCTTCACACACGCAGTATAATACTGAATATTTTTATTTATTTGAAGCTATACTAATAATATGTATTAGGAAAAAATGAAACACTAATATATATATATATATATATATATATATATATATTATTACTACATTATTATATATAATATATACTACTTTATTACTTTTTACTTTAATATCTTAAATATTTGTATTTCTTACCTCTCTTTTACGTGTATCCTTGTATCGCGTCGTCGTCGTCGTCGCCGTCGTCCTGCTAACGTTGCTGGTAGCTGCTTGCGTTGAAATGCGAGAAACTGATCTTAATGTTTTCTTTTAAGTGTGCTTTGTTTCTCCTCTCTCTCTCTCTCTCTCACACACACACACACACACACAGTGACTCTTTCTTTCTTTCTCTGTTTCCGTTTCTCTTTGTCACTTGTGTATAGTGTTTTAAAATTTTTGGAATCCACACATTGAAGCACAACAACACAAGGAAGGCGGTATCTTTTGATGTTGAAGTCCTAATTATAAAAGAATTTTGTTAATATTAGTTTTATAATATTGTTGAATATTATTATTTATAATTATTTATTAAAGTTTATAGTACATACCTTAACACTTGACGAAAGACTCTTACTTGAAGAAGATAGTTTCTTAATCAGTTAAATAAATAAATAACAACAGTAATTATTTTATAGAACCTAGCTCCTGTTCACTTTCGATCATCACAGGAACATCAGTTCGAATATTTTTATGTTTTTTCAGAACATTTAGCTCCTTTTCACTTTCGATCATCACAGGAACATCAGTTCGAATATTTTTATTGTTGGTTACATTCACTACTATTATATGGCAGCAGTGTAAATTATTACATGAGGTGTAACCACTGTATTTGTTCCGACAACCTCTCGTACTGGACCTAAATCGTCCACATGGTACCAATAAGAGCCTACTTTATTGTAGGCTCTATAGTGTTCATTTTCATAATGAACTATGCCAGATAAAAGAAATGAATTTCCTTGAAAAGTTATCTCTTCTGGAAAACTTTTCAAAGTAAAATCATTTGTTGCTTTTATCTGATAATGTGTGTCTGTTATAATAGATGTATCTATTAGTATATGTGGACCACATGTAATAATTTCTTCAATGGGATTTTTACATTTTTTGCATGTATTGTCTTTTATTTTCGCATTTTCAATTGCATCTTGAAGATATGAGAAACCATGCTTTAGTACAATGTTCACATTTATGTTGATGCACACGAAAGTACGAGTAAATTTTTCATTACAAGTAATAGAAGTACATATGACTTTTCGTGTGTAACTCGGTTCATCAACACACAGATTTTCTATTAAATTTGCTGCGTTGCAATTTGTGTTTAATTGCATTATTTGCCTAGTAAACTTCTTTTTAGAATGTTTGAACAAAGGCAAATTACTTAAAATTTGTGCTCTTTCCTTATAATGCATAGCTATTATTTTTTTACTGTTTAGCACTTTTAATGCAAATTTTAACATGTCACATTTCGAATCTTTTATTAACATATAATACTTATTATTACATGCTATTGCTGATAAAAATATATGTGCTAATGAATCAAAAGCACAAGTTTCTTTCACATTTAATTTTCCATCTTTAGTGCTAACAGGAGCACAAGAGGAACCATTCTTTAAAATTGGTATTTGTACATTTTTCATTCCTTTCGTAAATGTCCATTCTGGACATTTATCTAAATAGGAAGGTTTCTTTCTTTTTTTTTGGTGGTTCTTCTATTAGCGTATCTGGTCTTTCTGGTCTTTTTTCTATTAGACCTTTCCAGTTCTCTTTAACATTCCAAGACTCTTCTTCATCATTTTCTTTCTTAGGTGTGCTTGTTTGAAATGTAAATGATTTTATATTATTTGCATTTGCATATTTTCATCATTAAAAGTACTGACAGTTAAATTGTCATTTTCAATATCCATTGTTTCATTTGTTTTTTCAGGAGATTCTACCTGACTAATTAGTCTTGGTAGATCTCCTTCATGAGATGACAACATTTGTATGTTTTCATCATTGGAAGCACTCACAGATAAGTTTTCATTTTCTATATCCGTGGTTTCATTTTCTTTTTCAGGAGATTCAGTCTGACTTATATGTAAATTCTGAACATCTCCTTTACAAGATGACAGTTTTATTCTACCATCTAAATATTCCAGATGTTGGATAACAAACCTATCGACTCTCATTGGTAATTGATTTTGAAAAGTACGGGACTTTAAATTACCAAATTCCGCTTCAACGGAAGACGATGTCGCAATTATCTTCCCTCTTTTAAAATATGGACGCATAATACCTGTCCAAAGTGTAACGTAATGCATCAATTGTTTTTTAAACAATTGTGCGAAATGTGGATTATAGCAGGCATTGATAATGTCTCCGTCATTACACTGTTTGGCTGTATATTCTGCTGATTCATATATTTTGTCAGACCATTCTTTCCAGCTTGTACTATCGGAACAATTGACTTCAGATTCTAAAATGGAGTCTGTTAATTTTGTATCATTTTCATCTATCTGCGATATGCTTTCATCAACTGAAACACCTTGAATTATATTATTAATATGTTTCATGTGTCTATCGCTGGGTATTTTACAGTTATTCGATTCTCCTATCGTTAGGCTTAATGCCACTGTTAAAAGTGATTCGAACAAGCATTTTATATCGTCAGCATCTTCCATTTGATATGCTTGTGCTATTGCTCTTAAATAAAATTTTCGCGCAACAGGCTGTTTTATTTTATCGAAGCATTTCCAGCGCGCTACCATAGCAATAGTATGACTGACATCTAGTCTTATGAAGGTTGATGGTAGGAAATCTTTTTTTTGCATAATAATTTCAAAACAGGATTGGATATAATTTTGTAAATCCCTGCTTTTACCAAATATTTCTGCTACAGCCATTAATTGTGCTCTTCCGCCGTCGCTAACAACATTTGGTGGTATAAGTATGTTATCGGAGATAATCATTCGTAAAAAGAATGATATTATTGATGCGCGATGATCTCCTGATAACATTTGAAAAATCGGTATGCTTCCTTCATTTGTAACTAGCATACACTGATATAAAAATATCGGTTTGCTATTATTGTCCAATTTTTTTACTAAACTACCTGTAGCATCTATCACTAAAATAGCATTGTTATTGTTTTTTACTCTCGCGTTATAAATTAATTTTTGCTCTTTAGTCCAATACATACAATAGAATGGAATAATTGAGATATTATGTATGGAACCAACATTGTTCCCAATTTTAGTAAAATTAACTAAATTGTGTATTGGACTAACAAACATTAAATCATACGCTTTTAATAGTTGTTCTTGTTTCGCTTTTCTTAATACAGCTGTTGAGGGAAGATCACGTAGACTATGCGAACCAAATTTTTTCATTCTAGCTGCCTCTTCCCTTCGAAAAGTAATAGCAGCTTTTTTTTCATTTATTAATTTCCTCGTGATCTTATCTCGCCGTTGACCCTTTAAATACCTTTTATATTTAAAAGTGTGTAATTTTTTGTTAATATTTGTTAATGAGCATTCGAATATTGCATCGTTTTCTGGATGTGGCTTGTTTTCCAAAATACTTACTAGGCTAGACCCACATTCTTTACAAAATCCATTCAATTTAACAAAATAGGATGCATTATTCGAAATATTAACAATATTATTTTTGAACTCAATAATACATTCAATTTTACCTTGTTCGTGTAATTTTTCTGATATAAGACAGGTCCAACCTGGTGACAATCGCCAAAACACTCGATTTGCGGAGATAATTTTCCTTGGTTTAATTTCACTCCATTTTTCCAAGGAAATGACAATTTGGAATTTTTCATTTGACTTTTCATCATTATTGTTTTCACACATTTCACTACTTGCACTAATGTGTAAATCACTAGATGACACTTCACGAATGTCACTAATTTCTTTGATAGAAAATGTTTCCATTATTAATTTCTTAAAACCATTTCTATTTTCATTGATAATGGTATACATATGTTTAGGAGTGATGTTTGACCCCTGTTTTTTCATTTCTTCAGAAATTTTTTTATACACATCTGACGCCGGAGGAAAAGGTTTGCAAGTTTTCTCATCTATTGTTAAAAACTCTTCTTTCGTTACAATGTCTTGCAAAATGATTTTATTATACATTTTTTTTTAAATAAATTTTTCATATTAAACTATTATTTCTTTCTTTGTCACTTTTCCTCTCTCTCTCTCTCTCTCTCTCTCTCTCTCCCTTCCTCCCTCTCTCCCTCCCACCTTCCTTCCCTCTTCCTGTTTCTTTCTTTCCTTTTTCTTCTTCTTTTATTACTTTTTCCCTCTTTCTCTTTCTCTTCTTTCCTTATTGAAAAATTCAATCGCGAAAATAAATAATTAAAAAATCCGCGAAACTCGCGAAAATAAACTAAGTAGTGAAACTCGCACTACTCGCACTGAAATTTCCACAAAAAATAGCACAGTTATATCGCTAATATATAAAATACATAAAAATCAATTGTGGAAATATTTGTCGCCTAGAACTTTAGTAGCTTCAAGCTTCAGGTTAACTAAAATATGCTATGCAATACGAAAAATCATTGTGGGGATAGGGCGGTCTTTGTATTTCATGCAAATTAAAAGTAGCCAATTGCTGGAATACAAGGAGTATCATATTACTGTGTACACTAACATTGTTTTTTCTCGCGGCGTCGCGACGTCGTGCCGTCGCGGCGTCCACTATTGTGTCACTAGTATAGCACAAAGGCAGAGGTACGGAAGTAAAAGAAAATACATAAAGCAAAAAGTAAGTAATATTATTAATTATTTTCCATAATTTTATACTTCTATGTATTGTAAAATATATTAAGTAATTTAAAAAAATTTTTTAGTGCCTAAATCAAAAGACAATTCTTCGCGAAAGCGTTATCAAAAATTGCGGGAAGAAAAAAAATTTAATACAAATTTGGAAGAAGGGCAGCAACAGCCGCAACAACAACAGTTGCAAGAACAGCCGCAGCAACAGGAACAACAGCAACAACAAATTCAACAGCAGCAGCAGCAGCAGGAAGCAACAGATGTTGCGATGGAAGAGGAGGTATGGACAAATTAATTTACATTTTTACTGCTGAGTAATAAATTGCTAATAAATGTAACTTTTCAAATAGTATCGACAAGACAAAGCTTACAAAGTATTGCAATGAGATAGTTATTAATGTATATATAATATAAATTTAGTTCATAAATGTTCATCTTTTTTCAGAATAAAGAAACTGAAGTCGTGGAGGAGGCGAGGGGACCAGGAGAAAGAGGAGGAAGAGGAAGAGGCAGAGGATGGAGAAGCAGAAGAGGAAGAGGAAGGAGAGGAAGAGGAAGAGGGAGGAACGAATACAAAATATTC
This sequence comes from Sclerodermus sp. 'alternatusi', assembly GCA_037305995.1. Lineage (NCBI taxonomy): Eukaryota > Metazoa > Arthropoda > Insecta > Hymenoptera > Bethylidae > Sclerodermus > Sclerodermus sp. 'alternatusi'. The sequence goes on from JBBEEM010000020.1 coordinate 228,816, forward strand.
TATATAAAAAATGGACACTTTAATATAAACTAATTTTATATTTTATTTCTTTATAAATTATTATTTTTATAAATATATATTGTCTGATAAAAAAAAATACATAGTTTCAGTGTTTCATTTTTTCCTAATACATATTATTAGTATAGCTTCAAATAAATAAAAATATTCAGTATTATACTGCGTGTGTGAAGCATGGTATTTTTTTATATAATACTTTAATATAAATATGAATTCAATTAAGAATCTTATTTTTTTTATCTTTCCTAGTTAAGAGTACATCTAATAAATATATTTAAAAAAATTAAAGAATTTTGTATAAAGTTTAAGAATATCATACGTACCTTCTGCTTTTAAAACCTTTAAGAAATAGTTAATAAATTTTCAGTGATACATGCTTTTCAGGAGGAATAAAGTTTATTTAAATCAATAAATTTTTTTATTATTAAGTTCATCAAACCACTTAACTCATGGTCAATGTATCTTACAGTCAGTTAAGGTGACATGGAATATCTGCTTATAAAATAAATGAAAGATTTGCCGGTAAATCCTATACCGATAATAATTTATCGACAGTCATATATAACCTACAACTCTGTCGATAAATATAATATTACGCACGCAAAAACACACATATAAAGCTATAGTATAAATAACTTTTTTCTTAAAAAGTTTAATAAAATTCATACTTACCTTTCATATAACAAACTACATCAAATACCACGAGTACGAACACCATAATCACAAATACGAATTGCCTCCTCCAAAGTCTACTACATGCATTGCTCGATTTTGAGTGTTTTCTTGATTTCTATGGGGTTTAAAGGGTTGAACTCGGCGGAACTATTGCTGCCCTCCGTAGAACTATTGAAATGCTACTCAGAACTGCCCAGAACTCCGTCGAGAACTCCAGTACCACGTAGCATTTCACGATTTTCACCCAGCATTGCCTATTTTGGAGTGTTTTCTTGATTTCTATGGGGTTTAAAGGGTTGAACTCGGCGGAACTATTGCTGCCCTCCGTAGAACTATTGAAATGCTACTCAGAACTGCCCAGAACTCCGTCGAGAACTCCAGTACCACGTAGCATTTCACGATTTTCACCCAGCATTGCCTATTTTGGAGTGTTTTCTTGATTTCTATGGGGTTTAAAGGGTTGAACTCGGCGGAACTATTGCTGCCCTCCATAGAACTATTGAAATGCTACTCAGAACTGCCCAGAACTCCGTCGAGAACTCCAGTACTTCGTAGCATTTCACGTTTTTCTTCCAGCATTGCCTATTCTAGGGGGTTTTTTCGATTTTTAAGGGGTGGAGGTGGTTTTAGGGGTTGGAACTCACCGGAACTATTATTTTTAGAGTGAAAGAAGGCGAGAACTCTTGGACTTTGGACAATCGACTAGGTAGTTTGGAATGCTAACTTTTCAGGTGTGAAGTTGGCATTGCCTTTTTTCAATATCGATTTTTTTAAACAAATTCATAGAACTATTGTTGAAACTAGTCTATAACTATAGAACTATTTGAAATGCAATGGGAACTTATGATTTTTTTTGAAATGCTGGTAGAGGCAATGCCAACTTCACAGTGGTAAGATCTCGGACCATGAAGAGGGTCCGCTGAGCTTGCATTCTACATGGTGAAATGCGTGACGTTAATGCCCTATTTTCTGGTTGCCATGAGCAATTAAAAATACAATTTCCTTCCTGTATGTTCCCAATTACCGATGTTCAGGAAGTATTAAGAAATACGTTTCTGATAGTAATGAATTTTCGTGGCACGTGTGGTGATTGACCTGTGCAATTGGGAGCTAAAGTCAAATGACCTTTAGGAATCTCTTCCGTTTTTCGGCAATCAGTAAATTCCTACTAATTGGGAAATTATTGCATTGTAGTACGAACTTTCTTTTATCGAATTTTTAAATTCTATACTTCACATTATTAGTAATATTTATTTTTGTACTTTCAAATATACATAAAAGAAGGTGTTGCAAAATTAAGGGGGTAATGTTGAAAATCAACCGAAACAAAAAGTGTTTTATTACTTCTTAATCCGGAATTTGACTTTATAAAGAGAGACAGACAAAAAGCAATAGTACTGTCTCACTTTAATTATTTATCTATCTCTGTTTAACGAATAACATTTTTCTTTTTAAATATCTCGAATGCTGAGCTTTAAGATAAAAAAAGTGGTAATGTGCCTTTCAACTCCAATTTTATCGCAAGAAGTAACCCTCCAAGAAAAGATAATTTTGCAACACACTATATATAATTTGTACATACATACTGTTAATATTACAAAGTGATATATACATTTTTATACAATAATTATAAATGTCTACCAAAATAACAAAGCCTTCTTCTTCTTCTTCTTGAAATCTTGTTGGAAGAGTTAAGATTGCACTTTTTTTTAAAGCTGTCGCCTACAGCCATATAATTATTCATCTTCTGGAATTGATACCCATTCTTTTTTATGAAAAATAGATTTGTATAATTTAATGGCATTTTTCAAATAGTATTTCCTGCAGTAAAGACAATTTTTAACAGGTCTAGTGATTATTAATTTTACACCACAATGTGCACAATACATTTCTCTTATTGTTGGAACTCCAATTTTATGAAATTTTGAAGTATCATAACACTGTGCATGATTATGTTCTAATCGTTCCAAGCACATTATACATGAATATACTTCTAAGTCTTTTTCCAGGTGCATATTATTTGTTATTGATACTGTAGTATAACAAATTAATTTTTTCCACACATCAGTCTTATATTTACGATTATCTGGATTCCATAAGTCTGCTTCTCTTTTAGGCCTACTAACTTCGTTGTTTTCTTGATTTTCCATTTTTAAATCACCACTAATGTATCACGAAAAGTACGTCTAAAGAGTATGAAGGCTCACAGAGTAATGGCAGCAAGAATGAGCATTACCGAGTTTACGGTACCCTTTTGCTTTGTTCAGTAATCTACCAATAGGATTTCTTAATTTTACAGAGTTAATAGGATAAGCAATATATAGTTAAGGGAAAACTGAGAGAAAGGAATTTTTCGAATATGGCTAGCATACTGACCATAATCGATATTCAAGAGTGTGGAAATCAATAATATTAATTGTCTAAGCTTGTAAGAAAATCAGACTTTATTCGTCTGTTAATTAGATATTTTGTGTTATAAAATTTCCAACTTACTCGTACTTTCACGAAAAAGTGATTAATTTGTCAAATGAACGGATTGTTAAAAATTGTTCATACTACTGATTTGAAATTCCTATTATGTTCATTGTAATTGTGTAATTGTGGTTCAATCTGGTAATAGTTTGTTATAGTGATTTATATTAATTTGAAGAAAGAAATGCTTTTTATTCATGAGATGAAGATTTAGATCTTTGAAAAGGATTTCCTGTGGAATTTACAATTATTGGCGATTTTTATTTTTCTGATTTTTTTAAATAAAATTAATCTCAATAAAACCATCATAATTTTAAAAATTGGATTCGGCTTGCAAAGTGGTAAAAATCTTTTTGTCTGAGATTATCCTGATAGCCCGTAATGGGCCCGTAAGTATGGCAACTACCATAAAGGTGTGCGTTTCCATGCCCAAGTAATACCGAATAAACTGCCAGAAGTTTCCTTAATAATCTGAGTTCAAACGGTAAAATAGAATTATCCTGAAAAGTACCCTCTCAAAGGTTCAATAGAAGACAATTAGAAAGAGAAAGCATGTCGTCACTTCAGCAAGATTACACGTGACTGGCTCATCCCCAAGAAAGAAGACCCAATCAAAAGACCCCACGTACACCAGCGCCAGTGATAGGGAGAAAGCAGTAGCACACCATTGCTCTCGTTACTCTCGGGGAAACTAATTCATTCCCAACAGAGTTTCTCTGTCTTACTAATGATTTCTTTAGTTTAGTTTAGTTTAGGGTGTTACTCCTGAGGGTAAACTAAGGCGAAAAGTACTTTTCTGTCTCACTTCAACTATCCTGTCTGTCTTGAAAATATGGTCAAATGCGGTAATTTTTCAATAACCTGTGTAAGCATTTTGGTCTTATTATTATACTATATTGTGAATCATTGCTGATTATTAGCAACAGATTATTTCACGTGTTTGAAAGGGTTAAAAATCTTATAAATTAAGAGCTTCAGATCAAAAAATAACTTTATACTACTTATAAATCAAATACACTGGTTTTAATTATTATTAGTAATATTTATTTTTATATTTTCAATTATACATAAAAGAAGGTGTTGCAAAATTAAGGGGGTAATGTTGAAAATCAACCGAATCAAAAAGTGTTTTATTACTTCTTAATCCGGAATTTGACTTTATAAAGAGAGACAGACAAAAAGCAATAGTACTGTCTCACTTTAATTATTTATCTACCTCTGTTTAACGAATAACATTTTTCTTTTTAAATATCTCGAATGCTGAGCTTTAAGATAAAAAAAGTGGTAATGTGCCTTTCAACTCCAATTTTATCGCAAGAAGTAACCCTCCAAGAAAAGATAATTTTGCAACACACTATATATAATTTGTACATACATACTGTTAATATTACAAAGTGATATATACATTTTTATACAATAATTATAAATGTCTACCAAAATAACAAAGCCTTCTTCTTCTTCTTCTTGAAATCTTGTTGGAAGAGTTAAGATTGCACTTTGTTTTAAAGCTGTCGCCTACAGCCATATAATTATTCATCTTCTGGAATTGATACCCATTCTTTTTTATGAAAAATAGATTTGTATAATTTCATGGCATTTTTCAAATAGTATTTCCTGCAGTGAAGACAATTTTTAGCAGGTCTAGTGATTATTAATTTTACACCACAATGTGCACAATACATTTCTCTTATTGTTGGAACTCCAATTTTGTGAAATTTTGAAGTATCATAACACTGTGCATGATTATGTTCTAATCGTTCCAAGCACATTATACATGAATATACTTCTAAGTCTTTTTCCAGGTGCATATTATTTGTTATTGATACTGTAGTATAACAAATTAATTTTTTCCACACATCAGTCTTATATTTACGATTATCTGGATTCCATAAGTCTGCTTCTCTTTTAGGCCTACTAACTTCGTTGTTTTCTTGATTTTCCATTTTTAAATCACCACTAATGTATCACGAAAAGTACGTCTAAACAGTATGAAGGCTCACAGAGTAACGGCAGCGAGAATGAGCCTTACCGAGTTTACGGTACCCGTTTTCTTTGTTCAGTAAACTACCGATAGGATCAGGAGACTCGGTAGAGTCTCGCGCCAAGTAGTATACCCTTACTGTGACACGCGAGACACCGAGTATCCTTTTCCTGAAACATTAAAAATTTTAAGTCTATGTTTTTAGAAAAATTTAACGCCAAATTATGTTTTCTGACTTTCTAAAGCTAATTATCGAAAAAAAAAAATTTTTTTCGCTTAAATGCACCAAAATACATCAAAGGTGAATGTACATAATTTTTTTTAATTTTAAATTTTTTGAAAAATTTCGTTCAGTTCCGTCGTCATCTTCGTCTCCATCTCTATCTTCTTCGCTCCGCACGAAAACGTGTCGATGACGTCGCAGCTCACATATTACATTCGGAAAGACAAGAAATTTTAAATCTGGTCTAATCTTACAAAAATAAGTGAAATCCCCCCTAAAAAACATCCCGATGTAAATATAATACCCCAAGTAGTTATACCCTTCTAAAAACCCCCTTATTCAAAAAAACCCTTTATATACAAAAAGATATTTAATATAATATTCATTCCCTTATATATTTAATTTAATGAATTCTGTTAATAAGAGGTATAATAATAAAATGAAAGAATTAATAGTGTTTTTATAAAAACTTATATATTTATTTTTTAAATTGATACGTATTACAAAAAAATTGTTTTGCGTATTCTTTAAGAAAGTATTGAAATCACTAATAAAATAATGCCAAGTATGTAATCTTTACTCTCAGCATATAGTTTCTCATCAATATCCTGATTTCTTTTTTATATTTTTTATATATAGTTTATAAACATCAAATATGGATAGTTTATATAGTTTATAAACTATATCCGTCACACAAATATTGAATTGATAGTGTATAAACAATATGCATAAAATAAAGATTGTTTATATACAAATTGCATAAAATTTTTTTATATATAGTATATAAATAATTTGTTTACAATTTTTTTATACAGAACTTGGCGAGCCTCCATGCTTTTTTAAATAACATTTGATTTTACTTTAAATCCTGCCGACAAATTCTCTGCTCTTGTCCTGTAGCAACTACGATTTCCTGCCAACGAATTTTCTCTTCTTTTCATGTAGCAAGTACGAATGCATGTCGGTCAACGAATTTTCGGAATTTTTTATGTAGCAGTTATGAAATTATAACGTTTTCCTATATATTATAAAGAGTGTGACATTTTTAATTAACATAATTATTGTGTGTCATTTAAAAAAGCATGGAGGCTCGCCAAGTTCTGTTTAAAAAAATTCTAAACAATTTGTTTATATACTATATATAAAAAAATTTTATGCAATTTGTTTATAAACAATCTTTATTTTATGCATATTCTGAATAAACTACCTATATTTTATGCATATTGTTTATACACTATCAATTCAATATTTGTGTGATGGATATAGTTTATAAACTATCAATATTTGATGTTTATAAACTATATATAAAAAATATAAAAAAGAAATTAGGATATTGATGAGAAACTATATGCTGAGAGTAAAGATTACATACTTGGCATTATTTTATTAGTGATTTCAATACTTTTTTGAAGAATACGCAAAACAATTTTTTTGTAATAAGTATCAATTTAAAAAATAAATATATAATTTTTTACAAAAATACAATTAATTCTTTCATTTTATTATTATATCTCTTATTAATGGAATTCATTAAATTAAATATATAAGGGAATAAATATTATACTAAATATCTTTTTGTATATAAAGAGTTTTTTTGAATAAGAGGATTGTTTTTAGAAGGGTATAACTACTTGGCGTATTTTTTTTACATCGGGATGTTTTTTAGGGGGGATATATACATACACACACACACACATACACACGTATATATACAGGGTTTCCGGAAAAAGGAGACATTTCTTGAGAGGTGGTTCCTGACGCAATTCTAATAACTTTTTTCTGTTGGCATTTTTTTATTTGAAGCTTCATTTTTCAGATATTCAACAGTAAATATTCCACTGGCTAGACAGAGACACTCCGATGGTTGGAGTAAGGTGGCGCCACTCTATCTCGCATCAACTATCTATCTGTCTCTTTCTAACTAATGGTATCTTTATCGTTTAATATCTGAAAAATTAAACTTCAAATAAAAAAATGCCAACAGAAAAAAGTTATTAGAATTGCGTCAGGAACCACCTCTCAAGAAATGTCTCCTTTTTCCGGAAACCCTTTATATATACGTGTGTGTATGTGTGTGTGTATATACAGGGTGTCCGGAAAAAAAGGAGACATATTTTGAGGGGTGGTTCCTGACACAATTCTAAGAACTTTTCACCCCTTGGAAATTTTTAATTTAGGGCCTCCTTTTTAAATTATTAATGTTTTTCTGTGCGAAATGTGATTGGCCCTGGTTCACGGGCTACCATCAGCTGGCGCGGTCGCGCGCTGTGACGTAAGCAGCACAGTGCCGTAGCCAGCGTAAAAAGTCCTACGTCGCCCCGAGGCACGCAAATACTTAAAAAATGCTAATTATCACAATCGCACAGTTATTAATAATTTATTGTTGCCCAATTATTCAATTAAAAATATGACAAATAGATGTTAATTGAATAATTGGCATGGACCCATGATACTTGTTATTTTTTTCATTAAAACAATGTTAATTCACTTATTTCATGAAAAACATAGCTGACTAACAGTTCTCTAATGAATAATAATAGGTATTATGAATTACAGATTGTTAAAATTAATATTTTAACAATCTAGATAAAGGCAACATGTAACACATTTTAATTTTTTCATTTAATATTGTTAAACACTTACCTTTTACAGCACACTTTCCTAATATCCTCATCCTGTCGTGGAATGGCTTCCCTTTGGGTGGAAAATTATTAATTATGCTAATTTTCCAAACAATTGTTGAAAAATTAGCACAACATAACCACAATCACTGCACGAACACTTTTAAAAACACTTCAATGAACACTGTGATTATTCACAATGTTTCGCAATATTTGTAACTTTAATATTTAATATTTAAACACTAATCGCGGAAATAACTAATTAATTTATGCAATAAATTGTGAGATGATTGGACCGGCGTTGTCCACGGAATCTCACACATGTGTAGCACTCACTTGTAGAAAGTAAAAATAGAACATGGGGTAGGTCAAGATCAAGAATTACTTCAATTAAGATACATTAGACGCCGTCTAATGGCAGGTGTCAATGATTCATAAATTACCAATTATCGACTATCATGAAATGTAATTTTTGAATGCATGACATTTTCCAGAAACTTTGTGAGCTGAAAATCAATTGCAACAATTAATTAATTATACTGTAAATTCTAGATGACCTAACGAGTATTTATACGAGAGATGCGTACATTAATTTTTATTTATTTCATTTCCCTATTAACTAACATATTTTTATTAATTTAACAAATATTTTGTAATTTTTACAGCAAATATGTAGCAATTGCAGCCTGTAGTCTAGCAACTAGAAATAGTATTAATTATTAATTATTATCAGAGATATTGTCCTCAGATAGTTTCTCTTACACAAGCAAACATGTTTTTTCTTCCCATCTTGTGTCTTCCTGGCCATCATACAACTGTAAATAGGTAAACAGGTAAATAGGAAAACAAATACTTTGAAACTCTATATATTCTGAAATTAATTTATTTCAATAGAAAAGAATGTATACAACAATTTTTAACATTTCATATAAACATTATAATTGGTACAAAATATGTATTTTATACATTGAGGAATACACAGACATGCTCATTGCATACGGAGTGTTATATGCGCGAGTCTTTGTAACGCTCTTAGTTGTTGCATCGGCACATAGACCAGCTTATATATGCAGGCAACCCAAATGTTTTATACCAGATACTGATAATTTTAAGTACAACCTCAGAAAACTGATCCTTTGGAGGATTATCGAGTGCCGACCCTTAAGCCATAAAATACCCTTAGCAGACTTTCCACGGGTGGTCGTGCATATGTCGGCAGAGTAATAAAATCGGAGAACAGCCGAATATCCCCTCCCAAGAATAATTAGCCAATACGAAACAGACATCTAACTAAAAGGGAAGAGCCTAAATGTTTAAACATTTAGGAATCGTCACGTAGGCCCTTTTGGGAAACATATAAGAAGGCAGGTCCAGCCTCGACTAGTCCTTCTTCTTCTCTCACAGACTCACAGCACAGACTCACTCTTCCTCTCTCGCAATCCAGCTCTCACAGCACAGACTTCGGCAGGCTAGCACACACAATCCAACTCACAGACTTCATTAGACTTCTTCAGACAGACCAGTAGTACAGATAGATCAGACTTCGATATTATAACATTTGTAAGACAATTAGTCAGTTCGGTTAGACTTGTAAAAGTATCTCAATTCAAAAGGTTGAACAGTTCATTAAATAAGTGTCAGTAAATTAAAATCATTTTCATTCATTTGTTATCAAACCCAGTCACTGTTGCTAGTACAGCTAATAACCAGATAAGTGTACAGATTCAATACTAAAACCATCTCAGATCTCATTTCCATTACACGAGTTAAATAGAGCATTTAGGCCTATCCTAGGAATAAAGCATTAAGTTGCAACCTAAAAAGGCCATCGGTTAAGATTATTTTAGAGGAAACAGGTAAAGCATTAAATAGTTGACCATATTCTTCTGAAAACGCGCAAGCAATCTTAACCACACTTAAGATTCATCTACCATTATTATAAGCCACGGCTTTTGATAGGGTGGGGGTCGTAACAGGAGCATGCAATAATTCAGAGAGAGCAACAGTGGCCAGGTATAAGCAATTATACTCTAATCGATGAAAATTAGAGTTCGCGGCACTGGCAACCTACACCCAAAGAAGCCGGATAGTGGACGTGAAAGAACAACAAGAACAGTGGAGATGGAAGAAGCAGTAATTGAAGAAATCGAAGAAAAGAATAGGGATATTGCACGGTGAGCTGTCTTGATGAAAGTAAATTCAATAAGGAAAGAATTTACAACATCAAGAGTCAGCATTACGGGTCCTCTTCGAATCCCTTGTCCTGGAGAGAAAGGGGAAACCAAAGTTGAGAATAAACACCCAGTTTATTCGAGATGAACTCCAAGAGCTTCTAGAAGATTTGTCACCAGCCACACGTGACAAGGTAGCTCTTAACGATACTTTCCATGGGAAGTGGATGTGTGGAGATTGAAGATCAAGATGAAGTAGAATTCTGCCTGGATGTTGACTAAGTTGTCCATAAATGAAGATATGGCCAACTCGATGTTCTGAAACAAAATAATAAAATTTCATAATTAATTAAGAAATACATAAAATGTAAAGAAATTATTGAAATAAGTTAAACTTACAACAAAATTACAGGAGATGCTCAAAATGCCTGCCGTCCATTTGGACGCACAGTCTGAATCTTCTCAAAAGATTCTCCTGCATATGGTTGACCATATCTTCATTTATGGTCCCTAAGGCAACATCCAAACGGGCCGCTACTTCTTCTTGATCCTCAATCTCCCGGTCGTAGGTGACACTCTTGACATGACCCCACAAAAAGAAATCAATCGGATTAAGATCCGGTGATCTCGGGGGGCACCTCGACCAATCCATTTCCGACGGAAAGTATCGTCAAGAGCTTCCCTTGCCACTGCTGAATAATGTGGACCAGCACCGTCGTGCTGATACCACATATTCAGCCTTGTGGCTAATGGCAAATCTTCTAGGAGCTCGGAAAGTTCCCCTCTTATAAAGTGGGCGTAATACTCTCCGGTGAGCCTGCCTGGGAAAACCACCGGTCCGATCTGTAACATAAGGAAGAAATCATTTGATGAATTAATACATTTTTGAATGATATTAAAAAAAATAAATGTTTGATATTTAAAAATAGTACTTACAATAGTCGAACCGATGATTCCGGCCCAGAGGTTCAGGCTCCACCGTCTTTGGTATCCCCTTTCTCTAAGGGCAAAGGGATTGCCCAAGAACCAATAGTGCTGGTTCTTAATGTTGTAAATTCCCTCTTAATCAAATTTACTTTCATCACTGAAGAGGATGTTGCGGCAAAATCCCTCCTGTGCCTCTTCCTTGTCCAGCAGCCACCGGCAAAATCGAAGCCTTTTTTCCTGATCTCCTGGCTGAAGCTGCTGGACACGGCAGTACTTGTAGGGATATTGCCCATCCTCTTTGAGCACCTCGTGCACTGTCGATTTCCCTATTCCAAGGGTTCTTCCAATTGCCCTGGTACTTGTACCAGGGTTTTCTTCGATTTCTTCAATTACTGCCTCTTCCATCTCCACTGTTCTCGTTCTTCTTTCACGTCCACTGTCCGGCTTTTTTGGCTGTAGGTTGCCAGTGTCGCGAACTCTTTGCAACAGTATTCTTATTACACTTTTATGCGGAATCCACCGATCAGGGTATAATTGCCTATACCTGGCCACTGTTGCACTCACAGAGTTATTGCATGCTCCATATGCAATGAGCATGTCCGCGTATTCCTCATTCGTATACATATTAGCAATACAATCAACACTTTTTAACAATTTATGTGAGGTGATATACGTACAAAGTATTATCACCCACTGACTTTAAATTAAAATTTCTTAAGTCATTATGACATTGAATAAGAAATTACCAATATTTATTATTTAATTTGAAACATAAAATTTGTTTTCCTATTTGCCTGTTTACCTATTTACAGTTGTATGATGGCCAGGAAGTTCACAAGATAGGAAGAAAAAACATGTTTGCTTGTGTCAGAGAAACTATCTGAGGACAATATCTCTGATAATAATTAATAATTAATACTATTTCTAGTTGCTAGACTACAGGCTGCAATTGCTACATATTTGCTGTAAAAATTACAAAATATTTGTTAAATTAATAAAAATATGTTAGTTAATAGGGAAATGAAATAAATAAAAATTAATGTAAGCATCTCTCGTATAAATACTCGTTAGGTCATCTAGAATTTACAGTATAATTAATTAATTGTTGCAATTGATTTTCAGCTCACAAAGTTTCTGGAAAATGTCATGCATTCAAAAATTACATTTCATGATAGTCGATAATTGGTAATTTATGAATCATTGACACCTGCCATTAGACGGCGTCTAATGTATCTTGTAACGCGCGTTTTTGCGTAACCCCGGGAGGAAGTGAATCTCCCGACGTTACAACGCGGTCACAATGATTTAATAAGATATCACCGGAGCTCCTCACCCGTGAGGAAACCGACTCCGGTGAAAGGGGCTCAGAGGAGGTTCTCCCGTTGTAGAGGACTTCGCAAATATTATGTCCAGCGACTCACGTCCGCTCGCTTAGACGATAATACTTGAAGTGATTAGCCAGCTGATCGCGCGATATCAGCTAGCCCCAGTAAGGGAATTTAAATCTGTTAAATTCCCTTCAAGGACGCCTCATTAGCTAACTCTAGCGTAATGAGAAACGGTAATCAGCTGTGCAGAACGACAACAACAGCGATCACCGTTGGCGTCCCGGACCGAGCTCAGCTGATGCTATCATTAGGAATATTAATATATTCCAATCAGCTGAGCCTGTAACGGATTTTTATATAATAAAAATGCCACGTTACAATCTTAATTGAAGTAATTCTTGATCTTGACCTACCCCATGTTCTATTTTTAGTTTCTACAAGTGAGTGCTACACGTGTGTGAGATTCCGTGGACAACGCCGGTCCAATAATCTCACATTTTATTGCATAAGTTAATTAGTTTTTTCCGCGATTAGTGTTTTAAGTGATTATTAATAAAGTTACTACTCTTGTTAAACATTGTGGATAATTATAGTGTTAATTGAAGTGCTTAAAAATATGTAAAAAGTGTTCGTGCAGTGATTGTGGTTATGTTGTGCTCATTTTTCAACAATTGTTTGGAAAATTAGCATAATTAATAATTTTCCACCCAAAGGGAAGCTATTCCACGACAGGATGAGGATATTAGAAAAGTGTGCAGTAAATGGTAAGTGTTTAACAGTATTAAATTAACGAATTAAAATGTGTTGCATGTTGCCTTTGTCTAGATTGTTAAAATATTAATTTTAACAATCTGTAATTAATGATACCTGTTATTATTCATTAGAGGACTGTTAGTCAGCTATGTTTTTCATGAAATAAGTGAATTAACAGTTGTTTTAATGAAAAAAATAACAAGTATCATGGGTCCATGCCAATTATTCAATTAATATCTATTTGTCATATTTTTAATTGAATAATTGGACAACAATAAATGATTAATAACTATGCGAATGTGATTATAAGCATTTTTTAAGTATTTACGTGCCTCGGGGCGACGTAGGACTTTTTACGCTGGCTACGGCGCTGTGCTGCTTACGTCACAGCGCGCGACCGCGCCAGCTGATGCTAGCCCGGGAACCAGGGCTATATTTCCGGCAATATTTCCGAAGCAGCATTTATTTATATTTATTGTTACTAAGCACGTTCCGTGTTACAAACGTGTGGTTTATAAAGAGTTAATTTAGATGTGAAACTGAACGGACACATTTTTCTTATAGTGATCTCTTTATAAAATCACACATTTGTTACAAGTACTATTTATTCGTTTTTCTAGATCGATTAAGCTATTAGTTAATAAATTTGATCATTCCCTTTTTTATTATAATGGTTTTTCATTAGAATTAGAATAATTTACGCGAAGCGGTGTGTGACTCGTAACAAAATTTCTTTAATAACAATAGTGTTTGTGACAATGACATGTTCAATGAATTGAAGGGCTTGCAAGAGGAAAGATTTGATTTCAGTTACGATTTATCAATGTGATGATTCGTTTTCAAGATTTTCAATAATAAAGGTACCATTAGATAGAGTATAACGCGCGCTTTTGCGTAACCCCGGGAGGAGGTGAATCTCCCGACGTTACAACGCGGTCACAATTATTTAATAAGAAAATCACCGGAGCTCCTCACCCTTGAGGAACCCGACTACGGTGAAAGGGGCCCAGAGGAGGTTCTCCCGTTGGAGAGGACTAGGCGGTGTCTGAAATAAATGACACTACACGACTAAGTTTTGTTCGCGGGTTTATTATCCGATGCGATACAACACAAATTAACCAATTAGATTCCCCGTAGGGCCGCAATATACAGAATTCGATTATTAATAATAATAACCCGCGCGGGGTGCCCGTACACCCCCTGTAGTCCTGCCTAGTGGAGGACGGACTTCTCGGCAGTCCGTCGGCGTCGGCAACGCAGAGACCGCTGAGCTTCCTGCAACAACGGCCCCCACGTCACAGGGAATGGGTCGTCTGCAACACCCAGGAGCTTTTCAGGCAACCTGGGCGGACGTTCCCCGGGGATGAGGACTAGGTCCCGAGCTCGACGACTGCTACGACAGTCGGAGCACACGATCCCGCACAAACGCAACCGGGCACGGTCAAGTCCGTGTCCCTTGACCGGCACTTAACGCTCGACTCAGTAAAATGATGAGCGCGTGGCGCTCCACTTACTATTTCGGTAGTCCAAGCAGTCGGCAAGGAGGTAGTCCGGGTCCGCCAAGAGTTCCCAGGAGGTTATCCGCCCGAATCCTTGGGGCGGTCCAGTGGCACCACACAATCACAGGGCACTGGTCACTTCCGGCCCAAAATCGACACGCAATTCTCTGCCGAACTTCGAAGTAGCGGATGGCTAAAAATCAGGTCCAGCGACTCACGCCCGATCGCTAGACGATGATATTCGGAAGCGGCTTTAAATAATATTTCGCTCAGCGTCGTACGTCCATACGCCGAGACGATAATATTAGCAGTCAGTAGCCAGCTGATCGCGCGATATCAGCTAGCCCCAGTAAGGGAATTTAAATCTGTTAAATTCCCTTCAAGGACGCCTCATTAGCTAACTCTAGCGTAATGAGAAACGGTAATCAGCTGTGCAGAACGACAACAACAGCGATCACCGTTGACGTCCCGGACCGAGCTCAGCTGATGCTATCATTAGGAATAATAATATATTCCAATCAGCTGAGCCTGTAACGGATTTTTATAATAAAAATGCCACGTTACACTCCCCCCCCCCCCCCCCTTAGAGTAAACCTCCGGGGAGGGGGGGGGTTGGATGGCTGGCTCGAGTTCTTCTCGACCTCGTCAAGAAGACCCTCCGCTGTACTCCTTTCTCCCACACCGGTAAGAACCCAGTCTACCGGCGGGGAACCGCTCTCCGTTACCACGGTGGAGGGTAATTTTATTTTATGCAGGAATCTAGTTATATTTCTGGCAATTTAATTTTGTGTTGAATTCGGTCTATTTCCAAAAACAAATGGTGCGCAATTCGGTCGTGCATAATATTCGCTGTGTATAAATAGGTCGTGCTGAATCTGGTCGTGCGCAATCTTGACTTTGCTGAAAAAAGCCGTGCTGAATTCGGCCGTGCTGAATAAATCGGTGCGTAACTCGGCTCCTCCCATGATGATCTACCAAGATTAGTCCACGATATTGCATATGCTGTGGAGGAGGAGGAGAGCTGGGATGATGGTGAAGATGTTATTGTGCGAGGTGACGATGTAGACTTTGAAAGATTATTCGGTCATATTGACCATGAAATTGATTTTGAAGATGATGATTTTCAAGATGATGATGACAATGATAGTGATGAATCTGCTGGTTACTGTAGTGAGACTGAGGCTGATACAGAGAGAGAAAGAGTGATAGTGGAAGTGTGTGTGTATGTGTATGTATGTGCTACCATTATCATCATCATCTTGAAAATCAATTTCATGGTCAATATAACCTAATAATGTTGACAAGTCAACGTCACCTCGCACAACAGCATCATCATCATCATTAACCCTCATCCTCGGCATATGTAATATCATGGAATAATCTTGGTAAGTCATATACATCAAGTCAATCGTGAAAAATCATCTGGCTTTTTAAAATGGTGCACTGTAGAAGTGCACTGTCTCACGATAGCGGACTGAGGAGGAGAGCGTTTCAAAAGAAGAATAAGAAGAAATGCCATGTAAAATAACAGACAAGTCCCGTCACCACCACCACCACCACAAGTATTTGTGTCGACCTAGCAGCTACAATAGATGCGAATATATACCTATGCAGAGTGATAATGCAGCGGTATACACAAATAAATTCGAGGAGGTGATGTGTAAAGCCCGTCCAGAAATGGTATTTCTCATGGCGGTCAAGCAGCTGTAAAAGATGACACATACACATGGTGGCTTCAAACATCATCATCATCAGGACATCCACTCATTTGGAAGTATGGAAAATCTTAATTTTTATTATAAACTATCACATTTGTGTAATACTAATCGTATATGTAATATTATTCATAGGTTTCTCTGTATTTTGTTGGTCGAGCAGTACACAGCCGACAACGATATTTTGTCGGTCGTGCAGTCGCAACCAAAGAGAGAGAGACATTAATGATGACTACCACCGAAAGGCCAAGTGTGTAGTCAGACACATCGATGTAGATGTGAAAAGAAATTATGATTAGGATTAGGATTTTATTAAATAAAAAGAAATATATATATATATTAAAAAAATTTTATTTTTTTTCATCCTCCTCCACCCTCTCCTCCTCCTCTTCCCCATCCTCTTCCTCCTCCACACCCCCCAACGCTTCCGACACCCCGATTAAAAATTCCTCATCCTGGAGGAGCTCCTCCAGTGTCTCGAGGATGTCTTCCACGATGGGGTCGAATACCCCCTCCTCCTCCTCCCCCTCCTCCTCCAGTTCTACATCCTCCAGTTCCATCATTAGATCTTGTTCCTCCTCCTCCTCCTTGCAAAATAGTTTGTTTCCCGAAGGATCGAGATTCTAACAAATTAAATAAATTAAATGTAAGAAGAATAATAAAAAGAATAATAAGAATAATAAGAATAAAAAAAAAACTTACTGCATTTAATTGCACCATTATGAACATGTATCCAATTCACCTGTCTGATTTATACTGAGATGCATCAAAGACTAACTAACTAGCAAACCTAAACTGTAATCTCAAGACAACAAAGTCTACTTCCTATCATGTTACTAATTTTGCATAGCATTCACAGTGTAGAATACATTCTCTGCAAAGAGACAGCTTGGGGAAATAAAGAAACATATATGCTTTAATAAAAAAATATTTATTCAT
The DNA here is from genome assembly GCA_037305995.1 of Sclerodermus sp. 'alternatusi'. Lineage (NCBI taxonomy): Eukaryota > Metazoa > Arthropoda > Insecta > Hymenoptera > Bethylidae > Sclerodermus > Sclerodermus sp. 'alternatusi'. Next base: position 246,138 of record JBBEEM010000020.1, read on the forward strand.
TTATATTTAATATACTACTCCTCGGCCTCCCACATGTACTGTTGCTGTTCCTGCTGCTGCTGCTGCTGCGGATGTTGTTGTCGCCATCGCCGGTGCTCCTGGATAAAATTTAAAAATCCGTACATATCTTCACGGAATTCCAGGAAGCAATCTATACTGAAGATGCGTCGACGACGGCGCTGCGCCTCATCACCATCAGGGGCAGCAGCAGCAACATAGGAAATAGAGGACGTCCTGACGTCCACTATCGTCCGCCAGAACTAATAAATAAAATATATATATTGAAATTATTTTGGATAAGAAGAGAGAGAGAGAATCTTACCTCAAATTCCTCTGACATCTCCTCGTCATCACTTTCATGATGCTGCCGCCGTAGCCGTTGTACACGGTTAAAACTAACATATTCGCGGATTTCTTCACGGAATTCCCTGAAGAAATCCACGACAATGAAGCAACGGCGACGGCGTCGCGCATCATCCTCATCGGGGGCAGCATTAACATAGGCATCGATGGATGCCCTAGCACCAATCAATTCCTGCCAATTCTAATACACAAAATATATTATTTAGGGAAAAATAAAAAAACAAAAAAAATCTTACCATAAACTCCTCCGACATTTCATCAACGTTTTCATCATTTGCAGCCTGCAACAATTGAATAAAAAAAAGATCTTTATCACATTAACACTAATTCATTACACCACAAGTCTGATTTCTTGACCACTTTTTTACTCACCATTTTTTTTTTTTTCACCAGTTTCTTCCTTTTGAGTACACACTTAATATTTGACACTTGATACAGATGATAATACTGCTTTCAAGGAGAATGAAATTTGCAAATGTTTTTATAGAGAGCACATCTCCCACTTAAAAAAATCTTGAAAGTATATTTTGCATAGTTGCACTTTTTCCTCTGAAGCTTCTCCCCCCTCTTATTGTCAGAAACAGATTATATATCTACTTAAAATGTAACGTGTAAGCGGGAATGGTATACATTTAATAATAAGAGATCAGTTTGATGTGGGAAAAAAATTATTTATTCAATTATTATATACATTAAGTTAATTTCCTAACTATGCTATTAAGGGGGTTATATTCAATAACTCGATCATGTATAATTAAGCAGTACGCGGTGGTATTATGGGGTATATTTTGCATGCATTCCATCTCAATTCGGATGTCAACCGTACCGCTTTTTATACTATCGTTTTGATGCGAGCAATCGATCGGCATGATTGGGCCAATAATTGCGAAATCCTGTAGACTTAGCATGGGTGCAGCTTTCCTGCCTGCATAGTAAGACCTTATAAAGTTTAAGTACATATCGTACAGGGTAGAATAGCGCAATTCTTCAAAGTTCAAATTCAATCGATCGTAGGGGTATGATTCCGAATTTAGGTAAAGTTTGACATCCGATAGATAACAATTATCGAAACTGACAGACACTCTATCGCGAGTGCTAGCTTTTTTGTTGGTCCTCAGCGCCAGTATCACGTATCGAGGCTTCTCAAGTTGCGTCGCAGCCTTCACCGTCCACACATGCTTCATCGCGGTAGGCAGTAGCGGATACTCGTACAGATCCCAAGTGCGAAGAGCAACGCTAATCATATTCCCTTTCTCGATATAGCGTAAAAATTGTAATTTTGTCATATCATTTAGGGTGAGATGAGGCATTCGCCACTGTATCCTGCCCAGTTGAACCCTTGATTTGTTAACATTACCACTCTCGGTTATCAGTGCAATATCATCGCGTGCACGTGTTAGCACAAGTTCATGTCGAGCATTTACTACCACACGCTTGTAGTCTTCGCAAAATCCCAGCAGCATTCGCAGCGGCACGCTGAAGCTAAAGCTGTTTTTATTCAATGTCAAATCATAGCCATTTAGACTCCAACCAGCATTCCTCAGAGCAGCACTCTCCTCGCTGGTCAACGTCGCCAAATTCTTGATACTAGTAGTTACACCTACATTCTTACATCGGTCAATCTCGATACCGTTCAGCTCGTAACGGATCTCATTGAACATGTATGCAACACAATTGTTGTCTAGCTTGACCGTGACAGGATTATCGTCAGCTTTTACACCTTCCACCAATTTTCCCTCAATGTAGAGATAACTCTCAGAGGGCAGTGTAACCAGATCCTGCTGCTGTATCGGTATGCGTATCTCATCATTGTTCTCCAGCGATGTATTTGCATACGGATTATACGCATGCATCTCAAATTTAGTTATACGATCGTCAGACATTGGTTTTCCAGTGATATTTAGCGGGTCCATTTCTTATATTTCAACGGTCTTTTCACCGTATATCCCAAAGATTGGAGAAACTTGATATTTTTCAGAGTTAGCCCTGTATTAGACTTCAGAATGCCTGTACTAGTAGTATTGTTGTTGTTGTTGATGGATTTGTCTTCTCCGTAATTATCACTGCTGTCGTTGTAAATTAGCATTTCCTCAGATGTAACCTCACGTTGATTTCCTCGTCACCGAAATGTACAAGATTATCGTATTGGTCCAAGATATTCACAGAGAGATAATCAATGCTCCGTGCAACGACTGGCATGTAAATGACGTTTCTCGGTGTTTCCGAGATCTTATATCCTGGCGGTACATTGGGAAAAAATTCGTGTATGGTATGCCTAGGCTTCCCGTTCACATATGCACCGGTGGTGACACTGCACGTAATTCGCAGAACATTAACAGCACTGATCTTTATAGTGCTATCTGACTCGACCCAGTGACGGGGCTCGATTATTCTAGTGTTTGAGAATCCCAAGAGTTCTGCAATACTGTTGGGACCCTTGCTGAAATTCACACGATACATGCATCGAATCATACTCCTTAGTGTATTCCGATTTGCATGTATCTCGAGAACATCGTTTAGGTCAGTATTCACTAAATTCTCATTTTCTGCAATTTTCTCTTGCAGGTACTTGCTTATTGCATTCAATTCGTAGCACCCAACTGGTATAGTGATCACCTTATCATCATCGCCATAGTAAAACTTGTTATTTTTCTGATTTACATTGGGAATTGAGTTCCATGCCTGAAAATCTACAAGACCGAGCTCGTATGGACCATCGTAGAGATTGATTGGCGGGAAAAAGTCGACATTCAGCACAGACGTTCCACGACCACTTAATGTAAATGTACGTGACATTATTACCGAGAGTTATCGTGAAGAAATCTGACGCACAACTGGCCACAAATGCTGGTATCATAGCTCTGATAAGCATTGTAATTATAGTAGATTCTAATATTTGGCGGGAAATAATCAAACAATTCGGTGGGTGGTCTTAAATCACCAAATGAGTCAAAGTAAAGTACTCTATTTCCACGTTTAACGTATGCCACCCAATGAGTGCCCGGTCCACTCCAATCGTCCAGATTTATGATTGCACATTCATCGGAATGTGGACCATCGGGAGGTAGTGCATTACGCATAAAAACACCACGAAAGCCTCGAATATTTTTACAGACTTTAGCTAGCTGAATGTTGGTGGTAGGACCATCGGATGGTAATTTAACAATTATTTTTTTTTAACTTCTTTCTTCTTCTTCGACTTCTTGGTCACACCCTTACCATGCTTGTAAGGCGCTAGATAAAGCCCACGACCTCGTGCTAGTTCCATCGCACGATTGTGACGCTGCATTTCCTCCAGCTGTTTTCGTGCTGCCTTGGCATCATTCACGGCCTTTGCGATACCTGATGCTCCACCGGCCAATGCACCAAACGCACCGAGCAATGGTAGCAGTGGTAAAATCCCACCCTTTTTCATCATTTTCCTCTTCTTCTTCTTCTTACGCTTCGTAGTATCCTGATTAGGTATCCTTTTCCTAGCACAGAGGCCCATGCCAAGTTTCCTCTTTGCACTCATGGCGGTCCAAACAGCTGTTGCGTTTGCTCTCTCACCCAAGGTTGCGTCTCCAGCAGTGATACGCTCACGTGCACTATCGGCGAGAATCTTGTCAGCTCTATGTCGCTCCGGCAGTACTTTGCTACGTGAATAGGCTATATCGTGTTCCCTGCAAGCAGCGTCCAACTTGTTTATTCCACGTTCACCTCATTTCAATCGTTCTTGCAATCGTGTCCCCGGTCCACAAAACTGATAGCCCGGTAGGTGTAGTTCGACTGGTAGTTTGTTGAGCAAGCGGTTAAACAGACCACTTCCCAACTTTTTCCTAGACATTTGATTGCTCCTTTTTGCAGAGTTGACAGTTTCTCCTCATAGGAGCCGGACCATCAATCTGTGTGTACAGTAGAGGTAGATGCTTTATACAACGACGACAGGCTTGTACGTCACAATCAGACTGAATATGTGGCGCTAATTTTTCCCAAATGTGTTCTATTGCCTCGGGAAAAAACTTTAGCAGTACTGTACGGGGTATAGATTGAATTTCCTCGACACTAAGATTATAAATATCAGTTAAAACGTCTTTCATCGTAGCTGTCTACAGAGATAATGAGCACTTTTGGGCGAGAGAGTCGGTATAAATACCAATCGCATAGTTTCAGATCAGTCAGTTGCAGGTGGTAGATTGATAAAATGCGATTCGTGAAACATTATCTACGTATTCAGGTGACGAGCGTTGATAGACTGACGAAGCCTATGGCGAAACGACATGGAAAACTCTTACCATGCACAATACGTGGTATCGTTTGCGGCCCGTCAAATTGCGGCAAGACAAATGTACTGCTCAATCTGATTGAGAGTCCAAACGGTCTACGGTTCTCCAACGTCTACGTCTACTCAAAGTCGTTGCATCAGCCAAAATATCAGTATCTCCAACAGCTCTTGAGTAAAATTCCGGAAATTGGTTTTCACGCGTTCGCCAACAATAGTGATGTGATTGCGGTAAACGAGGCTTTACCGGACTCTGTCTTTATATTTGACGATGTCGCGTCAGACAAGCAGAACAATATCCGTGATTACTTCTCCATGGGTCGACACTCAAAGATTGACAGTTTTTACCTGTGTCAGACGTATGCCAAGATACCCAAACATCTCATTCGAGATAATACTAATTTCATGATAATATTCCGCCAAGACGGTACCAATCTGCGACACATTTACAACGATCATGTGAATACAGACATGACATTTGACCAATTCACCAAATTATGCTCACACTGTTGGCATGAAAACTATGGATTCTTGGTGGTGGACAAGGACAGTCCTCTTCAAGATGGACGATATCGAAAGGGTTTTAATGAGTTTGCATTGCTCTAATTAAATCAGTCTGATTAGATCAGTTCAACAGATCTGTCCTATAGCCTGTTTAGTTGATCAGTTTAACTGATTGGTTCAACAGACCTGTTCAACCAGTTCAACTGACCTGTTTATCAGTTCAACTGACCTGTTCATCGGTTCAACAGACCTGTTCAACCAGTTCAACTGACCTGTTCATCGGTTCAACTGGTCGATTCAATCAGTTCAACTGAATGGTTCAAAGATGGATGAGAAGGAGCTTATCAAGAAAATTGCTGAAACCAGTCAGATAATACGGAAGAAGCATCGAGCATTGAAAACTGGTAGACTTGAAAATGAGGAAGCGTTCACCGAAGCTTATCAACCGATAATTGCACCACTAAGGAAATTGGTATCAGTGACGGAACAGACAAAGAATCATGCAAAGAATAGCAGTAAAGAGGTATATGGTGATGATGATGATGATGAGGGGAACGATGAGATTGCAGATGATGATTATACCAATATGTCATATACAGGTATAATTGGTTCAACACCAATTGTAAAACAGTATGATACACTTGGACAAAGATTTGGCAGTAACAATTCGGTAGATCAGTCCAAACGTATGCGTTTGGATTCACGTCTCTCACCGATTGAGAGCGATCATGCATCGTACGCATCATCATCATCAGCAGCAGTAGCAGCTACTGCTGCTGCTGCTGCTACAACACCCTCTGTGCTTGAACAGTCTGTTCGTGAAATGATGCGGAGTCAGCCAGACGCTACAATAAATGCAATGTCCAAGAATCTTGGACCTAATGCGCGAGAATACATGAAATTATTCTTTGCCGACCCGAAAGATGTCATAGATAATGTTTATGGTGTGTATTACAAGGGTGATGATTTAATGCTTGGCAAAACAAGGTTTAAAGTCACTAAAAACGATACGATTATTGTCAATGATAAATCTTTTCCCGGCACACGGGGTCTGTTTGAACTAATTTTCAAGAAATCACCAAATCTAAATGTCTACACGGATAAAGATTTGAAAAACTATAAGGAAATTCTGGAGATTACAAAAGCACACAGACGTCAAAATTCTGATAAAAATCAAATGATTGGAAATAAAGGTTACAAGTATAAGAAAGTTATAGCACCGCTATTCAGACAAAATTCGAACATACAGAGAAAACTATATCAGCGACTGCAGTAGCAACAGCTCTCATGTCCACACCATCTTCCCAACACGAGGGTCATGGTATTTCAATGAAATTGGTTAATAGTAAACCTATCGAGTATGTACACTGGGATGATCCAAATGAACTGGTTGCTCGTCTCAGACTCTTGATTGCATCTCAATCGGCCGGTCACACTGGTCATGAAAATGAAATTTTATCGATCGTCGAGGAACTTCGCGAAGCCGATTTGATTCTATAAAAATATCGACAATTTGGGAAACGGTATCAGTTTAGCATGACTCATTGCGGTAGTATGACAATAATGCTAGAATGAAAAATAAAGTTTGGTTTAGAATCACGAAGAAGAAGGGGGCGGATTGGATTTCTGTACTCTGCCAGCTCTTGCAGCAACTCGTGCTCTGTTTCACTAGCAAAAAAGGAGAAGAAGAAGCAGAGGAATGAGTAAGGAAAAGAGACAGCTGGTCGAAGAACTGCATAAGCCTGCACGGCGAAATTTCCCACGAAGACGGGTAATCGTACGTGGTTACGATGATCTCTGGCAGGCAGATTTGGTTGATATGCGCAACTACAAAGACTCTGGCTACCAATACATATTGACATGTATCGATGCATTCTCAAAGTATGCTTGGGCTGCTGTACTAAAGACTAAGAATGCCGAGGACGTTAGTGCAGCGTTTGCTAAAATTCTGCAAAAGAGTGGAGGAGGAAGATGTCCGAGAAATCTGCAGACAGATGACGGCAAAGAGTTCTACAATGCCACATTCCGAAATCTCGTGAAAAAACATGCAATTAATCACTATTCGACATACAGCCCAATGAAGGCGTCGATCGTCGAACGTTGGAATCGAACGCTAAAGGCTGAAATGTGGAAGCAGTTTAGTTTAAATGGAAATTACAAGTGGTGTGCGATACTGCAAGATCTCGTCTCGGCTTACAACAAGAAACGCCATCGCACTATCCAGATGCGGCCTGTAGATGTGAGGCCCGATACTCTGATTGCAGAATTTAATCTGTCGAAAATTAGAAAAAAGCCGGCCAAATTCAAGATTGGAGATTTCATGAGAATAAGTAAATTTAAGAGAGTTTTTGCCAAGGGATACACACCAAACTGGACAACTGAAATCTTTGCAATTACCAAAGTTTGTTATACCACACCCGTCACCTATCTTCTGCAAGACTATCGTGGCAAAGACATTAAAGGCGGTTTCTACGAGTATGAATTGCAAAAGACAAAAGTTCCCGATACATATCTGGTGGAGCGGGTACTGCGCAAAAAGGATAATAAGATTTATGTAAAATGGTTGGGAATGGATTCATCGTGTAACTCTTGGATTAATAAAAATGACATTGTATAAGATTTCCAATAAATAATAAATAATAAATCAGTCTTTTATTCCACCAATCGTGTCTTACAATATTCATTTTGCATTATAAATACATTCCTCATTGCACATACTTTCCTCGCACAATGCCATGCACAGTGGTGAAATTTATCATTATTCACATAGTCCTTCAGACGAAATTTAAACATTTGATCGTCAAATTCTCTAATGTTCAACGTCGGGTAAAAATCTCTGAGCCATGTAATCTTCTCCAGTCCCTTTACGTATACGGTGATGGTCTTCACATCATCCTCATCCTGGAGAATCATTCGGATTATATCATTCATCAGCTGACTGCACTGTTTGTATGGTGTATAACCATCAGTCCAGCAAAATCCATGATGATTGTTGCGCAGCCAAGTTGCCCGTTTTATTTCCTCATTGGTCAGCCAATTGTAGGAAAAGGGCTCCCTGAAGACTAAATGTTGTAGTCTCTTTCCGTAGAGGGCGGCAAACTCTTTCACGATGAATCTCTTATTGTCCAGAGTAAATCCCTGCACATCGATAAAAATCACTTTGGTGCACTCCATGACAACTATTGACCTCTGACTAAATTAAGGCTCTCTGCACCAGCCACCTTTATACATTCGAAAACGCTTACATTGCAACTACTTAAATCTATAGTAAATACTAATAAACTATACTAAACTTATTTTATAGTGCCCCCACGGAAGAGTCGAGTATGAATCATCATCATCATCTGTGAGGAGGTAACGTTTGTCGTCATGCGGACTAAGAGCAATTTTTCCCTGTGAAACGGAATAGACTTTGTGCAATTTGGATCTTATATTATTCTGAACTCTAATTTTCTCCGTTGAATTCTGCAAACATTCAACATAATCTTCGAAAGTTATCTCCTTTGCAATCACATAATTTTTCACTCCTTTAGCCTTTTTTACAATTTCAGCAGACCCATTTACCTTCAGAGAATACATTTTCGATCTTAGTCCCACAAATTCACTCATAATTTTCCCGTTGTTCTCATCTTTCATGAGACCGGGGATTTTCTTATTTAAGAGCGGGATATTGTAGATGTTGTCAGGTGGATAGTCACTTGTATCAAATTTGTGAATATCCCGCCTCATGATTTGATAAACGTCCTCACAGATAATGTCATAAATCAAACTATCCGTATCAGTATAAAGAACCTTACAACTAGACCCGAATGTGTGATGCATATAATCATAATGAAATTCATACAAGCAAGTTTTTGAAATATCTAATATGGACATGCCTACGTAAATTGGTTTATCAAATTTAACTGATAATTTGGAAAGTTCAATAGCGGCCAGATTCTCATTGAATATCGCGCGACTGTGAAAATTTGGCTTGGAGATTAACGCTTCAGCCCCATATCTTCCCTCCCACTTGGTCACGAGCTTCACGTCAACGCGATTTCGCACATTCTCCATCGTTTTCCCGAAAACTGCATTGTTCATCAGCTTAAACAGATTTTTCTCAAAATCATTCTTCGCGGTTGTACGTAATCGCGTATTAAGCTGGATGTAAGAGTTGAGCCAGGTGGACTGCTGAAACCGTAAACCACGATGGATACGCTTGAGTACAAGACCATGTCGCAGACATTGCTGTAGCGCACGGTAGTGTATCACATAACGCTCCTTATCGCTTACGGTTGCAAGCAGCTTCACCTGACTCGATGAACCCGACGGTTTTTCACGAACCGGACAGAATGGTAAATCACTGTGCTTGTCATGAAGCTCGCGTGGGTACTCGAGATCCACCTCAAGGATGTATCCGATTGGGGAATCCATGGGAACGCTAAAGACGTTAAAATGTACAGCGTCCTCCATCCATTGGAAGTCGTGTGTCGGCAATGGTTGACTCATTGCCCAACCATACAAGTTATTCACATCAAAGTACATCAGGTAACGCGATGCTTCCTCCGGATTAAAATCAGACATGTACTTATTATTGGCTTTAGCATATCGATGGGAGCACTGACTCAAACCACCGCGTATTCCACGTTCAATGAATAAAAGCATATCAATGTCGGTAAATAATTCTAGTTTAACATTAGTAAATTTTAACATTGCATCCCAGGTGAAGCCTGGGAGCGTATAATAATGTGCAGGATCTAGTGTATAATTTTCAATGCAGCTATCGCGAAAATTCTCGAAAACATCAGCCAATAATAGTACGTCAGTCTTTAAATAAAGGTCACTGTACTCTCCAAGCGTTCTCACCTGGAATCTGGTCCACACATCTACGGCATGATTATATGCATCATCCATTATATTGCTATCGGTTAATCTATTGTAAAATGATTCACGTGTAGGTAAAGCCATCTCTTCCAATTTGGACAGATCGTCCACATAGTCGTAAGGAAAAATACCTTTCTTCGTAAGTAAATTAAAATGATTATCGTCTAAATTTGGAAACTGTGATTTTAGATTTAATAATTGTGATTTTTCTAAATATGAACTAAGCTTGTCCAGACTAGAGGCTAAAAATTTAAATGAATCTATAAAACGCAATTTAATATTGTATTCTTGAACATATTTTGTAAATGAAATGTATTTTTCCTTATTCAGGGGGAGTAGTTCGATCTGTCCCCCGAAAGCGTTCGCGATCTCTTCAATTACAAAATGTGCATCGTAGCCTGATAAATTGTGAAAAATTACTGGAATAACATGCGAATCTTTAAAGTTTAAATTACAACTATTGTGGGCAGGTCCCCTATATCTACCATTAATATGATCATGATCGCGAACTACTATATCGCCTGGAAGAAACGGCTTTTTACAGATATGACACTGTGAATCGTGCGCGTGTCATCTTAAATCTAACAAATTGAGCGGTTGCATAGGTTGCTCACTGTTCAGTTTGTCTCGTGCAAATCGTGCAATTTCCAACAATTCACGAGCAAACCAATTTGAACAATCTAAGCCGCGGTATGAACTATATCCAGTAAGAGTCTCATCTCTATTACACTTAAAATAATAACCTACACTAAATGGTATGTGATGCTGATAAGTGTTTGTGTTCTGTGAGGGATCCGAATTGTTCACCTTTCTTAAAAGACACTCAAAATCAGCATACACTATAAACGGTACACGTTCACTGTTCTTAATGTTTTTAAAACTAATCCATCGATTGTCTGCAGTGGGGTGAACCGCTCTCACAGGTTTCACACGTTCACAGTCTACAATGTGATGATCCAATTTCTCCCGAGTGTGGAAATAGTGGAGACATCTGCAATATAATTACTAATTAGACACTGAAAAAAAAAAAATTTTTTTCTCTTCTTTTCCCATCCTTACCTATCACATATAAACTTTGAAGACCTATGTTTGTTGAGCTGCATTCCAACGAGACGTGACAGGTTCTTGATGCATGTAAAGTGTCCGATTCCCTCAGAATCAGTTAGAAGCAGTAGATTAACGTGTCTCGCACGTTTCAACGTGGTCAGCTGTAGTGGTACTATTTTACCAGCATCCTCAGCATCACACTCCGTGGTGAAAACATTGATCGACACATCATTATCAAATTCAAATCTTCTAATTTCCCGCAAAGATGTTGGGAAGGAAATGTTTTCAATGTTCAACACTGATCTGTAGTGCGGATATGATTGAGTGCGGCTTGTATGCTGGGTAGCTGGAAATAGTGCCGCTACAACTGACCATGCGAAACATGCATTGTCCGAACTATCAATGTTAATCACTGCCTTCTTCTTCTGAATGTAGTCGGGTAAACGTATACATGCACCGGATCGCAGAGGATTATACTTGTTCACGTTTAACTGTAAATGTATAATCTGTGTCAATTTCCACCCACTGTCACGCTCCTGGAATTCTTCCAGCTCCCTCAGCAGCGGTTCCTTCACATGCTCACGATACCACCCACTCGAATTGTCTGTGGTGAAGAGCGACAAATTCTTGGTGGCAAAAGTCTTCACTTCGCTCTTCTCACCACTTTCAAAGTTTGCGCAAAAAACACAGTTCACTTTCACAGATGTAAACTTTTGCAGCGCGTGAGAAAGTTTATCAGCAACTATCTCTTCGGATTCCTGAAGGAATAGCTTCGGGTCCATATAATTAAAATTAACAACCATCCCACTAAACAAACGTGATTTGAAGGATGACTCCAAATCTTCCCACTGTAGGTGAGATGGTTGTTGTGATGTACCAGCACCAAACTTGGAGAGTCTTGCTCTCTGCGCCCGTAGGAGCATACACTTTAGACGTGCAATTTCAGCAAATTTTTTCTGCCTCAGTCCGACAGATGTATTATTATCAATACTTTGATTGATTGAATCAATATAATTTACACATTGAATCTTCCAATGCTTAAACTCTATGGGAGTTTTAATTAATCTTAAAGATTTAATTAGCGTAGCCTCCATTTTTCCAAGTAAACCAATGTGTCTACTGTAGTATAATTTTAAGCCAAGTATACCTATCTGTGATTCAATTCCTACTGAAGTACAATAAAAATCTACAGCCACTAAATATTATCTTAGGTGCAAGATTTCATTGATGATGATGAAATTTGCAGTCAAAATGCATCGATAGAAAAATGTAATTGGACAAAAAAAGAGAGGAGTCATATCTGCTATAAAATGCTTAAATCTAATTGGATCCCAGGTGAGATGTGTCACCAGTCTCATATAAAATGCTTAAATCTTATTGGGCGGGCTAGGTGAGACGCACACACACACACATGTCTGTTGCTGCTGCTGTCTCCATGATGCATTTTTGGGCGGAGGTTTGGCCACACGTGCCACGATGATCGGGTCATCGTACAGCCTCCTTCGCACAATTAGAGAAAGAGATAATATCGCTTGGGTGGGGGTTTTGGCACGTGCCGTTAGCGACAACCGCGCGTTATCATTGATACACGTCAGACAGAGATGCAATGAAATATTAAATGTATTAGAAAGAGACTCACCTTCTTCCAGGTTACTGCCCCAACTGCATCTGATACTTGTCCCCCTTCATCCCACCTCCATGTTTTCAAGGTTCATCTTCTTCTTGCAGGAATTTGATGATCTACACTACCCCCCACTCCATTGGACTGCACATGTGTGGGTAATTTCATACCCCTCCGCACACCCCTCACCACCATGTTCACTTGTATGGGTGTGTCCGTGTAAGATTTTGCTCTCACAACTACATGAATTTACATGGCTCGCACTCTTGCACTATTAGCAATTTTTGAGATTTTGAAGGTCAATTAATGCGTCAATCGCATAGGTGGGGGGTAGATCGGAATGTGCTGACATTGCAAAAAAAGTGCTGACTAATTGGACTTTGTACCCTCCCCGCTCACCCGCACCTCACCCCCTCACCTACAAGTGTGCATGTGTGGTGTGTCTGTGTGTGTCGGTGTGACACTAACACGCGTTGGTCCAGAATCCCCATAGCTTCTCTACTTCTGTATCCATGTATAAAATTTTACAGAAATTACCAAATTCTTTACTCATATAATCATAATGAAAATTATACAAACATATTTTAGAAATATCCAATATTGACATGCCAACATAAATTGGCTTATCAATTAATATACTTATTTTATTCATTTTTACGGCTACAAAATTCTCATTAAAGATGATTCGACTATTAAAATTAGGTTTAGAAATATATGAACTAACACCATAGCGACCATCCCATTTCGTTAATAATTTAATGTCTACATAATTTCTAACATTTTCCATTGTTTTACCAAAGACTACATTATTCATTAGTTTATAAAGATTTTTTTCAAAATCACTAGTTGCTTTTATACGTAAATTAGTATTTAAATCAATATATTTACGTAACCATGGTTTTTGTTGAAATTGTATAATGGTATAATGTTGTTAAAAGTTTTTTATTTCGTTTGCTTTGTTTATCATCATCATCATCATCAACATCATTATTATTATAATTTGGTATATCATGCGTAGGACAAAATGGTAGATCTGAATGTACATCATGAAGGTCTTGTGGATAGTGTAAATCAACTTCCAATATATAACCAATATATTAATATATTAATTATATTGAGAGTAATTGTACTAATAAACGAATAATATTTGTTAATTATATATTATATTTTTCATTATTTTCCACTTTTCGCCACTGTTGCACCGCAACAACACGCCGAGGTCCAAACGTCGGATGCTCGACGAAGATTTCGGTATTGGGTGATAAAGTCAAACACTAGAATTTGAGCTCAGCGGATGTCCTTTATTGCTCAATAGGTGGAAAAGCCTTTCGGCATAAAAACCACCTTTCGCGTACAATGTTCACTTATAATAACTGATTGTCTTATAATATTGTCTAGATAAACTTATCCCGAATTACACTTGGTTCGATAATTCACCTTAAGTGATTAACTGAATAATCGCATACAGACTAATCACTTCAGAGATATTCGCGATCTCTTAACATTCTTCGCGACGGACCATGGAGAGAACCGACCATTTTAGACAATGGTCGGCGGTACTCCTTTTAGATAAAGTTGGCGGCTGACTTCCAAAGATCGCTACTGCGTTTGTTCATAATCAGCCGCAAACATAAAGAACATAAAACTAACTAAAAATAGGTCCGAAAGAACGCAGTTCGATAGAATATGAAACCATAACTAAAAATAGGTTCTGAAGAAATCAGTTCGATGGAACATACTCCCCCGCGTTGATCATTGATGATCAACTCATTCACGTTCATTTCCCGCTGGTAATGGACACAGTAAGTTCACACAACGTTGTAGAGTAGCGTTGGCCGTTTTGATGGTTGCTGTTCGGACGACACCGTCGTTTCCAGGATGTACTTGTATCACTCGTCCTAGAGCCCACTGGTAGCATGGAAGACCCTTGTCCTTCAGTAATACGATCGTATCTACCTTCAAGTTGTCCATCGGTTTAATCCACTTTTGTCGCTTCTGCAATTCAGACAAATACTCCAAATACCAGCGTTTCCAAAAATGTTGTCGTGCTTGGATTATTAACCGCCAAGAAGATAGTCGGTTCTGTGGTATTAATTTCAAATCTGGTTCGGGTAACGCATTCATTGGTCTCCCGATTAAGAAATGCGCTGGTGTTAATGCGATTGGGTCATTCGGGTCTGAGGATAATGTACAGAGGGGCCTGGAATTCAGGACCGCCTCTATTTCTATCGTTAGAGTATTCAACTCTTCGTAAGTGTATAGCTGACCACCTACTGTTCGTTTTAGATGGTGCTTGAAAGTTTTTACGGCAGCCTCCCACGAACCCCCGAAATGCGGACTTAGGGGTGGGGAAAAATGCCATTTAATGCGTTTCGAAATAGCAAAATGTGCTATTTCGTTTTTCGTTTGTTCGGTTTGTAAGGATTGATATAATTCGTGGAGCTCGTTACGAGCCCCCACGAAATTTGTGCCATTGTCGGTGAATACTTCTGCTGGAACCCCTCGTCTTGAGACGAATCTGCGTAATGCTGCCAAAAAAGCCTGCGTGGTCATATCACTAGTGACCTCAATATGAATAGCGCGAGATGCCATGCAAATGAAGATACAACCATAAACCTTGATTTTATTTCTATTTCTATACCTTTTTTCCTTCACATAGAATGGACCGCAAAAATCAATGCCAACATTCATAAAAGGTTCTGCTTCCCTAACCCGAACGGTTGGTAAATTTGCCATCTTATATTTCACGGGATTTGCATCAAATCGATGACATACGACGCATTGACGAATGACCTTACGTACTTGATTTTTCCCGTCAAATATCCAGAAGCGCTGTCGTAAGGTGGCTAATGTAATTTGAATTCCCGAATGACAATTTTCCCGATGAATTTTCTGAATAATTAAATCCGTTACATGATTACGTGATGGTAATAAAATGGGATGTTTCCTATCGAATGATAAATTGGCATTTTTCAACCGACCGCCTACTCTTAATAGCCCTGTTTCATCCAGAAAAGGATTCAAAGCCGAGAAAGATAACCTTGCATGTTCACCCCTTTTCCTTACGTCCTCTATTTCCCTTCCAAATTGATCTTCTTGCAACCATTTTAGCACTCGCGTCTCCGCGATATTCAGTTCCCTTGTAGTAAGGAACCCTCTAACCTTCGTTCGATATCTTAAGCAATGGGCGATTGCTCTCAACAAAGTTGGATAAGACGAAAATCTCTTAAACCTATCTTTATCATTTGTTTGCAACGCAAAACACAGGACTGACCGCAACTCCGGAATCGACCCCTCGTGTGATTTTCGTTGTTGAAGCGGCCAGGAAGACGCCTGCTCCCATAAGAAGGAGGGCCCTGCAAACCAGCTTTTGTTTTTGTATAATAGATCGTATGGCAATTGTCCACGGGACAATGCGTCTGCGGGGTTTTCTTCCGAAGTCACATGGCGCCAATCTCTAATGTTTGAGTTGCTTCTAATTTCCGCTACTCTATTTGATACGAATACCTTCAATTTTTCCGGAGACGTCTTAAGCCACGCCAGTACAATCGTTGAGTCGCACCAAAAATGCACTGAATCGAATATTGATCCGACGGCTTGTAAAATATCCCGGTATATTCTTGAAAGTAGAAGCGCCCCACAAAGTTCGGCACGCGGGATCGTTATATCCTTTAATGGGGCAATTCGTGATTTGGCGCAAAATAAATTACAATAAACCTTCTGCTCTCGGTTTATGGATCGGACGTAAAAACACGCCCCATATCCCACCTGACTTGCGTCGCAAAAACCATGCAATTGAATCTCCACCGGATCATCAATTATAAGCCGTCTCCTTATTGAACAATTATTAATTTCATTCAATTGCTGAATGAAATTTGACCATTCGGTATGTATCTGTTGGGGGACTGACTCATCCCAAGTAAGTTCGCTCTTCCAAATTCTCTGCATCATGCCCTTTGCATACAGTATTATGGGTCCTAAGAGGCCTAATGGATCATAAATCTTGGCAATAGACGATAAAATGTTGCGCTTCGTCACCTTATCTGACAATATAATAGGATCTACCTTGAAACCCAATTTATCGGAATCCATACTCCATATGACGCCCAAAGTGTTGTGCACCGAATTTTTGTCCAGTACCAATTCATTGGTCTTATCAACCTCGCGTTCGGAATTAAAAGCGGTTGGATGATTCGACGCCCACTTACGCATCACGAACCCTCCACGTTTTAATAAATCCGAAATTTCTTCCCTTATAGCAGGAAGTTCACTCGCCGTGTCGGTACCTGTCAATAAATCGTCCACATATAAATCGCGGTTTATTATAGCTGCCGCCCTCGGAAAACTGGATGATTCATCCTTTGCCAATTGTTTAAGTGTTCTCATAGCTAAGAACGGTGCTGAAGCCACTCCGAATGTTACGGTATTCAATTGATACGTTTGCACCTTGTCATTCTTTCGCCATACAATACGTTGATATTTCCGATCGTCCGGATGTATCCAAATTTGTCGATACATCTTCTCGATGTCCGCGGTTATTACATATTGATGTAACCGAAATCTCATTAAATGGTCAACTAATTTATCCTGGACCGTTGGTCCGATCATTAGTACATCATTAAGCGATCGTCCAGAATTTGACTTCGCAGAAGCATCAAACACCACGCGTAACTTGGTAGTCGTACTGTTTTCCTTAATCACTGCGTGATGTGGCATATAATAGCCATCTTCATCAATATCGACGACTTCGGTCATATGTCCTAATTCCAGATATTCTGTCAATACTCTTTGATATTCCTTATTTAATGCGGCATCCCTAGATAATTTCCTTTCCAATGCCCGTAACCGACGGATCGCCATAACGCGTGATTCTCCTAAGTCTGCATTTTGAACCTTGAACGGTAACCTCAGCATGTACCTGCCCGTGGACAATCGTTCAGCCGTTTGATTGAAATGAATTTCGCACGTATTTTCCGTATACCCCTCATCTAATTCGAATCCCTTAGACGGTTTTAATTCTTCGATTTCCCAGAATCTTGTTATTTGTGACGATAGCAGTGATGTGTTAAATGACATACTTGTTAACGCGGTTTGTGCCGCCGATATCTGTTCTACATTTGACCATCCTGGTCCACCTGCTACCACCCAACCCAACCGAGTTTTTTGCAATATTAAATCCGCATTGTTACTTGACAAATCAATTTGTCCTATAGAGAGCATTGATACCGTCGGGCCCGCGCCAATTAACATCTCCACTGGTCGCGGTTTATGAAAGTCGGGGTCCGCCAATCGAATTCGCGGTGGTATTACCATAGACTCTCGGTTGAAAGGCTCCTTCGGAACTAAATCGGAAACGCAAGACACCGTTAAAAAGGTTAAGGATCGTTGATAATTCGAAACCATTGACTTAAAAACTATTTGTACATAGTGACTCGACGATCCGGCTGACGAAGCCATGGTATCAATTGGAATTTTGCACGGAACCAATGACAAACGTAATTCCCTTGCGAATCTATATGAAATAAAATTTGCTGTTGCACACGTATCTAACAATGTCCGACATTGTTTAAAATTCCCGTCAACATCGCGAACTTGCACTATGGCCGTTATCATTAATTGTTGTACAAGTGGCGATCGCGACATTGCAGTCAAGACAGTATGTCTTGCATCTAGTCATGCAGGACCCTTCTCCGTCTCTGACTTATCCGGCGCACTGACGACCGCGACTGGTTCATCTGCCCTTGGTAAATGTAGTAATGAATTATGTCTTCTATTACAGACCTTACAAAAGCTGCGCGTACACGGACCGGGATGCTTGCGTAGGCAATTGAAGCAAAACGACGCCCTCTTCACTACCTCAATTCG
The DNA here is from genome assembly GCA_037305995.1 of Sclerodermus sp. 'alternatusi'. Taxonomy (NCBI): domain Eukaryota; kingdom Metazoa; phylum Arthropoda; class Insecta; order Hymenoptera; family Bethylidae; genus Sclerodermus; species Sclerodermus sp. 'alternatusi'. The sequence goes on from JBBEEM010000020.1 coordinate 264,665, forward strand.
ACGCGGTATTGCGAGTTTTAAAAATTCACTACACTGATACAACGCGTGTGGCCTTTTGCACATTACGCAACTTGACGTATTGGTTACTAATGCATGCGCTCCCGGACTATGAAATCTGGCCCTTTTTCCGACATGTACGTCTCTTTTTGAGTTACGTTCGTCCACTACCGACTCAGAAACTTCTCTTTTCGATGCGCGAATTGCTGTTTGTGATACAAACGTACACAATTTCTTAAATGACGGTAATTCATCGTTTGTCAGCTCGGCTTCCCATTTTTTCGCTGTTTCTTCAGGAATCTTTTGTTCCAGTAAGTAAACCAACATGTCCGAACCCACAGAAGCCCCCAATGATTCAAGAGCACTGACATGCTGCTGTGCCGCATCCGACAACTCGATCAATCCGTCATGCGTTTCGCGCTTCAATTTTGGTAATTCGCATATTGCCTTTAAATGTCGCGTCACGATGATTCTCTTTATTTCATATGACTTTTGTAAGAAATCCCATGCACGTTTATATCAGGTCAGTCCAAAAGTTCGTGCGCATTTTTGGCAAATTTTTAAATAGTATAAATAAAATACAATTTAACATTTTAATCAATTATATATTTTCCTCCACTATCTACAATTTCTTGCCATCTTACAGGTAACTTTTTAATTCCATTGCTGTAAAAAGTCTTTGGTTTTGACGTAAAGAAACTTGAAAGTTCATTTTCTACATCCTGTTAAGAATTAAATTTTTTTCCTATTAAAAAATTTTGTAGGGCACGAAATAAATGAAAATCACTTGGAGCAATATCCGGAGAGTAAGGAGGATGTGGCAAAAGCTCCCAATTAAATTCATTAATTTTTTGAAGCGTTGTTCGAGCCGTATGCGGTCTAGCGTTATCATGGTGAAACAACACATTCTTGATATTCACCAATCGCGGGCGTTTTTTAATTAACTCTGAGATTAAACGGCAAAGTTGTTCACTATAAACATTTGCATTAATGGTTTGATTTGGTTCTAACAGTTCATAATGAATCACACCATACATATCCCACCAAACACTCAGAAGAATCTTTTTAGGGTGTAAAGACACCTTTGCTGTTGGAATTGGCTGCTTATCTTTATCTGTCCACTGTCTTTTTCTTGTGACGTTATGATAAATAATCCATTTTTCGTCACCTGTTACCAAACGGTCTAAAAATGGCTCTCTTTCGAGGCGCGATAAAAGGGAAGTGCAGATGTTTATTCGCTGCTGCAAATTGGCTTCGGATAGCTCATGCGGTACCCACTTTCCAAGCTTGGATATTTTCCCAATTTCCTTTAAGTGACGACAGACTGTTCCATGAGATGAATCCATCTTTTCTGCGATCTGATCAACTGTTAATTGTGGCTCTGATTCCACAAGATTTTTAAGAACGTCGTTATCAAAATTGACAGGACGTCCTGAACGGGGTTCATCATAAACGCTGCTTTCTCCAACTTTAAATTTTTTAAACCATTTCTGGGCAGTCCTTACACTGAGAGTTTGTTCACCATGCACATTATTAATTTTTATCGCTGCAGATCTGGCAGATTCGCCACACGAAAATAAAAAATATAGCACAGCACGTTTATATTGATTATCAATATTCATTTTCTATAGGTACTAATATGCGTTAAATGCTTACGAGAATTGGTGACAAACTGATCAACAGATAAGTCAAACGATGACAAGTTTCGACAGGTCCGAAATCTTATTGATCTAGTAGTAAAATATAGCGAATCTGAAGTATGCAATTAATGCGCACGAATTTATGGACTGACCTGATAGTTCTCCGAACTATCATCATAGATGTCTATTTTCTTCGCTGCCTTCCCTATTAAGCTTGATCGTAGATAAATTAATTTCTCTACTTCGTTTAAATCATCCCGGTGATCTATCATAGCCTTGAACGTGTTTTTAAATGACATCCACTTCTCGTAGCTGCCGTCGAACTTAGGTAAATTTGCGATCGGTAATTTTACCCTTTTCGTATTAGACGCGCCGACTTCTGAATCCGGATGATTATTAACATTAGGTATTTCGTTCGCTTGTGTTAATTGTTTGATTGTCGTATTTAATGCATAAAACGTATCCTCTACTTCATTAAACTCTGTTGTCAATTGTTCGGATTCGTTTTCTAATGAAAACTCATTGTAGAGTTGTTCAAACGCATTGAATCTGGAAGTAAGTCTTTCCAGTCGTAATTGTATGTTGATTAAATTGAGATCACCCTTATCTACAATGTTTTGCAGATGGGTGATCTGACCACGAATGACCCGTCGCTGTTTGTTAAAATGTATATTGCCTTGTTCGGCCATGATCGTTTCTATTTAATGATTAAATATAAAACTTAGCTTCGATGGTAATTTCGTGACTGCGATGAGATGATCCAATTGTTCCTTCCTGCTGTTCCTCTGATCGTTGGTCAGTCACAAAAAGGTCCTCAGACCTCACAGGAGGCACCAAAAATGATGTTGCACCGCAACAACACGCCGAGGTCCAAACGTCGGATGCTCGACGAAGATTTCGGTATTGGGTGATAAAGTCAAACACTAGAATTTGAGCTCAGCGGATGTCCTTTATTGCTCAATAGGTGGAAAAGCCTTTCGGCATAAAAACCACCTTTCGCGTACAATGTTCACTTATAATAACTGATTGTCTTATAATATTGTCTAGATAAACTTATCCCGAATTACACTTGGTTCGATAATTCACCTTAAGTGATTAACTGAATAATCGCATACAGACTAATCACTTCAGAGATATTCGCGATCTCTTAACATTCTTCGCGACGGACCATGGAGAGAACCGACCATTTTAGACAATGGTCGGCGGTACTCCTTTTAGATAAAGTTGGCGGCTGACTTCCAAAGATCGCTACTGCGTTTGTTCATAATCAGCCGCAAACATAAAGAACATAAAACTAACTAAAAATAGGTCCGAAAGAACGCAGTTCGATAGAATATGAAACCATAACTAAAAATAGGTTCTGAAGAAATCAGTTCGATGGAACAGCCACCCTTGAAAATCTGCAATTAATGACATCAGAGTATGACGTCATAGGGCATGCAATGGCGAAATAGGGGAGAGTTGCCGAATTTGGACCACCGCCTAGATTGGACCACCACTGTATATAGCTTGTTTACCACATATATGTTCTAATGTAGGCAGTATATTAAGCATTAGTGTAAACCACGCTGCTAGAGAAAGTAGCAGTACAGTACGTCACTTGACAGTGTTTATATAAGATATTTAGTATTGTGATAGATCACAGTTAAATATTTTGATAAGCAACGAAATCCTCTTTATTGTTATTAAAGTAAGTAACAAAATATTGTATTACATATTTAGAAAGCAAATTTAATCAGGTATGAATTACTGTTCTAGTTTTATTACCATAAGTTAAAAGTAAAATTACATAGAATATTTTGCCATTATGAATCAAGTTGCCCAGGTTGGACCATATCGTAGTTGCCCAAAATGGACCAGTCCAATTTAGGAAACCGTAATAAACTACAATCCAAGTTAAATTTTTAGGTCTTTTAGGGACGATATGGCTAAAAGAGGACATTACGGACGTTGGTCCGAAAGTGACTTATTAAAAGCTGTTGCAGCTTATAAAAATGGTGATATTGGCTTAAATGAGTGTAGTCGTGTTTATCTGGTACCCAAAGCAACTATAAAGAGACATGCAGATGGAAAAAATGCTTTTATAAATGAAACAAAAGCACTTGGTAGACAACCTACATTTAATAAAGATATGGAAACAATTTTAAGCAAACATATTCTTGAACTAGAAGAAAGTTTTTTTGGCTTGACTATCCAAGAAGTACGAAAACTAGCGTTTGATGTCGCTGGAAAATATTCTTTGCCACATAGCTTTAATAAAGAAAAGAAAATAGCAGGAAAAAAGTGGTTTTACTCATTTATGCGCCGAAATCCACTGCTGTCAATAAGAAAACCCGAAGCTACATCAATGGCAAGAGCACGAGGTTTTAATAGAGAGAACGTAGACCATTTTTTTGATATTTTGGAAAAGATTGTTGATGAGTTTAAGTTCACGGCAGATACTGTATTTAACGTCGATGAATCGGGGTTTACAACAGTACAGAAAACTTTACAAAAAGTTGTTGCCCGCAAAGGTAAACGCCAAGTAGGAGGCATAACAAGTGCTGAACGTGGCGTTCTTACAACTATGGTGTGCGCAGTCAATGCTGCTGGGTTTTATGTTCCTCCGATGATCATTTTTAAAAGAAAAAAATTTAACAATGATCTTAAGATTGGGGCACCCCCGGCAAGCCTTGTTACCATTTCAGAATCAGGTTACATCAATTCTGAATTATTTATTAAGTGGTTGAATCATTTTAAAACTCATGTAAACTGCAACAAAGATAAGAAAGTACTTTTGCTGCTTGATGGGCATACGACACATAGCAAAAACTTAAACGCTTGCACCTTTGCTCGTGAAAATGGAATAATATTACTGCAGTTGCCTGGGCATACCACCCATCGTTTGCAACCCCTAGATGTTGCTTTCTTTGGGCCGCTCCAGAAATATTTTGTTCAGGCACAAGAAACTTTTCTTCGTCAATATAAAGGTGATAAGATATATCAAACACAAATACCTAAATTATTAAATGCAGCATATGGCAGAGCGGCAACCGTGTCAATTGCTGAAAACGCTTTTCGTGCCACTGGTATCTGGCCAGTTAACAGGCATGTTTTTCAGGATTATCAGTTTGCAGCATCAGATATGTTACAACCTCAACATTGTGCTACTACTTCAGAATCTGAAATAATTACAGAGAATTCTGCAAGTACATCAGCAACTAGGTTATTAAAAGACCGTGGAAGCGACAGCAATTTGGCTATAGTTGATATTCCTCAGGAGAAAAAAAGTAAAAACTTCAAGGATATTGTTCATGAAATATTACCCCCAATACGAAATTTACAGTCAGGTTCATCGTCTTTCCGAGCACAAGATAGTATTGCTCAGAAAGCACAATTATTATCAACTAATGATAATATTCTAAAATTGAAACGTAGCAGCGAAACAAAATCACGCAATATTGGAAAGAAAAAATGTGCGAAAGAAAAAAAAAATGTAAAAAGACAAAAAGTAGAAGTGAACGATAGATGGTTTTGTACCATATGTGAAGGAATAAGGGAAGAAGATATGATCCAATGCATTAGTTGTCACGCTTGGGTTCATACAAAATGTGCTGGGGTGAATCTAAGGATCAAAAAATATTTTTGTTTCGATTGCACTTAATGGTCCATTTTAAGGAACCTGTGGTCCATCATAAGAAACCAGTTTCCTTGATTGGACCGAACCCTCAATTTTTAAAAATTAATTTTTTGTTAAAATGAAACGTTTAAAAAATAAAATAGTTGTGTTTCCTTAAAGACAACACTAATATGATTTATTTTCAACTAAACCTTTTTATTAAAAATTTGTATGCAAGCTCATATATTAGAAAATGTGTAACTGGTCCAAATTCGGCAACTCTCCCCTACATGTTCCGAACATAATTAGATGTAAATAATTTGAAAAAAAAATTATAAATGTTTACTTTTCACTACCCTGGAAAATCTGCAATTAGTGACATCAGAGTATGACGTCATAGGGCATGAAATAGCGAAATACGTGTTCCGAACTTGAATAGATGGAAATAATTTGAAAAAAATATAAATTTTAACTTTTCCTATCACTTGAAAACTTTTTATTAATGACGTTATAACGGGTGGTGCCGAGTTACGCACCGATTTATTCAGCACGGCCGAATTCAGCACGGCTTTTTTCAGCAAAGTCAAGATTGCGCACGACCAGACTCAGCACGACCTATTTATACACAGCGAATATTATGCACGACCGAATTGCGCACCATTTGTTTTTGGAAATAGACCGAATTCAACACAAAATTAAATTAACAAAAATATAACTAGATTCCTGCATAAAATAAAATTAGTGGGGTCCATTTCGACAGAAACAAATTCGACACACGTTTTTTTAACGTTTTCAATTTTAGTACGGATTTTTTGAAGCGACATTTTTCAACATTTCAAATTGAAATTAGAATAAGGAAACGAGGTTCTAAGTAGTTAACATCTGGTGGTGTGTATTGTCAACTCGTCGAAAACACGCGTGTCGAAGTGGTATGTATCGAAATGGAATCCACTAATTTTATTTTATGCAGGAATCTAGTTATATTTCTGGTAATTTAATTTTGTGTTGAATTCGGTCTATTTCCAAAAACAAATGGTGCGCAATTCGGTCGTGCATAATATTCGCTGTGTATAAATAGGTCGTGCTGAATCTGGTCGTGCGCAATCTTGACTTTGCTGAAAAAAGCCGTGCTGAATTCGGCCGTACTGAATAAATCGGTACGTAACTCGGCTCCTCCCCGTTATAACATGACGTCATAGAGCTTGATATAAGGAAATACGTGATATGAACTTAAATAGTTGGAGATACTATTAAAAAATATTATAAATTTTCAACGCTAACTTACAAAAATTAGTGAAATCCCCCTAAAAAACATCCCGATGTAAAAAAATACGCTAAGTAGTTATCCCCGTCTTAAAACCCCCTTATTCAAAAAATATATATTATTTATACACTTATTTAATGAATTCTCTTAATAAAGGTATAACAATAAAAAGAATATATTTATTTGAAATATATAGTCACTACAAAAAATACATTATTTTTCTTATCTTGTTAAAAAGTATTGAAATCATATATAGAAAAAGCCAAGTATGTAATCTTTATTTATTCTCAGCATATAGTTTATAAACAGTATGCATAAAAAAGGGAAACTGCATTTGAAACGCAGATAGTTTATAAACAAATTGCATAAAAGTTTTCTATATATAGTTTATAAACAATTTGTTTCTAATTTTTTTATACAGAACTTGGCGAGCCTCCATGCTTTTTTAAATAACACACAATAATCATGTTAATTAAAAATGTCACACTCCTTATAATATATAGGAAAACGTTATAATTTCATAACTGCTACATGAAAACATCCGAAAATTCGTCGAGTGACATGCATTCGTATTTATTACATGAAAAGAAGAGAAAATTCGTTAGCAGGAATTCCTAGTTGCTACAGGAGAAAAGCAGAGAAATTGTCGGCAGGATTTAAAGTAAAATCAAATGTTATTTAAAAAAGGATGGAGGCTCGCCAAGTTCTGTATAAAAAAATTAGAAACAAATTGTTTATAAACTATATATAGAAAACTTTTATGCAATTTGTTTATAAACTATCTGCGTTTCAAATGCAGTTTCTCTTTTTTATACATATTGTTTATAAACTATATGCTGAGAATAAATAAAGATTACATACTTGGCTTTTTCTATATATGATTTCAATACTTTTTAACAAGATAAGAAAAATAATGTATTTTTTGTAGTGACTATATATTTCAAATAAATATATTCTTTTTATTGTTATACCTTTATTAAAAGAATTCATTAAATAAGTGTATAAATAATATATATTTTTTGAATAAGGGGGTTTTTAGAAGGGGATAACTACTTGGCGTATTTTTTTACATCGGGATGTTTTTTAGGGGGTATTCTTTACTGGAAAAAGAATTATAAAACACTTATTCGTAACTGAATCGTATACACTGTTCATGATGCAATCTGCCGCACACAAAGACTATGCAGCGGATGAAACTAAATATAACTAAAGATATGCAAAACTATTTATAATTTAGGCTAATAAGAAAAAAGAAGTTAGAAAGAAAATAATAGTAGAAAAGTTAACATTCTACTTACCATCGATCTCCTAGTCATTATGTAGAATTGGGTAAAGCACGTATTCTCTTTAACACTTTCACTTTGGGAATGAGGTGTCGTAGAGAATTTTCCAGAATCAAGAAGAGAGAAAAAGCACCCCTCTTTTAAATTTAAGCCAATCACGTTACTGTTCTTTATAACAGAAAGTACGTGAGAGAGGGGAATCGCTGTGCCGCCGTCGGAAAAACAGGCGCTTGGCGTCTTTGTTCATTCGGTCAGCGCGGACAAAAAATAGGAGATTTATTTCGATTTCGGATTATTCATCAAAAATCTAAATTATGCCGGTCCTGGAGAAATATCTGCCAGTGGTATTGCACTTTGTCTCATTTCGATAAGACATGAAACAAAGACAGAAAATGAAATGTCATCGCATGTGGTAGAATGAGCGAGCGAGAGGGGGAGAGAGAGAGAGAGAGAGAATATAAGCTTAGTTTCGTGCTGTCGTGAGGAGATGCACGGGCCTCACTTTTTGCTTATCCTTCTCCTCTCTTCTATTCTTCGCTCTCTCTCTCTCTCTCTCTCTCTCTCTCTTTCTTGCGATAAGCGTTCGCTTTGTGTAGTGTGCTACTACACAATCGACACACATTTCTTTATTCTTATGTGTGTTTGTAATGTCCATCTATGCGAAAATTGATGAACTAATTTATGCTCTGTTTTATCTGCATCGAGATAAAACAGGGCAGATATTTTAGCAATTTTATAACATTTATTATTTTTCAAAATACGGCTACATTTCTTTGAATTTTTAATCGGGACCACACTCACATGATTCCTTTTAAATGTTAGAATCGACGAGATTCTTTCTTTTTCTAAAAAAATGCCTACTTTTCATATTACGGAAACAATTATTAATGACAATTTTATTTTTCATAATTTTTTGTCGATTTTTAAAAAAAGAATGTTTCTCGTTCATTCCTTATATTACTTAGTACACCCAGTTCAAATGGTTTTAAAATTCGTTGATTCATAACCAAATGATTTGAAAAATTGTTATTTGGTCGGGTTAGGATGTTCTTAAGAATATAAAATATGATATTGTAGGAATGAGTGAGATAGAGAGAGTGATGCTGTAAGAGTGAGTGCGATAGAGAATGAGAGGATAAGTATGCAAGGATAAGAACGCGCGAATGATTATGATTGGTTGAGCGAATGTAGCCGAATGTGTGCGAAAATTGACGAGAATGAGGAAAGGGTGGATGTGAAGAGGGAGTCGAGACTGAGAGGTAAACAAGGAAAGAGATCTTGGACTAACAAAGCGTAACTTTTCTATCATCTAATTAAACATATCATTAAACTAGTAACGGAGAAGGTGTTTTCATTAACCAATATCCTACAAAATTGGGGGCTCGTCCAAAATAAAAGTGCGTTTCGTTGGTAACCAAGACAAAATCTTGAGTGAAAAAGACGAAAAAGACGAAAAACCAAAAGTTGGTAATTGAGACGAAACCGTTGGTGAGAAAGACGAAGAGAACTCAAAATGGAGACCCTGGCACAAATTGAAGGAGTAGCGAATAAAATCAAGAATTCGTCAGCCATAGTGGTGAAAGCTTTACACCTGCTTATTTTTCAAATTGATTGCGATCGAAACAATAGGAAACGGTTGCGAGAATTTAGCGGTTTCCATTACCAAGAGGAATCGGACGAATATAGGGCGAAAGTTGAATTCGCGAGAGGACTAAGTTTTGGCGATCTGGTATCGTGTTGTAGTATCCTGGGTTTAAGTTATCAGGGATCGAAAGAGGAAGTCATAAATAGATTATGTCGAGGCCTGCTGGACTTAAATTCGTTAGTGGGGACACAAAAAGAGGAACCGGAAGCCGACGACGAAACAGAGGTACAAAGAGCATGTGATATAACACGCGAACGAGAGTTTCCTGAGGCTGGGTGAAACTCCAGGAAATATCGCGGTACAAATAATTTCTCCGACCGACTCGGAGAGGTATGAGACCGCCGGGTGGGATTCTTTAGGAACGCGGATGACCTGGAAATAACACTACACAAGAAGTACTTATAATAAGCAGTTTAATTATACGAACGCGACCGATTCCGCTCGCTCGCTAATATATACAGTTTCCTACAATTAATACGATCGCAAAAGAACCCTATCTCGGATCGGGAGCGCCCGCACGCTCGTCGCACGCGTTATCGCTATGCCGGTACACTCGCGGATACGCAAGGAGACGGAAGTTCTCTGCCCGCTTCCACTTTTCATTAAGCTGCTGCTGTTTCAACAGCTTCACGAATTTTTAGAATATTGCTTTTTATCAGATTCCGTATCTGATAAAATCCAGCCTTCCTTTGACCCTTCGCTTGGGTTATTTCCGAAATAGTTCTCAATTTCTTACATATATTACGGAGCAAATGGTTTGTACATTCTATTTTTTGTACTTGAACCATTTGCTCTCTGTAGGGATCATTGGGGAGGAGCCGAGTTACGCACCGATTTATTCAGCACGGCTTTTTTCAGCAAAGTCAAGATTGCGCACGACCAGATTCAGCACGACCTATTTATACACAGCGAATATTATGCACGACCGAATTGCGCACCATTTGTTTTTGGAAATAGACCGAATTCAACACAAAATTAAATTACCAGAAATATAACTAGATTCCTGCATAAAATAAAATTAGTGGATTCCATTTCGATACATACCACTTCGACACGCGTGTTTTCGACGAGTTGACAATACACACCACCAGATGTTAACTACTTAGAACCTCGTTTCCTTATTCTAATTTCAATTTGAAATGTTGAAAAATGTCGCTTCAAAAAATCCGTACTAAAATTGAAAACGTTAAAAAAACGTGTGTCGAATTTGTTTCTGTCGAAATGGACCCCACTAATTTTATTTTATGCAGGAATCTAGTTATATTTTTGTTAATTTAATTTTGTGTTGAATTCGGTCTATTTCCAAAAACAAATGGTGCGCAATTCGGTCGTGCATAATATTCGCTGTGTATAAATAGGTCGTGCTGAGTCTGGTCGTGCGCAATCTTGACTTTGCTGAAAAAAGCCGTGCTGAATTCGGCCGTGCTGAATAAATCGGTGCGTAACTCGGCACCACCCACTTCAACTATCTATCTGTCTCTGTCTAACTAATAGTAATTTTATCATGAAATATCTCAAACACTAAGCTTCAGATTAAAATGTGGTAAATGGAAAATCGTCTTACAATCACTCTCTTTACAACCCCAATTTCTCCTAACATCATTGTGTTACACCCTGTATATAAATAAAAATTATATTTTTGAATATTCAGCACGCTGTAACTTTTTCATTTATGGACCGATTTTCATGAAATTTTGAGGGTTTAATAATGTTTACCTTATCTATAAAACATATTTTTAATATTCTCATTTATCTGTGTATAAAAATGCATGTTTTCTTTGAATGTTAATTATTTATTAAAAACTGCCTTTTTTTACAAATTCCAAAAACATGTCAACTAGTCAATAGTCTGCTCTAAAATCACTTTTTTTTTTACTCATTTTAACAATTGTTTAAAAATTTATTTAACTTTGAATAATATACGAATACTTTCTGGACTCACAGTGCATACATGCATATACAGGGTGTCCGGAAAAAAAGGAGACATATTTTGAGGGGTGGTTTTTGACGCAATTCTAAGAACTTTTCCCCCCTTTGGGAATTTTTTACTTTAGGGCCTCCTTTTTAAATTATTAATGTCTTTCTGTGCGAAGTGTGATTGGCCGAGGTTCGCGGGTTAGCGTCAGCTGGCGCGGTCGCGCGCGGAGACGTAAGCAGCACAGCGCCGTAGCCAGCATAAAAAGTCCTACGTCGCCCCGAAGCACGTAAATATTTAAAAAAATGCTTATAATCACATTCGCACAGTTATTAATAATTTATTGTTGTCCAATTATTCAATTAAAAATATGACAAATAGATGTTAATTGAATAATTGGCATGGACCCATGATACTTGAATTTCAAGAAGATGATAAATTTAAAAAATATAAACAACATCATTGTTACAGATAGTGATGATGATGAAATTGACAATGATGAAGGTGAAAATTATAAAAGTGAAAATGATGAAAATGGCCAAGATAAAAGTGAGTTGGATGAAAATGATAAAGAATTTTCATACTTATGCAGCAGAAAAAGAGAAAAATTCCACAAATAAAAAATAAACCTGTGAAGAAGAGTAAATAAAAGTAAAAGAACAGCAAAAGTATTATAAAAACCTCAGATTATACAGCAATTTAGTTGTTCAAATAACAAACACGTGTAGATGCTTCATATATAATGTATTAACCATTTTTTTTTATAAACCTATGTAATATATATATATATATTTTTTTTTTTTACTTGGAGGGGAAAATTTCTTTACAGAATACCCTGGCCCAAGACAATGCTTAGTCAGGGTAATGTAGGGCTCAGTCCACAAAAAACCCACCTCCCAAGATATTTGATTAAAAATTTGGTAAAATTTTTGAAGAAAGTATTTTTCGCTCTCATTTCCATCATTATAAAACATTTTCGGAAATTTTCTTTTTTTCCTTTAATTTAAGGCAGGAAATGGTTACTTTAAAACTGTTGAAATTATAATCAAAACAAAGTCCTGTCAAAAGTTGATTAAACAGATTCTTCCTTGTATTTCTTTTCACCTTTTCTGTTTGTCTTGTAACAGCTGATACGTGTATAATTTAAATAGAAATGTTTACTCCATACTTTTAATTTATGGTTACACATATACACATAAACATACAAACATATTTAATTTATGATTTTAATTTAAACTATTAATAATTGTTAAAGTATGTAAAAAATAAACGTTACAATATTCATAATACCTGGAATTCATTTGTCTGTTTCCTCTTAATTTTTTAATTTACATCTATTCTTCAATATATATTTTTATGTGTAGTCACCATATCGCACAGGAAGCCTTTTAAGGATTTGTCTGATCGGCAAAAAAGGCGACGTTTAGCAGAGACAGAATAGGTAGTTGAAGTGCCTGGAGCTGGTCCCTCTTTTATTCAAAGCAGCTGTAATGTTGAAGCTTTTGATGAACAAAATAAAGATACATCATCTTCTTGTGACTCAGATGCTATAGATTGGGATGAGTCCTGTAATGAAATGTCAACGGATGAGAATGAACATATAAATATAAATGTTACAAATTTTTTCAAAGATAACTTAGCTGCTTGGGCTGTAGACTATAATATTTCCCAAAATTCATTAACAGCTTTACTGAAAATATTACATGATGGTGGTCATAGTGATATTTGCCTCTTGAAGGAAGAACACTTTTGCAGACTCCAATGAGCTATATGATTAATTCATGTGATAATGGTCAATATGTACATTATGGTCTGGAGAAATCACTGCACGAAGAGTTGAAGCAAGTAGACTGCAAGAATATAGAAAATCCCATACAAGTGGATATTAATATTGATGGCTTACCATTAGCGAAGAGTTCAAAAAGTCAGTTGTGGCCAATATTAGGAAAGATACACAATCTTGAATTCACTAAACCATTCTTAATAGGTGCCTTCCATGGACATAGCAAACCAAGGAATTTGAGTTTATATTTAAAACCATTTATAGAAGAATACCTGCAAATACGAAATGATTTTATTATGAATAATATTAAATATATGGTTAAAATAAGAGCAGTCATATGTGACACACCTGCACGTTCATTCGTAACAGCAACTAAAGGACACAATGCATATTTTGGTTGTGGTAAATGTTCTGTAGAAGGAATTTATGAAAATCACAAATGTTCTTCACAGATGTTACTAATATCACTTTGAGAACTGATGAAAGTTTTAGGAATCGGCAACAGGAAGAACATCACACAGGCCCATCTCCTTTTGAGAAAATTTCCCTTTGGGGATGGTCTCACAATTTCCTTTAGACTACATGCATTTAATTTGTTTGGGTGTTATGAAGAAGTTACTCAACATCTGGCTAAAAGAAAATCAGCCAGCAAAATTTCCTGCAACAACAATTACAAATATTTCTTCCTTATTAAATTTATAAAAGAATATGTTCCATTGGAATTTAGCAGAAAGCCACGTACCTTAGATGAAGTAGAACGTTGGAAGGCAACTGAATTTCGTTTTTTTTTAATATATATAGGACCAATTATTTTAGAAAGCCATCTACCACAGCAATACTTATCACATTTTATGTTCTTACATTGCTCCGCTAGAATATTATGTCATCCACAAGATTATAAGGGAAATAATACTTTTGCGAAAGCTTTGCTCCTTGATTTTGTGAATTCATTTGGCTCACTCTATGGCAGGAAAAACTTGGTCTATACAATCTATAATTTAATACATATAGCTGATGATGCATTTACCTTTGGAATGATGGATTCATTCAGCTCTTTTCCATTTGAAAATTTTCTACAACAATTGAAAAAAATGGTACGTAAAGCTGACAAACCTCTTGCACAACTTTTTCGTAGAATTGGTGAAAAGGCAATGATTCAACAAGATAGAAACATCAACAAAGAATATCCACATTTAATGACAAGCATTACGGAGAACTATCAATGCAATGCACAGATGCGCATAAGTTTGTATGCTTTAAGTCATTCACGCTATCTATTAAGAAATCAGATAATTGTTGCCTGATGAAATGTGGAAATCTTATAACTATTCAACGTAAAGGATATAAAGACAGAAATCCGGTGATAATTGGTAGAAGGTTTTTAGAAAAAACTTCATTAAAAACTTACACTTGTAATTCTGCCAATTTGGATATTCATGTAGTCAACGAAGACAGTTTGGGTTGTTTGGAAGTATGGCCTATTAATAAAATCAGCAACAAAATGTTTAAGATTCCTTATAGACGGAAATTTTGCTTAATGCCATTGCTGCATTTTAATAATAAAGCATTTTCTTCACCCGTTTTATAAAATTATAGCTGTTTTAACCATACTTTTCATATTTCATAAATTAACAAATACATTTTTCATATCCACAGATAAAGAAAATAAGAAGAATAGGAGGTACATGCGTAAAAACATATACGCGAAATTGTTTAAATTTACTTTTTAAAAAACGCAGTTGCTAGAGACTTCTCATGGACAGGCATGAAGAAGGCAACACCTCCTTTTTCTACCATGCCTTTCATAAAAATTATGACCCGTAAGTACATTCTTTTCTTTAAAAGTAATTATTCATATTTTACATAATTAACAATATAATTCTTTGTACTTACCAGAGACCATCATCGAAGCTGTTCCAGGAGCATCATTGAACGATGTGAAGGTACGTGTCAGCACTTGACTCAGACACACCAATGACAGAATCCTGTACAGAAGAAAGAAACATCATCTCTCTTAAAGGGAAGTATTTTCCCACTTATAATAAATAATTATAATTATTCATTAATTTACAGATGTGTGGGTCTTTCCAAAGAAGGTACATGAAGCATAAATAAAATTGTTTATACTAACATTGCTTCCAGTTTTACAGGTCAGAGAGGGTCCCAGAGATGTTTTTTAGTAGGTATACACATTAAGTGGAGTCCCACATAACTCAATTTATGTTATGTAAATTGAGTATGCGTAATTAGCATTTTTTACTCCTCTTTAAACATTAAAAAAAAAAAAAATTTAAAATTTTGAGATACTTTGGATAGACTGCACTTTATTTTATATTACATTTAAATTATACTCACTTCATTTTATGTATTTCATTATTCTGCACACTATACATTTGTTTTTTTACACTGTATTTGTATGAATTATAATCTAATGTATTAAATTTTAATAATAAATAAAATTGTTTTTAAAAAACATCGATATTCCTAATCTAACCTTCAATTATTTTCCGAATATTAAACCTACATTTATTAAATATTAACCTCAAATTTCTACAAAAAGCCAATCTTTAATTATTTTATTAAATTTACTAGACATCCTAATTCTAGTTCAATAAGACATCGTCGAGATGTCTTATTACTAGATCGCCAGGACATCTTATGGCGGTCTTTTTCGCGGACATAGGACGTCGTCAAGACGTCTTTAGGCAGTCATTTGGATCAGTTTTGGATGATCCTAGAGACTTTTCGGACATCATTTGGCAGTCTTCAGGACATCATATTCCTATATGGGGAGAAAGTTAAAAAAGGTATTCTATTTAGAAACATACATTATACAGAGTGTCCGAAAAAAAAGGAGACTTTTTTGACGGGGAGTTCCTGGCACTATTCTAAGAACTTTTCCCTCTTGGCATTTTTTGATTTAAAGTTTTATTGTTAAGATATTCAACGATAAAGATACCACTAGCTAGACAGAGTGGCGCCACCTCATTTTAACTAGCGAAATCTCTCTGTCTATCTAGTGGTACCTTTACCGTTGATTATCTCAAAAAAGAAGCTTCAAATCAGAAAATGCCAAAAGAAAATATTTCTTAGAATAGCTTCAAGAACCACCTTTCAAAAAATATCTCCTTCCTTTTCGAGGACACTGTATATTTATAAGCATTATAAAATTATTAATAACATTATTAATTTTAGTATTTCACTCAGTTGCAGAAGACTAAAGAAGAATAAGAAAAAGAAGAGGAAATAAATTGTTTAAACTTATCAACGACAATTAATATAAACATTAGAAAAGTAAGATTTCAAAATTAAATATTTAAAAAATTTTTTTAAATGAATATAAAAATAAAAATAACATTTTTTTTCAGATGAATTTCTCCTTTAACCATTTGCATCATAAGCACACATTCAGAGTATAACAATGAAGTAGGGTCAAATTATAGAAGGTGTAGAGGAAATGATTCGAAGACGATTTTTCATCATCCACATTTTAATCTGAAGCTTAATTTTTCAGATATTTAGTAATAAAAGGGGCTATTAGTTAGACAGAGACAGATAGATAGTTGAAGTGAGACAGAATGATGTTGTTTCACTTCAAACAATTAACTGTCTCTGTCCAACTAATAGTACATTAAATATCTCTAAAATTAAGCTTCAGACTAAAATGTGGTAAATGAAACATCGTCTTAGAATCACTCTACCTCTTCAATCTCCTAAACTTTGGCCCTACCTTATTGTTACACCCTATATATTGCACCCACTTTGCTTTACCACTATCACTAGAGCGCATATGTGCGCGCATTCGATGAAAAAATTATTTATGCAATATTGCTTTTATTTTTAATATTTCAAAACACATTCATTTAAATAGAATTAAAAAAAATTTAGTAATAAAGACGAATTTTCTACTTCTCCGTGTGATCCAAATAGGTTAATAGATGTAGTAAAATTAAGGAATTTTTACCACTAAAAAAAAAATTTAAAGTAATTGTGTTAAATGTGAATTTTAAAATAGGAAAAGTGAGGGAAAAAATACAAAATTTGGTAAAAAATTAATTATTTATACGGAAAATTTTACCTTTTTTTTACCACCTAGATTTAATCAAATTTAAGATAATAAGAAATATTATAATACTTTAGTTTACAATATTTTCAAAGGAAATATATATGTAAAAATACAAGGAAGTGTATAAAACTGACAAATTGAACTTATATCAAAACAAGAAAATGTGTAATAAAAACAACTAAATAAAAACAATTTATCACATATTCTTAGAAAATAGTATGAATAAATTTAAGTTAGATGTTCTTCTACATTCGTTTTAAATTACATTTCTCCATTTGCCCGTTCTCAGCACCCTTTGCTATATCAGTCAGACAGATAAATAAGTATTTTTTCATACGTTTCTTCTTCTTACATGTTTCTCATGCGGTTAGAATTATACTTTCAGTATCTTTAAGCATTAGATTTGAATTAAATTTGTAAAAAATGCTTATTTAACACACATTTGTACACGATTTTATTATTTGTGAGTTGTGAGTGGGGTAAAGTTACTAGACAAGATTCACTCCAGTTCATTATATACAGAAAAATTTAGAGGGGAAAACAAATATCTTCAATGAATTTTTAGTCAGTCTGAAGTCACAATCTATGGTGATTTATAACTATTTCTTGCTTCTTGCTTTTTTCTGTTCTTTCTTTCTCTTTAATTAACACTTTATTTTGTTATATTTTAAAAAGATTTATAACAGACCAATTTGAACATTGGAGAATAGAGACAGGCAAAGGGAAGCTGTCAGATATTATCGAGAGAAGGAAGCAAGGCAGCGGAAAGCTATATGGGATTGGAGGTAATATGGAGGACCTGAATTGATTATTTAGAAATATATAATATCAAAAACAAGAGGAAGAACAATGGGACGAGGAGGAGGAAGCAGAAGAAGAAGCGAGAGAGTAGGAAGAGAAGGAGGAGGAAGCGAAAGACGAAGAGGAGAAGGGGGTGGAGGTTATGGAAGCAGTGAGTGAAGAGGACGAGGAGGAAGTGGTGGAAGAAGAAGATATAATTAGACGTGACGGGCGGATAATTTTATTACTTATAATTAATAATGAAGATGATTTAAGTGAAAATAGTTATGACTCTGGATTAGGCATGAGTAGTGTATGGTCGGATGAGGAATGATTATAGAAATAAGAAGAATGCTTTTACTAAATTAATTTATTTCTAATTTTATTCTTTAAAGTTTTTAAAGTGTCTACTAGCTGTTGTCTTACATAAATGCCATTTATTAACTAATAAAAGTACAGTCAAATAAAAATAAATAAAGGACAATTATCGACAACCCTAATAGATATGTACCCTGTCAATCTAGCCGAATCACTTCGCCATGGGCACTCATTGTTCCCGCGTTCTTCTTTGATTAATTATATAAATTGCCACTAGGGACGCGCTACTATTACAATTCTAATATACTTAAAGGGAAAATATATAAAAGTTTATCGTGATTCGGACACACACATGCACCTATTCGCTGCTGCTACTGCTACAGCTACTGCAGCTACAATTGCTGCTGCTCTTGCTGCTGCTCTTGCTGCTGTTGCTCCTTCAGGTGTCCGGCATCCTCTTCCTCCTCCCCCTTCTCTTCAGGTGGAATAGCGTGAGCTGCTGCAACCGAATAAGCACGATGCTGCTGAGAAACCTGACGTCACCACTCTCGATGTACGGCCATAATCTCCTCCCTTAATTCCCTAAACTGCTGCGGGATCAGCTCTAATCGTTCTAGCAGGCGCTCCCGCTCACCCTACAATACATCAACCATCATAGCAGCCCCTTCAACAAAATCAGGCTGGAAGTTCTAAAAATAAATAAAAGAGCAAAATAAATAAATAACATAATAAAATATGAAAAAATAAAACAAAACTTACTTGAGGGTCATCTGGTACTTCGTCGCCAATCAAAATTTCATTATTTTCCATCGGTGGTAGCTACAATATAATATAATATAATTAAGCATAAATTATATATAATAAAGGATTCGATAAATCATATTTTCACTATTTAATACTTACCATTTTTTATATTTTTTTTAAATAACAAATTTAAAAAAAGAATATTATTCTAGATACGACATTCGTCCTAGTTAGCGGTAGAATGAGCTGCATCAAGCCGTTGCACAGTAACTTGTATAGTGAGCGAGACAGAGTGGCGCCACCTAACTGCAACTATCGAAGAGTCTTTGATTGACTAATAACATCTGTATCGTTGAATATTTAAAACATATTTAAAAACCATTTAGTTGAAAAAAGACCGATTTCAAAATCATTTGATTAAGTTACTCTATGTAGTATCAGGAGACTCGGCAGAGTCTCGCGCCAAGTAGTATAGCCTCACAGTGACGTCATGTGCTACTGTACGCGAGACACCGAGTATTTTTTTCCCCGAAACATCAAAAATTTTATGTCGATTTTTTTAGGAAATTTTAACGCGAAAATATGTTTTAAGACATCCTGAATCTAAAAAACAAAAAAAAAAAAAAAAAAAAAAAAAAAAAAAAAAAAAATTTGTTAAAATGCACCAAAATGCATAGAAAGTGCATCTGCATAATTTTTTTCATTTTTCATTTTTGAAAAGTGTATGTTCAGTTCCGTCGTCGTCGTCGTCGTCGTCGTCGTCGTCGTCTCCATCTCCATCTCCATTTTTTTCGCACCGCTAGAAATCGTGTCAATCGTGTCAATCGTGACGTCAGAATGTGATGTCACATGGCTCTATCTCGCGAAATACCGAGTTCCTAAATAAAATTTTATTATAAATAATGTTAACAAAATATTATAAAAATTTTTATTATTTTTTATTCTTCACACCCCTTAGCCCCAAACCCCTTCGCCCCCCCCCCTTTACACCACCCCCTCCGCTCACTTACTTATTAAATGATTATTATTTATTTCTAATAATTAAAATTAGTTAATTTAATTAAATTTTATATAATTATTAATAATAAGCACCCACCTACTATTTTGTCGACACCCCTTCGTCTCCCCCCCTTTACACCGCCCCCTCCGCTCACTTACTTATTAAATGATTATTATTTATTTCTAATAATTAAAATTATTTAAATTTTAAATTTAAAATTTTTTATATAATTATTAATAATAAGCACCCACCTACTATTTTGTCGACACCCCTTCGTCCCCCCCCCTTTACACCACCCCCTCCGCTCACTTACTTATTAAATGATTATTATTTATTTCTAATAATTAAAATTAGTTAATTTAATTAAATTTGTATATAATTATTAATAATAAGCACCCACCTACTATTTTGTCGAAACCCCTGCGTCCCACCCCCTTTACACCACCCCCTCCGCTCACTTATTAAATGATTATTATTTATTTCTAATAATTAAAATTAGTTAATTTGATTAAATTTTTATATATTTACTTTTCGCCACCCTTGAAAATCTGCAATTAGTGACATCAGAGTATGACGTCATAGGGCATGAAATAGCGAAATACGTATTCCGAACCTAAATAGATGGAAATAATTAAAAAAAAAATTATAAATATTTACTTTTCGCCACCCTTGAAAATCTGTAATTAGTGACATCAGAGTATGACGTCATAGGGCATGAAATAGCGAAATACGTGTTCCGAACCTAAATAGATGGAAAAAATTTAAAAAAAAAAATTATAAATATTTACTTTTCGCCACCCTTGAAAATCTGCAATTAGTGACATCAGAGTATGATGTCATAGGGCATGAAATAGCGAAATACGTTTTCCCGAACCTAAATAGATGGAAATAATTAAAAAAAAAATTATAAATATTTACTTTTCGTCACCCTTGAAAATCTGCAATTAGTGACATCAGAGTATGACGTCATAGGGCATGAAATAGCGAAATACGTATTCCGAACCTAAATAGATGGAAATAATTTAAAAAAAATAAAAATTTTTAACTTTTCCTATCACTTGAAAACTTTTTATTAAGGACGTTACAACATGACGTCATAGAGCTTGATATAAGGAAATGCGTGATATGAACTTAAATAGTTGGAGATACTATTAAAAAATATTATAAATTTTCAACGCTAACTTACAAAAATTAGTGAAATCCCCCTAAAAAACATCCCGATGTAAAAAAATACGCCAAGTAGTTATCCCCTTCTAAAAACCCCCTTATTCAAAAAATATATATTATTTATACACTTATTTAATGAATTCTCTTAATAAAGGTATAACAATAAAAAGAATATATTTATTTGAAATATATAGTCATTACAAAAAATACATTATTTTTCTTATCTTGTTAAAAAGTATTGAAATCATATATAGAATAAAGCCAAGTATGTAATCTTTATTTATTCTCAGCATATAGTTTATAAACAATATGTATAAAAAAGAGAAACTGCATTTGAATAGCAGATAGTTTATAAACAAATTACATAAAAGCTTTTTATATATAGTTTATAAACAATATGTTTATAATTTTTTTATACAGAACTTGGCGAGCCTCCATGCTTTTTTAAATGACACACAATAATCATGTTAATTAAAAATATCTCACTTCTTATAATATATAGGAAAATGTTATAATTTCATAACTGCTATATGAAAACATTTGAAAATTCGGCGAGCGACATGCATTCGTTCTTATTACATGAAAAGAAGAGAAAATTCGTTAGCAGGAATTCGTAGTTGCTACAGGACAAGAGCCGAGAATTTGTCGGCAGGATTTAAAGTAAAATCAAATGTCATTTAAAAAAGCATGGAGGCTCGCCAAGTTCTGTATAAAAAAATTATAAACATATTGTTTATAAACTATATATAAAAAGCTTTTATGTAATTTGTTTATAAACTATCTGCGATTCAAATGCAGTTTCTCTTTTTTATACATATTGTTTATAAACTATATGCTGAGAATAAATAAAGATTACATACTTGGCTTTATTCTATATATGATTTCAATACTTTTTAACAAGATAAGAAAAATAATGTATTTTTTGTAATGACTATATATTTCAAATAATTATATTCTTTTTATTGTTATACCTTTATTAAGAGAATTCATTAAATAAGTGTATAAATAATATATATTTTTTGAATAAGGGGGTTTTTAGAAGGGGATAACTACTTGGCGTATTTTTTTACATCGGGATGTTTTTTAGGGGGTAAGGTATAAACGAGATACATTCTTTTTGGAAAAATAAAAAAAAATTGTCAGGGAAATAATTGTCACTAACTATTGTTATTTTAATAAAGAAAGTAAGAATTTTTTTTAAGAAATGATAGTATCTCATTCTATCCGACATGCAAAAGGAGTTATATGAGTTTAGTCTCGATTGAAAATTATTTTTCTATATAAAAAATGTTGTAAAATTGCTAAAAATATCAGGCCTTTTTTATCTCGAAGCAGATAAAAGAGAATA
Source organism: Sclerodermus sp. 'alternatusi' (assembly GCA_037305995.1). Taxonomy (NCBI): domain Eukaryota; kingdom Metazoa; phylum Arthropoda; class Insecta; order Hymenoptera; family Bethylidae; genus Sclerodermus; species Sclerodermus sp. 'alternatusi'. Next base: position 287,213 of record JBBEEM010000020.1, read on the forward strand.
AAAATTATTATTGATATAGATGGCGTAACAAACACTGTTCATAAGTAATATAAGTGTTAGTGATTGTGAGTGTGTTAAGCAATGAGTATACTTAGTTCACCTAATTTGGTAATAGATGGTTGAAATTTAGTATATAAAATAATTTCAATATACTTGCTCTGTTCCTTCGCTGACTGTCTTCGAGATAGGATCATGCGAGCCCTTATACAGGGTGTCCGGACAAAAAGGAGACATTTTTTAAGAGTTGGTTCCTGATGCAATTCTAACAACTTTTTGCTCTTGGCATTTTTTGATTTAAAGTTTTATTTCTAAGATATTCAACAATAAGGATTCCACTAGTTAGACAGAGACACTCCTATAGTTGAAGTGAGGTAGCGCCACTCTGTCTCGCTTCAACTATCTATCTGTCTCTTTCTAACTAATGGTATCTTTATCGTTGAATATCTCAGAAATAAAGCTTTAAATCAAAAAATGCCAAGAGATAAAAGTTCTTAGAATTGCGTCAGGAAACACTTCTCAAAAAATGTCTCCTCTTTTCCCGGACATCCTGTATATAATTATAGCACGCGTAATTAAATTTATTTTATATATTATATAAATATTGTGTTTATTACTTGATTAATTTCTGAATAATTTAACAATAAACTTATTGCAAGAGAATCCTAACAGATTATGGGCTCAGATTAGTTATTGCGAGTTAAACAAGAATAATATATATTGAAGGAGATAGGTGGTGAGTTAAAATTTATATATTAGACCAGGTTGTATTAAATATTAGAATAGAAAATGAGCTATTTTAAAGAAGATGGAAGGAACTATCATATTATATTACTAAATACAAAGAATTATACAAAATGGAAACCTAGAATTAGAGCGACTATGTTAGAAAAGGACTGCTTAGGTATAATTGACGGGACAGAAAAAGAACCTACTTCTAAAACGGATGAAAAACAATTAGAAAATTACAGATTAAAAAATAACAGAGTTGTAGAGACTTTATTACTATACGTAGATGATTTAGTGATAAATTTAATAGAAAAAAGCCAATCAGCTAAAGAAGCTTGGGACATGTTAAAGAATAACTATGAAACAAATTCACGAACCAGGTTGGCTGAACTAATAGAAAGTTTTTGCAATATGAAAGATGATCCAGGTCAAGAAACAATGGGGATTTACATTGCAAAGGTTATGAACATCGTCTCATTGATAAGCGATATAGACTATAATTACTCCAATCAATTAATTAAACTAAAACTTCGTAGTAACTTGCTAGAAACATGTAATGGACTCGTACGGGCCTTATATCAATTCTCAGACGAAGAATTTTCAGTTTCAAGGGTAGAAGAAGCTTTATAAGCTGAAGAAAATAATTTAAACCACATAAATAAGTCAGAAGAACATGTGGTTGAAGCGTTGACACTTAAACAAAGAGACAATAGAAACAGGCAAGGCTATAATACAAATTTTAAAACCAACAATGAAGAATGCTTCAGGTATAATAAATAGGATCATTGAGCCAGAAATTGTAAAGCAAATATAGTGTTCGATAAGAAAAATGACTACAATACCAATAAAATCATAGATAATAAGAGAAAAGTAGCAACTAGTTTTATTTCTACAGCATGCATACTGAAAAAGGAAAATAACAATGAATGGATAATTCATACAGAAGCATCTGACCATTTTTGCAAAAGCAAAGAATTATTCATTAAGATTCAAAGGTATAAGAAAAAAATATATATGGCAGATGGTGATCATAATCTAGATAGCACAGGAAAAGGAACCGCGATCATTAACCCTTTGACTATTTTGGACGCTTATTGGCGTCCGAAACATGTTGGCTTCCCGGTACGAGTGGGTTTTGTTTGCGCACATTTTTGATCGGACACAGCGTGTTCCGTAGATTGGACACACGTTGTATCGGACACACGTTGCATCGGACACACGCTTGGTTGGATTGGACACATGATTTATTGGACACATGTGATGGTAAATTGGACACAAAAATTATGGAACAGATAATAAAATTCGACTTTCGTACCACCGAAACTTATGATTTCTTCTATACCATTGCTTTCTGTCTTGACATGAATTGATACAGGCTGCGCACATTTAACACTCTGGGTGTGTGTTTGATAAATTTCTTTACTAAAACTTAACAGAGACATCTGTTAATAATTTCAATTTCAACAAACTGTTTCAGAAAAATTAATATGTGAGAATAAAATGACCGTTTCAATAATGCGCATAACACTTGCACAAGTTAATTATAACCATGTGTCCAATCCAACCAAGCATGTGTCCAATGTGGCGTGTGTCCGATACAGCGTGTGTCCAATCCACGACACGTTCTGTGTCCGATCAAAAATGTGCGCAATGAGGACGCTCGCTCCCGGTACAATTGGCGCCTATTGGCGTCCGACTCATGTTGACTTCCCGGTACTGTTGGCGCCTATTGCCGTCCAAATATAATTTAACTTGTTTCGCCCGTTTTAAAATTTTATAATTTGTCTTATGGTAATGTAGGCCTCTAATGGTAATGTATATTGTGGGGATACAACTCCCTAGATGAGTTCCCTAATGCGACACCAGTTGGCGGATCAATCGCCACGGGTCGCGAGCAACCCCCGTGCTCAAGCATGCAGCACGATCTTCCTCTTTCGTTGCTTGACCGTCGAATGGATCATTGGGACTCCCCAATCACTGGCGTGATTGATTTATTCATCGGCTTACCTTAACCATCCGATCTGGACTGAACGTGCAGATCTGCTTATCCAAGCGAGCAGACAATTATTGTGGGTCAAAACCCCACAATTTGGTGACCCCGACGTGATCCAGGTCATCGGCTCCTCTGCAACCGTTTGGCGCCATTTTCCTCTGCGGTATCTAATCCACTGGAATCCGCAAATATCCACAAACAAGCTTATTAATGCTATCTGATGTGCTTAGAACGCTTCTTTGGTGTGCCACCTGTCTAGTTATTTTTTATCGCTTTGACAAGTGTTTTATTGCAATGGCGAATTCGCCAGCCCTCACGGCGGTCGACCGCGTGGCAATCCATGCCCCGGCCTTCCTGAAAGAAAAGCCAATGATTTGGTTCATCCAAATAGAGGCACAATTTTCCCTCCAAGGAATCACGCAGGATTCCACAAAATACCAACATGCCCTCAAAGGGTTGGATAGCACCATCCTGCTGGACATCAGCGATTTCCTCGAGAATCCTTCCGCTGACGACAGGTACGAATCTCTTAAAAGAAGAGTCCTCACTGAATACCAGGACAGCGAGGAGAAGAAAATCAAGGCCCTCCTCAACCAGGTGGAAATCGGCGAAATGCGTCCTTCCAAGCTTCTACGTCGCCTCCGAGACTTAGGTTACGGTAAAGTTAATGACAGTGTCATAAAGTCATTTTGGTTACAGAGGTTGCCCACACAAGTGCAAACCGTGCTCGCCACTTGTAATGTAACTCTTGCTGAGCTTGCAACTACAGCGGATCGTGTGATAGAAGTTACTTCAACGTCCGCAACAGTGTGTGCCGTTAATGAAAAGACTGTGCCCAGCCCTCCTACAGTCCAAGGCTGTTTAGCCGAAATAATTAATCGTTTGGATAGACTTGAGTCCCGGAGTTCCAGAAAGGACAACCACAAAGCCAAAAGAAGCAAGTCCAAACACCGTTCCAAGTCTAAGGTTAGGTCTTCTCCTGGCCCTGCAGATGTCTGTTGGTACCATGCCACCTTCAAGAAGCAGGCCATAAATTGTGAGCCACCTTGCAAATATGATCCGAAGAAGCAGCAGGAAAACTAGTTTCGAGGGAGTCTGAGGCTAGAGACAACCTCGACCAATCCATCTATCGCCTTAAGGTCAGAGATAAACACACTGGAAGATATTTCTTAGTGGACACTGGTGCAGACAGAACTGTGCTGCCGCACAAGCTCTGCAGCAAATACTTCATCGAACACGATGACAATCCTCCTGATCTCAGAACTGCAAACGGTTCCAAAATCCACACTCATGGCAAAGTGCTAGTCAATGTCAATTTGGGTTTGAAACGTTCTTTCCCCTGGAAGTTTGTAGTGGCAGATGTGGACAGACCTCTTCTCGGACATGACTTTATATCTTACTATGACTTATTAGTGGACTCAAGAAACGATGCCCTCATCCATCGCAAGTCTGGTTTAAGTGTTCGTAGTATAGGCCGTGCAGTGTCTGTGCACAACATTTCCTCAGTGCATGTGGAAGGTGCTTATGGCAATCTCCTCAAGCAATTTCCTAAGATTACCCGAGGAACCATCATACCTAAAACAGTGAAACACGACGTCACCCAGTCAATCCAAAAAACAGGCCCGCCAGTTTTTGCACGGGTCGGACGTTTAGCCTCGGACAGGCTGGAGACAGCCAAAAAGGAATTCAATTTCATGATGTCTCAAGGAATCTGCCGGCCTTCTAACAGCCCATGGGCTAGTCCTCTACATATGGCCCCCAAAAAGAATGGACAGTGGAGAATTTGTGGCGACTATGGACGCCTAAATGCGATAACGGTACCTGACAGGTATCCAATCCCTTTCCCGCAGGATTGCATCCATTTTTTGCATGATAGGCAGATATTTTCCACAATCGACTTAGTTCGAGCATATCAACAGATTCCCGTTGCAACTGAAGACATCAAAAAGACAGCCATCACAACGCCTTTTGGACTGATTGAATTTTTTTACATGCCACCAGGCTTAAGAAATGCAGCCCAAACCTTCCAACGTTTCATCAATCAGGTCCTCAAGGGCCTAGATTTCTGTTATGTCTACATAGACGACATCTTAATTGCATCACACAACGAGGAAGAGCACTGGGAGCATCTCAAAACCTTATTCACTCGCTTACAAGACAATGGGATTTCAATTAACCTACAAAGGTGTGTTTTTGGTGCCTCGCAGGTCAACTTCCTGGGTCACTCCATCTCCGTCGCAGGCCTGGCACCCAAGGTCCAAGCTATTCTAGACTATAAGGAACCTAAAGACGTAAATGGCCTTCGCAGGTTCCTAGGCCACATCAATTTCTACAACAGTGTTACGAGCCCCACCCTATCAAAAGCCGTGGCTTATCATAATGGTAGATGAATCTTAAGTGTGGTTAAGAGTGCTTGCGCGTTTTCAGAAGAATATGGTCAACAATTTAATGCTTTACCTGTTTCCTCTAAAATAATCTTAACCGATGGCCTTTTTAGGTTGCAACTTAATGCTTTATTCCTAGGATAGGCCTAAATGCTCTATTTAATTCGTGTAATGGAAATGAGATCTGAGATGGTTTTAGTATTGAATCTGTGCACTTACCTGGTTATTAGCTGTACTAGCAATAGTGACTGGGTTGGATAACAAATGAATGAAAATGATTTTAATTTACTGACACTTATTTAATGAACTGTTCAACCTTTTGAATTGAGATACTTTTACAAGTCTAACCGAACTGACTAATTGTCTTACAAATGTTATAATATCGAAGTCTGATCTATCTGTACTACTGGTCTGTCTGAAGAAGTCTAATGAAGTCTGTGAGTTGGATTGTGTGTGCTAGCCTGCCGAAGTCTGTGCTGTGAGAGCTGGATTGCGAGAGAGGAAGAGTGAGTCTGTGCTGTGAGTCTGTGAGAGAAGAAGAAGGACTAGTCGAGGCTGGACCTGCCTTCTTATATGTTTCCCAAAAGGGCCTACGTGACGATTCCTAAATGTTTAAACATTTAGGCTCTTCCCTTTTAGTTAGATGTCTGTTTCGTATTGGCTAATTATTCTTGGGAGGGGATATTCGGCTGTTCTCCGATTTTATTACTCTGCCGACATATGCACGACCACCCGTGGAAAGTCTGCTAAGGGTATTTTATGGCTTAAGGGTCGGCACTCGATAATCCTCCAAAGGATCAGTTTTCTGAAGTTGTACTTAAAATTATCAGTACCTGGTATAAAACATTTGGGTTGCCTGCATATGTCAGCTGGTCTATGTGCCGATGCAACAACTAAGAGCGTTACAAAGACTCGCGCATGTAACATCTCCCTCCTAAAAATCATTGTTGTCCTCAACAATTATGGTTAAAGCACTGTTCAAAAAAAATAAGGTATCCTGAATTTTATTAAATATTTAAATATTTGTTAATTAATAACTCATTATAAAATTTTTTTTTTTTAAATTCAATTGTCATTGATCTTTTAGTAAAAGTTTCTACTTTGCTCACTAACATTGTGATGCGTACAATTTCTTTGTAATATTTGGATAAATATTTGTTTCTAATCTTCTGAGTATTCGTATAAATATTTCTTATACGTTTTCCTTTTTGTTTTATTTTTAATATTTTATTAGGTTAATTTCTGAATCTTCATTTCTTCCAATCGTTTTTAGGTCCCAAAGGCTCTTCAATTATTCAATGTCCTTTTTGGGTTTTTAGTACGTCTTGGATCTTCGTATACATTCTTCTTTCTTCTTTTTAACCCTTTTATTAGGTTAACTCCTTCACCCTATTAATGGTATGAAGTCTTCGTTCGTTCCAATTGTTTTTAGGTCCCAAAGGTTCTACAATTATTTATTGTCCTTTTTGGGTTTTTAGTACATCTTGGATCTTCGTATACATTCTTCTTTCTTCTTTTTAACCCTTTTATTAGTTTAATTTCTTAATTTATTAATGGTATGATCTCTTCAAAGGTTTTATAATTATTCAATGTCGTTTTATATTTTACTTGATCAATTTTAGACAATTATCAATTTTAGATTAAATTTACTAGTTTGCTAATTTTACGGATTCCTTATTTTCCGTCAATACTTTATCCATTTGTTACATACTCTTTCTTTATCTTATTCGATGGTTCCCTAAGTATCTGAATCCTGATAGCATAAACAATATTAAAAAGAATATAATATAAACTAAATAATCTAAATCATGCAATTTACAATATTTTGATTACACACACACATTTTTTTTTTGTTGGTTTTTGTTCTTTTGTATTTTTTTTGTGTATATATTTATATTTTTTTTTTTTTTTTTTTTTATTATTATTTTTTTTTTTTATGAATTACGATTAAAATTAATTATCCTTGGTGATAATAGATGGTTGTAAGGTCCTGGAGCTGTTGGTTGTAATTCCGTTGAATGATTACAATCCTCCGGATGTCTTCTGTTTTGAGGGGTAGGCTGATTTTGATGATTATGGTTTTCATGTAGTTGTTCTTCTTGTAAATTCTTCGGGTGAAGCTGGTCTTCACAGGGCTGGTTTATAATCGGGGTAGAGTTTTCTCTTGCAGGTTGTTCGCTGTTATTTTCATTATTGCTCTGTTGGCCTGAGTATTCTTGATTGTTTTTCCCTAATAATATGAGTAAATGTGTTATCGAATCCCAGATGGATCCGATTAGGTGTATAGACCATCCATAAATAGTATGTAGGGTATATCCATGGACTACTGTGTCGACTATGAATTTAATGAGTCGAATGATAAAAACGATTCCAATAATTCCAGCACTAAAATTTCCAAATCCGATTAATCCTCCCCAAGTTTTTTATGTTGAATTTCGTTTCTTCAAGTTAGGTTCAGTCACAGTTTTATGGCTTTTTATGGTTTCGAGGCTTCCGTCTAAAGGGGTTTTTTTTTTTTTTTTTTTTTTAAAAGGGATGGCTTCTATAAGATCCCTTCGTCCGGCGGAGATTTTTTTCTACCGCATTCCCGAAAATCTATGACCGGTCTCCATCCCCTGTTTCCTTGTGAATCCGAGTTTTTGGGTAGTATCCAAATAGGTGAATTATACGGAGATTGAGAAGGTTTCATCATTCCTTGTTTTAATAATGCTTTTATCTGGTTGCCTATTTCTTCTTTATTAATCAGGAGAAATCTACTTTGTTTCGCATCAATGAGAATAATGGGTATTTCTTGGTTTAGAATGTTGGAAGACTCTAGACTATTTTCTGGTGAAAGGTTTCCATGATTTTGACTTTCATCTTCTGCGATAATAGGTACAGAATATTGTTGTTCATCCATTTTTTCGTCTTCTTTTAATAAAACTCTTTCTTCTTCTGGTAAAATTTGTGGTGTGTCATCAGACAAGTCTGACTTTTCTATTTCTAGTTCTTTTTGGGGTGTATCTATAGCATCTACACTCATTCCTTCTTGCTCCGCAGATTTACTTCCTTCTAATTTGTTTTTTGGTTCGTCTTTATTAATGATAGTGAGTGGTTCTTCAAATTCTTCAGTCTCCTTAGCTTCTTCAGTTTCTTTAGCTTCTTGTTTTTCTACTATTCTTTCTAATTCAAATTCTGTAGCTTCATTTTCCGATTCTTCAAATTTTCTAGTCTCTTCAGCCTCTTTAGTTTCTTTAGTTTTTTTAATTGAATTGTCATATTCGAGTCTAGGAAGGCTAGCTCCTAGGTGAACACTATATATTTTGTAAGTTGCTACGCTAGTAGGGGTTGTAGATTGCTGGTTTTCGTCACTATCATTTCTTTTTGTCTTTTTAAGTTCTGGTGTGGTTGTTTGGATTTCGGACGATTTATTACCAGGAATGCGGAAAAAACAATTTTTGGCTGTGTGATTCGGTTTTCCACATATTTGACAAGTTTCCTGAGTATTGTCAACGTTTTGTCTGAGTGTTTAAAGTGATAATTAATAAAGTTACAAAAATTGTGAAACATTGAGAGTAATCACAGTGTTCATTGAAGTGTTAAAAAATATGTGAAAAGTGTTCATGCAGTGATTGTGATTATGTTGTGCTAATTTTTCAACAATTGTTTGGAAAATTAGGATCATAAATAATTTTCTACCCAAAGGGAAGCCATTCCACGACAGGATGAGGATATTAGGAAAGTGTGCAGTAAATGGTAAGTGTTTAACAGTATTAAATTAAAGAATTAAAATATGTTGCATGTTGCCCTTGTCTAGATTGTTAAAATATTAATTTTAACAATCTGTAATTAATGATACCTGTTATTATTCATTAGAGGACTGTTAGTCAGCTATGTTTTTCATGAAATAAGTGAATTAACAGTTGTTTTAATGAAAAAAATAACAAGTATCATGGGTCCATGCCAATTATTCAATTAACATCTATTTGTCATATTTTTAATTGAATAATTGGGCAACAATAAATTATTAATAACTGTGCGAATGTGATTATAAGCATTTTTTAAGTATTTGCGTGCCTCGGGGCGACGTAGGACTTTTTACGCTGGCTACGGCGCTGTGCTGCTTACGTCTCCGCGCGCGACCGCGCCAACTGACGCTAGCCCGCGAACCAGGGCCAATCACATTTCGCACAGAAAAACATTAATAATTTAAAAAGGAGGTCCTAAATTAAAAATTTCCAAGGGGTGAAAAGTTCTTAGAATTGTGTCAGGAACCACCCCTCAAAATATGTCTCCTTTTTTTCCGGACACCCTGTAGATCTGCATGTATCTGCAGTATGTCCCTGACGTTTGCAATATTGACAAATTTTGATTTCGGGATTTTGAGGTCTGTTTCCTATTGTTCTATAATCTAAAAATTCCAATTTGTTCTTGTCCCTCATTCTACTTTCTAATTTCAAAGCTTCTTGAATGGCACTTTGTAAATCATTTCTACTAGTTATTAATGCTCCTATCTCCCATCTCAGTCCTCTTAAAAATTGTTCTAAAGTATCTGATTCTATTTTATTAATTAGTACAGGATCTAAATTGGTATTTAAAATTTTTGAAGCTTCAAATATTTCGCGGCTTATTCTCTTTATCCTACCTACGAATGACATTACGTCTTCTCCAGGTCTTTGGTTTAATGTTGCCAGTTCTCCCAATAACTCAAAATTAGTTTTTACCGGTGGAAATAATTTTTTTAAATATATGGTTAATTCGGCTATTGTTGCAAAATTATTGTCCCTAGCCATTTCTAGTGCTATTCCTTTCAGTTTATTTCCTATAATAAGATTAACTAATCCTCTTTCTGCTAGAGGCGATATTGATTGTCTGGCCTGGTCACATTCGGAAACAAATTGATAAATGCTTGAACTACTACCATTGAATTCTGTTATGAATCCTAATACATCTTTTGGTTTCAAGAAACTCATATCGTTATTATTAGGTCTCGTATTTTCGGTATTCATGTTTGAATTATTATTATTTGCTGGAGTATTCTCAAGAGTAAATAAAATATTAGTGAGACTTTTATTTAGTGATGTTTCTAACGCGTGTATGTCTTTTTCAGATATATTTTGAGACTCTTCTTGTGTAGAAGCGGATTTTTGTGTATTTAAATTTTAATTATGTACTGTAGATGATTCACGAGGTATTTTTGGTTTAGATACAAAAGGATCTTCCGATGTAAATTCTTCGTTTGCCGGTTTTTCTTTCAGAGTTCTGTTCTTCGATCTAGACCTAGTTTCCATGACACGACTTAAAAAAGAGCATTTTTAATCCCGGACGAGCCCCCAATTGTTACGACCCCCACCCTATCAAAAGCCGTGGCTTATAATAATGGTAGATGAATCTTAAGTGTGGTTAAGAGTGCTTGCGCGTTTTCAGAAGAATATGGTCAGCAATTTAATGCTTTACCTGTTTCCTCTAAAATAATCTTAACCGATGGCCTTTTTAGGTTGCAACTTAATGCTTTATTCCTAGGATAGGCCTAAATGCTCTATTTAATTCGTGTAATAGAAATGAGATCTGAGATGGTTTTAGTATTGAATCTGTGCACTTACCTGGTTATTAGCTGTACTAGCAATAGTGACTGGGTTTGATAACAAATGAATGAAAATGATTTTAATTTACTGACACTTATTTAATGAACTGTTCAACCTTTTGAATTGAGATACTTTTACAAGTCTAACCGAACTGACTAATTGTCTTACAAATGTTGTAATATCGAAGTCTGAGGTCTGAGAGTTGGATTGTGAGTGAGTCTTGTGAGTCTGTGCTGTGAGTCTGTGCTGTGAGTCTGTAAGTGAAGTGAAGCCAGAAGAAGGACTAGAAGTGGTGGTAGAAGTGAGTAGTGTGGTGCCCTGGGTGAGTGTGTTTGGTCGAGGCTGGACCAGCCTTCTTATATGTTTCACAAAAGGGCCTACGTGACGATTCCTAAATGTTTAAACATTTAGGCTCTTCCCTTTTGGTTAGATGTCTGTTTCGTATTGGCTAATGATTCTTGGGAGGGGATATTCGGCTGTTCTCCGATTTTATTACTCTGCCGACATATGCACGACCACCCGTGGAAAGTCTGCTAAGGGTATTTTATGGCTTAAGGGTCGGCACTCGATAATCATCCAAAGGATCAGTTTTCTGAAGTTGTACTTAAAATTATCAGTACCTGGTATAAAACATTTGGGTTGCCTGCATATGTCAGCTGGTCTATGTGCCGATGCAACAACTAAGAACGTTACAAAGACTCGCGCATGTAACAACAGGTTCATTCCTAAGGCTGCCACACTCCAAACAGAGCTCCGAGCAGCTCTGCCAGCCAAGTGCAAAAAGAATGACACTAGACCAATTTCCTGGACAGACCCTATGACGAAGTGCTTCCGTCAACTAAAACAGGCTTTAGCAAATGCCACGTTGCTAGTCTTTCCTTCTCCCAATGGAGAAATCTCAATCCAGACTGATGCATCCGGTTCAGCGGTTGGAGCCATCCTCCAGCAGAAACAGTCAGAAATCTGGAAACCACTCAGTTTTTTCTCCAAGAAGTTAACTCCTACGCAGAGTCGTTACAGTGCTTATGACAGAGAGCTGTTGGCTATCTATTTGGCCATCAAACACTTTCGCTACATTCTGGAAGCACGTCCTTTCCATATATTAACAGATCACAAACCACTGACGTTCGCTTTTTCTTTGAAATCAGACCGTTCTTCACCTCGTCAAGGTAGACAAATCACGTTCATCTCCGAATTCACCACCGACTCGCACGCGAGCAAGCAACAGACGAGGATCTTCAACAAGAGTTGGCATCTCACAATTCGTCTTTGCAGCTGAAACAGTTCTGCCTTCCAACTACCGGATCGAAACTATTCTGTGATACTTCGGATAAGACTGTCCGTCCGTACATTCCCAAAGTATTCCGCCGCCGCGCTTTCGCTTTTCCCAGCGCGCGGAGCACGCGTAAGGCAATTGCAGAAAAATTCGTTTCGCCAAAAATGAACTACGATATAAACGAATGGGCTCGCGCTTGCCTCGCATGCCAACGCGCAAAAATTTCACGACACAACAAATTAGCCCCGGACAAAATCCAGGAACCTGATGGACCTTTCGGCCATGTACATATAGATTTAATAGGTCCACTTCCTGCGTCTCAGGGATTCAAAAGTGCGGGAGCGCAGAATTTGAGTTCAACGTTGATGCAGGATACGATCGCAAAAGGTCGCCTCGTGCGATTGGGAAAGCGAAGGGAAGCCAAGAGAGAGTTCTCTTGACTCTAGGATCAGGATATGACTTGACTTGTTTAGACGAAGATTAGACTAACTAGGTTTGCCTATCGCAATGTCGCTAGCGAGAACGCTAGGGTCGAGGCGCCGGCTCTATTAAGAGAATACCTATTGGTATTGGAGAATGAAAGTTATAAAAATATGTCGATAAAGTAGATCATCGTATAGGGATCTCCATCTCTTTATCTTATAGTTGTGGGAAATTAATCACTTTATGTTCATGCTTGATATAGCCGAAGTAGAGTGGTACGTACTGGAGTTTGTTCTAAATAAAAGGTGTTATTCTTTTATTTTTATTATTGAAATAATTACGTTATGCTTATTAATAAAATTAATGTAAACATAACCACTGTTGTAATTAAATATATCTATAAATCTTAACAAAACCATCCGAATTAACTAACAGGTTATGGGCCTAGAAGGTTAAAAATAAAGTGAGGTTACGTTAAGTTAAAACAAAACTTATTAGATATCGAAAATTACAATTAAACAAATAATTAATTCTAAAATATACTAAATTAAAGAAAAATAAAAACACAGAGAGTACTATAAGTAAAAAGGAAAAATATAAATAAAATGGCAAATAGCAAGCCTAATGAAACAATCCATTTACTTAATATATCTAACTATGCCACGTGGGTTAAACGAATAAAGGCATTACTCCTAAAAGAAGATGGGTTAGATTTTGTAACAAAACCAGAACCAGAATTATCTACAAGTGCAACTGAGAAAGAAAAGGAAAATTTTCGAATAAGAAAAAATAGAGCCTTGGCAAATATACTACTACACGTTGATGATGAAATAGAAACACTTATTGGTTCATCAGAATCACCAATGGAAGCGTGGAACATATTAAAAGATAATTTTGAACCTAAATCTCGAGCACGGCAGGCAAGTCTTTTAGATAAATTATCAAGGTTAAGGTACAATCCAGAAACTGGGACTATGGGGACATATATATCCAAATTAAAATCGATTGTCTCACAGTTAAAAGAAACAGGATATAACCATCCTGATTTAACTTTATCATTCGATATACTAAGACACTTACCCATAGAATATGACGGAATAGTACAGTCGCTATATCAGTTAAGTGATGATGATTTTACATCATGTAAAATAGAGAAAGCCTTAATAGCGGAAGAAGGCAGGTTAAAACAAAAATCGTTAGATAACGAAAATTATATTATTAAGGACGCAATGGTAGTAAAAAGTAAAGATAAATTTAAAAGTAATTTTAAAACAAAGGGAGACACAAGAAAGGGGCCAGTTATAAAAGAAAGTTGTAATATATGTGGTAAAAAGGGTCATTGGGCAAACAAATGCTGGAAGAGACATGATAAAACAAAAGAAAAGAATATAAGAGACCCAAGCAGCTTTTATACTAATTTCCCGGTGAAGCACGAATCCCCGAAGGATAATGAAAAAATTATTGCATCTAGTTTTATTTCTTATGCATTAGTAAGTAATAATACAAACCTATCAGACTGGATTATAGACACAGGAGCAAATTCACATTTCTGTAATAATAAATCACTTTTCAAAAACTTCAAAAGCATATGCGAAATTGCAACCGTAGCAGATAAGAACGTAAAAAGTAAAATTGAAGGAATTGGTAGTGTAACAATTACGGTAATACACGAAAACAAGACAACAGAGATTGAACTAAAAAACGTTTTATATGCACCAGACTTTAATAAAAATTTGATTTCGGGTAAAAGGATAATAGAAGGGAACCACCATGCTTTATTATCCATTGACAGAATAAGATTATTCGACCCAGAATGGCAAATTTTGTGTGATGCAAAACTTAAAGATGAGTTCTTTATTGTTCCGACTGTACAACATAATGCATATACTATTAAAGGAATTAATAATGTAAATATTTGGCATCAGCGGATGGGGCATGTAAATTACCAAGATTTAAAAAATATGGTAAATAACGGTGTAGTACGTGGAATTACTCTAAAAGGGGAAGTAGTACCATGTAATATATGTCCACAAGCAAAGGCTAACCGTAATAGTATGAATCAAATAAATAAAACTACATCAGAGAAACTAGAAAGATTGCACATGGATCTTTGGGGTCCATCACCCATAAAAACATCTGGTGGAAACAAATACTTTCTTTCTATTATAGATGAGTTTACACGAAAAATTTTTACCTTTCTGTTGAAAAATAAAAGTCAAGTATTTGAAACTGTCAAAGAATGGATAATTAAAATAGAAAGGCAAACAGCAATGAAAGTAAAACGGGTAAGGACAGGTAATGGACTTGAATTTGATAATTCAAAGTTCGAAGAATTTTATAAGGAGTTAGGAATAAGACACGAGAAAACTACAGTATATACGCCCGAACAAAACGGAATAGCAGAAAGATATAATAGAACAGCAATGGAAGGAGTTCGTTCGTTATTAATATCCTCAAACCTACCTGCATGCTTATGGGGAGAAGCATTACAAACAATAACATATCTCAGAAATCGTACAGCTCATCGGACATTAAACGGTAGAACACCTAATGAATTATGGACTAGTAGGATACCAAATTTAAATCATATAAAAATTTTTGGGTCAAAAGCATATGTATATATACCAAAGGTAAAGAGAACAAAATTGGAACCTACAGCAAAAGAAGGTTACTTAGTTGGATACGCTCAAAGAACCAAAGGATACAGAGTGTGGGTACCTAGGGATAATGAAATTGTTGAAACAATACATGTACGTTTTCATGAGGGAATATTTAAAAATAACGAAGTGGACAGCATGCTGGGACCTAATTATCAAGAATCAGAATTAAATGAAATTAATAAATGGGAATCAGAGGATGAATCTGAAAATAATGAGAAAGAATCAGAAGCGAAAATTCTAAAGAAACAGGAAGAAGAAAATAGAGTTGGAATAGAACAAGAAAGTAATGCAAGCAAAAATAACATTACTTGGAAAAGAACTGTTAATAAAAGAAAAGATGGATCAAGAATAGAAATATTCTATTATCCCTCAATAGATCCTAAAACCAGGATGAGATCATTAAATGACATACAAAGGTATGCAGAAGGAAAGAATTTAAAATTGGATCTCAATAAATTTGATTTTAAAACTAAGTATGAAATTAAGGAAGTTGAAAATATAAATGAAAGCGAACCGGATATAAATATTGAGGAAATTGAAGACTCTGATAATAATTCGGAACTAAATAACAAAACAGAAGCATGACTAGTAAAAGAAAATTCAGTAATCAAAATACCTCGAAATTATAATGAAGCTATGTCATCGCCTGAAAATAACTATTGGATTGAAGCAATGAAATCAGAAATAGAAAAACTAAAGAAAAGAGATGTTTGGGATTTAGTCGAAGAAGTTGAAGATATGAGAGTTATTAATAATCGATGGGTATTTGATGTTAAAAGGGACATAAAAGGTACCATAACAAAATACAGAGCAAGGTTAGTGGCAGGTGGACACCAGCAAACAGAAGGCATAGATTTCGGAGAAGTTTTTTCACCAGTAATAGATTTTACGATTATACGATTATTCTTTACTATCTTTGTGAATAATTTGAAATGGGTACACTATCAAATTGACGTAAACGGAGCATATTTATACGGAAATCTTGATCAAATAGTCTATATGAGACAACCTCAAGGATTCATAAATAATAATAATAAAGTATGTAGATTAAAAAAGGCACTATATGGGCTACACCAAAGTGGCCGACAATGGTTCAAGACATTACTGTTAATATTTAGGGATCTAGAGTTTTTACCATTCAAGCATGGAAATTGTATATATAATTGGAAAAATCAAGCCGTAATATTAGTATATGTGGACGATATGGCGATATTCGCAAAAACAAACGAAATTTTAGAAAATGTAATAAGATTAATTGAGACTAAAATTGAAATTAAACGTATAGGACCTATAAATAAATTTTTGGGTATTACCTTTGTACATGATAGAAATAATATAGGAATCCATCAAAAGGAATATATTGAAAACTTATATAATATCTTCCCAATGATTCCTAATCTGTATGCATCAGTTCCGTTGCAACCAGGTTTTACTCTGAATAAAAATTCTGAGATCATACAAGATAAAGATGCTTACCCATATAGAAATTTAATTGGCTCATTACATTTTATTTGTAGCAGATCAAGACCAGACATAGCATATTCTGTTAACTATTTTTCACAGTTCTGTGAGAAACCAAGAATACAACACTGGGATGCGTTATGTAAAATAGTACACTACTTAAATAATACAAAGGAGAAAATATTGAAATTGAAGATGTACAATAACAAATTGGAAGGATTTATTGATGCAAGCTGGGGAACATGTACTGACGGAAAATCAACATCAGGTTCATTGATAACCTTAGGAGGATCAATCATTTCATGGAAGACTTTAAAACAAAAAACCACTGCCCTTTCATCAATGGAAGCTGAGTACATAGCGTTAAGTGAATTCTCCAAAGAATTTATATGGATTATTAGGATTTGTCATGAGTGTGAGCAGTTTAATTTTAAAACAGAGAAACCATTAGTATTTTGTGATAATCAAGCAGCAATATCATTCTCAAAAAATAATGTAGAAAATCAAAAAACAAAACACATTAACATAAGGTACCATTTTATAAGGGAGTGTATAAACAATGAATTATTTATATTAAGATATATAAAAACAACCAGTAATATAAGCGATTACTTTACTAAAGCTTTCTCTAAAAATAAAAGAGAAATATTTACAAATTTTATTTTTCTGTAAAAGATAAAAGAGATGTAGAAGGGGCCATTTATTGGTATTGGAGAATGAAAGTTATAAAAATATGTCGATAAAGTAGATCATCGTATAGGGATCTCCATCTCTTTATCTTATAGTTGTGGGAAATTAATCACTTTATGTTCATGCTTGATATAGCCGAAGTAGAGTGGTACGTACTGGAGTTTGTTCTAAATAAAAGGTGTTATTCTTTTATTTTTATTATTGAAATAATTACGTTATGCTTATTAATAAAATTAATGTAAACATAACCACTGTTGTAATTAAATATATCTATAAATCTTAACAAAACCATCCGAATTAACTAACAATACCGTCTTAGTGGCGCTCGATGGTACTATTAACCGCGCACGGGTCACGGTGCGCAATGACTTAAAACTAACGTTCTTAAATACTTTTACATCTTAAACTAATTAATATTTCGTACAATAAGAGTACTTCGCTCTTCCCAACACTAACAGAGGCAGTCATGTCTGCTATTCTTGATCAGACTCTTCTCAAATTCAAAATAGAAAAAAAGTGCACGGTACCCCACATACTACTTGTAGGTGTCTTGAATAATAAAAAGTTCGTTCAAGCCATGTTGAAGTTCGTCTTATCTGTGATGAAGTCAGAAGTAAAAATTATCAAAAATGCCACGCTACAAACTCCAAATACCATTTTGTTGCACAGGTATGCGACGAAAGGTGCAAAAGATTATAAAGGATGTTGTCAGATACGTCGTTTTGTCCATTCTGTTAAAATATAACATTTTGTCTTGGTTCCTGTCAACATTGTTGGCTAATTAAGTTTCTGAATTCTGTACTTCGTTGTCAATTCTTGATATCAAGATCATAACAATGGTTATTATGTGATGGCAGTCTGGTTGCTTGGTAGATGCACCAACCAAGTTTAACTCCAGTAAAGAATTTTGAGATAATAAGTCTCTCAATCATTTTATTAAATTATCCACTTAATAATACAAATGTATTCAAAATTTTGATTCAACGGGGGGAAATAAAATAATTAAGTAATAATGGGAAAACCGATGATGCCAATGAGAATAATTTAATTTTCGATTTTTTGCTATGAATTCATTAATGCTATTAAAAGAGTTTCTTTTACATTTTCTACACAATTTTTTAATTTACATAGGTTTGCATTTATTAACTCTCTTATGTCACCCACTTGTTCATTTAGAAGAGTGCTTTCAAGATATTTTTCATAAGCTTTACATTTATCAATCCACTCATATACATTACTTTCAGTGTTTAATAAATGGCTCTGCCTTATATGATCTTCGCATGACTTAATTATATAATTTTTCAATAATACATCTCTTTCTGTGGATAACGATAACAAAT
Organism: Sclerodermus sp. 'alternatusi'; assembly: GCA_037305995.1. NCBI lineage: Eukaryota > Metazoa > Arthropoda > Insecta > Hymenoptera > Bethylidae > Sclerodermus > Sclerodermus sp. 'alternatusi'. Next base: position 305,730 of record JBBEEM010000020.1, read on the forward strand.
GATGACGAAATTTATGTAATTCTGTACTTATTAACTGTATTATGTCACCCACTTGTCCAGTTAGAAGAGTCATTTCAAGAAATTTCAGATGAGTTTTGCATTTAACAATCCACTCACATGTATCACTTTGAGTCTTTACTAAATGACTCTGTCTCGTAAGATCTTCTCCTAGCTTAATGATATAATATCTGAATAATACATGCTTTCCTATGTAAAGAGATTCTTGCATTATTGTTAAAAGATAACAGCATCTATGTAATTCTGTATTTGCTAACTCCCTTATATCATCCACTTGTCCATTTACAAGAATACTTTCAAGGTATTTCAGATGAGTTTTGCATTTATTAGTCCACTGATATCTAATACTTTGATTGTTTAATAAATGGCTTTCTCTCATAAGATCTTTACCTGAATCAATTATTGATTTCCTCAATAATATATTTCTTTCGCTGATAATAGATTTTTCTACATTTGCTACATAAATATCAAATTTGTATATTTCTGCATTTATTAAATTTGCTATATAAACATTCTTTTTTTTACTTTCATGAATTTTTAAAAGATATTGTTTGTAAGATTTCCACTTATTTATCCACATATATTTATCACTTTCAGTTAATAGTAAATTGTATTGTCTCAATAGAACTTCGCCTGAGTTAATTATAGAATTTGTCAATAAAAAGTCGATTTTAACAAATTCCATCGTGTCTAATAAAGGAACTAATAGAAGAACACAGTCACACGTACAAGAAAAAAGCAGTATGGAATGTAATAATCACATATGTATTCTTGCCACAAAGCTGTGGTTTTGATTTTAATTCAATTTATGTGAATAATACTTTAAGAGGAAATATTTCATTTAAATATAACTTCATCAAGAGTTAACGCTACAGAATCACAACTCACTTCACGAAAGGTCGCCTCGTGCGATTAGGGAAGCGAAGGGAAGTCAAGAGCGAGTCCTCTTGACTCTAAGGTTATAATGTGACTTGACTTGTCATAGCGAACACTAGACTATATAGGTTGCCTATCGCAATGTCGCTAGCGAGAACGCTAGAGTCTAGAACGCTGCCTAGTATCGCTCGATGGTACTATTAACCGCGCAAGGGTTACGGTGCACAATGACTTAAAACTAACGCTGTTATCAGACTTGTCAGATGCACTATTCTGGCGCATGCGCAATATGGCTTTCATTGTTTGCTCCTCCTACTGACTGGGAAGGCAGTATCGGCTGCGCTGATCAAAGTGCCCTTATATATATATATACCCTGACCGGCAATGGTACCGTACAAACTCATAGTCTATGCCTGATAATATATAAAATAGATCTGTTCGTTTCACCTGTATTTTCTACACTTTTCGCATTTTTCATAGAATCGAAGTGATACAAAATATTACCAAAATAGAAAAAATGTAGGAAATGCAGGTAAAACGAACAGATCTATTTTATATATTATCAGGCATAGACTATGAATTTGTATGGCATCATTGACGGTGAGTGTACACTTTGCATACGCAGGAAAATCTATTGCTACTTGCAAAATATAAATGAGTTGTGGCGTTGCAAGGGGGGGGGGGGGGGGGGTAGAGCATAATAATAAAGTTGCTAAGCTTATAATAAAAAAGAATTATCTGCTTTATTAAAATATTTTACTATTTACAACAAATTATATTCATAATAATAAGTAATGCTTACATCATAGGATTGTATGTTAGTTCAAGTCTAAATCCCTATATATATATATGTATATATAAAACGAATTTAATTAAATAACATTTAAATTTTTATTTAAAATAATTAGATCATATAAAAAATATAAAATTTAAATAATTTTTCATTGCTACTGGGCGACTGTTTTCTCTTGCAACGACCCTAACAAGGTGGGGACTGAAATAAGTGGAAGTCGTACTGCGCATGCGCTAGAATAGTCCGTCTGGCAGTCTGGTTTTTATATTGCAGTCCAATTGTACACTTATATATTTATACACGACCGAAAAGTACCCGATTATTTTTTATTTTTTTATCATAAATGTCTGTTTTCTTAAAAAAATTATATATTTCCATATCTCAATTGTGAATTATTTATTAATATATTTTACATCTTAAAAATTGTCTAATATATAGGGGTTGAAACACACTAGCATGTGGTAATTACTTACAACGAGAATTTCATTTTATAATTTTAACTTAGGTTATTAACTAGTATAAGATAGCTATCTATTTTCTAGCAATATTAACTGTGTGCGAATCGATCATGCACAATAAAGTCTGTGTACAATTAGGAAGTGTGCAATAAATTTGTGTGCATTTCAGTACCACTCCTTTTCTCATATCCAGATGCTTCGCCCTTTTTTCCCATATTCCTCAAAATCGTCAATATTTTGGATGACATGTAACGGGAACTCCTGTTACATTGCTCTCGCAAAGAAAGTTTCTAATTTAGGAACAGTTATTGACTTACAAAAGTGTGAGCGGCGACATCTGTTGGTATTTATGGGAATCACAATAGATCGCGATCTCGAAGGGACTGCATTAAAGAGGAAATGTAGGAGCCTATGAGACTCCCTGTAGGACTGGTGGAAGTCCGGATGCAAGATCCGGCGCTGCCAGGAAGTCATTGGGTATCCTCCGGGGTACGCTAAGACGGAAGAGACGGTCTACAGAGACAATCTGCAGGACAGAATTACGTGGGAAAAGGTCCCGGTAAGGAGTTGTGCGTGAGCCGTCGGCCCGACTACACCGCTAGGCGTGGTTCCTGCGTGAGTCAATGGGGAGGTCGGAGGAGTCCGAAGGGATAGCCCGATTCCCCTAGGAAGCGGCATATCCTAATAATAATGATAATGATAATAATGATAATAATAATAATAATAATATTAATAATAATAATTATAATTATTATTATAATTATAATAATGGATACCCTAGGAAGAGTATCCGGGAGAGTATGTGGATACCCTGGTTCCAGGCCGAGATATCGGGTAAGGAGGGAACCGCCCGAGAGGAAGCGGTGACTGGTGAGCCGGGGGAGGAGCCGAGTTACGCACCGATTTATTCAGCACGGCCGAATTCAGCACGGCTTTTTTCAGCAAAGTCAAGATTGCGCACGACCAGATTCAGCACGACCTATTTATACACAGCGAATATTATGCACGACCGAATTGCGCACCATTTGTTTTTGGAAATAGACCGAATTCAACACAAAATTAAATTACCAGAAATATAACTAGATTCCTGCATAAAATAAAATTAGTGGATTCCATTTCGATACATACCACTTCGACACGCGTGTTTTCGACGAGTTGACAATACACACCACCAGATGTTAACTACTTAGAACCTCGTTTCCTTATTCTAATTTCAATTTGAAATGTTGAAAAATGTCGCTTCAAAAAATCCGTACTAAAATTGAAAACGTTAAAAAAACGTGTGTCGAATTTGTTTCTGTCGAAATGGACCCCACTAATTTTATTTTATGCAGGAATCTAGTTATATTTTTGTTAATTTAATTTTGTGTTGAATTCGGTCTATTTCCAAAAACAAATGATGCACAATTCGGTCGTGCATAATATTCGCTGTGTATAAATAGGTCGTGCTGAGTCTGGTCGTGCGCAATCTTGACTTTGCTGAAAAAAGCCGTGCTGAATTCGGCCGTGCTGAATAAATCGGTGCGTAACTCGGCACCACCCGTGAGCCGGGGCACGCAGCTCGAAGGGCCGAGGAACCAACGTGGGTCACCGGGCTCTGTCAGGCGAAGTTCTCCTAATCAGGAGAGGGGGATGCTCCTTCCAAGTAACGAATGTTCTCGCCCCTTACCAAACACCCGAAACGGGTTTGTGGGAAGAGGGGGTCCTCTGTTCCAGGCCCCAGATGGCTAGAACAGAGTCCGGAAATTCCTAGGACCGACGATGCCAGCCCTAAGGTGAGACTGAGTAGCCGGGATATTCCGCCCTGTCCCTCTGGCGAGCCCCAGAGTGGAATATTGAAATGAGTATCTGGAATTCGAGGATTTGGCAGAGTTGCAGAAGGAAGGAAGGTTTCAGAAAGGCGGGCTGCTGGTTGCCCGATTTAGCCACTTGTTGCCCTGAAAGCATGCTATCTAGAGGGAGGACATGTGGAAGGTGATACCCCTTCCCTGCATTCAGGCAGGAGTGCAGGGAAATGTATTACAGACTTTTTTATCAAGCACACACACACACACACACACATTTCTCTCTGATTAGCATGGCCTAAAAATTTGGCCAGGCTGCATAGAAAGTAATGAAGCGCCGAAATCGCTGTGTAGTCGTTATGCTACCAGCAGTAGTTTTTCCGGTGAACGTTTCCAGGATTCTGTGATCAGTCGAGGTCAGTCCTTGATAAGACTTGAAAATCTGGAAGACAATGATTGGACAGAAGTTCTTTATTTTGGTTTGAATTTCGCGCCCAAGACGCTATATCAAAACTGAGATTACTGCGCTATCCTCTCTAAAAGAGGCGGGCCAAGAAAAAATCGCGGAGAACAAGGAACAGGTAATTGTTCAGTTAGTGATTCATCGCCGTTCTGATTATAGCTTTCGTCATAGAGAAATAAAACTGCAGACAAAGGAAGAGGCCCAATCATTTTAGTTTTGAAGACTTGATTATTACTCTTAACTAATTCAAGCGTTCAATTTACCTTTAGCAAGTGTCCTTCAAGGTGGAGACGACTATCCCGTCTCAGGGCTCATTTGTCATCCAAAGAAGTTCGAATTTCAACATACATCCATTCCAGGGTTACACCACTGACACCCTTTTCAGGGTTATACAACCGAAACCCATTGCAGGGTCAAAATTGCCAAATAACTGTCGTATCAGACAAAGAAAAAACTCAAGCTGAAGTAAAGCAGATTACAAATGCATTGAATTTTTTATTTATTTATTATTACGTACAGGTACAAATTCATAATTTACTTTATTAATCTAAATTTCAATAAATATTTATTTCAGTATGTGACTCAGGTGTTTGTGATTTTTCCTGCCCACCGGCTACCTTAACTTTTACCAGCCCTATTTTGACTAACCATTTTTCAATGTCGTTGACCATACCTGGAGTAATTATAGTTGTATCTATATTCGACTCACCGGATGTACTCGCATACGTGCTAGCATGCCCTCTCTCGTTCAACACTATGAGAACATACTGAGCTATAAAGAAAGCCAGTTTATCTCCGCGATCGTCCTGCATGTCACCTCCCCATAGTGGCAAGTTTTCATTTATGTCCGCACAGATTAATATGTTTTTCCTTCTTAGTGATCGCAGCACATTTTCAAGTCTGGTCAGGCTTTTTTTATGCTTTCCGAGTATTGAAAGTACTGACTGGTATAGAATCATTATACTGTATACCTAAGATATAGGTATAGGAGATACGATATACGTGTCCAACCGTTATGCGAATAACCAGTTTTCTCGGTAAAGTTACGTCACATGGTCCAAAAATGTGTCTCCCCATAACCATTCTTTTTCTTTCTAGATTCTCAAACTACCCTTAATTTCATGAAAAATAATATATAAAACCATATAAATTCATCCAACAGATGCTGAGAACAATAAATTTCAGTTTTCTCGGTAACGTGACGTCTCACGGTCCAAAAATATGTGTCCCCATAACTATTATTTTTCTTTCCAGATTCTCAAAGTACTATTAATTTGATGCAAAATAATATCTAAAACCATATAAATTCATCCAATAGATCCTGAGAAAAACGAATTTCAATTTTCTTGGCAACGTGACGTCACACCCCATATAGGAATATGATGTCCTGAAGACTGTCAAAGGATGTCCGAAAAGTCTTTAGGATCATCCAAAACTGATCCAAGTGACTGCCTAAAGACGTCTTGACGACGTCCTATGTCCGCGAAAAAGACCGCCATAAGATGTCCTGGCGATCTAGTAATAAGACATCTCGACGATGTCTTATTGAACTAGAATTAGGATGTCTAGTAAACTTAATAAAATAATTAAAGGTTGGCTTTTTGTAGAAATTTGAGGTTAATATTTAATAAATGTAGGTTTAATATTCGGAAAATAATTGAAGGTTAGATTAGGAAAATCGATGTTTTTAAAACAATTTTATTTATTATTAAAATTTAATACATTAGATTATAATTCATACAAATACAGTGTAAAAAAACAAATGTATAGTGTGCAGAATAATGAAATACATAAAATGAAGTGAGTATAATTTAAATGTAATATGAAATAAAGTGCAGTCTATCCAAAGTATCTCAAAATATTAATTTTTTTTTTTTTTAATGTTTAAAGAGGAGTAAAAAATGCTAATTACGCATACTCAATTTACATAACATAAATTGAGTTATGTGGGACTCCACTTAATGTGTATACCCACTAAAAAACATCTGCTCTGGAACCCTCTCTGACCTGTAAAACTGGAAGCAATGTTAGTATAAACAATTTTCTTTTATGTTTCATGTACCTTCTTTGGAAACGCCCACACATCTGTAAATTAATAAATAATTATAATTATTTATTATAAGTGGGAAAATACTTACCTTAAGAGAGATGATGTTTCTTTCTGCTGTACAGGATTCTGTCATTGGCGTGTCTGAGCCAAGTGCTGACACATATCTTCACATCGTTCAATGATGCTCCTAGAACAGCTTCGATGATGGTCTCTGGTAAGTACAAAGAATTATATTGTTAATTATGTAAAATATGAATAATTACTTTTAAAGAAAAGAATGTACTTACTGGTCATAATTTTTATGAAAGGCATGGCAGAAAAAGGAGGTGTTGCCTTCTTCATGCCTGTCCATGAGAAGTCTCTAGCAACTGCGTTTGTTAAAAGTAAATTTAAACAATTTCGCGTATATGTTTTTACGCATGTACCTCCTATTCTTCTTATTTTCTTTATCTGTGGATATGAAAAATGTATTTGTTAATTTATGAAATATGAAAAGTATGGTTAAAACAGCTATAATTTTATAAAACGGGTGAAGAAAATGCTTTATTATTAAAACTTACAAATTCATGTTGGACTTCAGGACTGTTGCTCAATAGTTTATTGAAGTCCTGCAACTGCTTCTCAGTTTCTAATGGAAATGCTGGAAGCAGTGATGACAGAGGGCTACTGCTCAGAACAGTGTGGCCAATAGAGCTTTCTAACAGCTGAATGATATGATTTAATTTTCGATTCAGCTGTTGGAAGCAAGCACCTGGCGAAGAAATCAATAATTAATCTGTTATAATGTGAATTTTTCTCTTTATGTTAAAGATTTACTTAATTTAATGGGAAAGAAGAAACTTACGACAGCAGTTTTGGTGGTCTCCATTGCTTGTCGAAGGCTCAGCAGAGAGTGGATCTACACCAGCTGTAAAAGGGATAAATGAAGAGAATGATAGGAATACATGTCTCTGATTGAGTAAAAGAAATTACAAAATAAAGGTATATAAATTAAATTACCATAAATATTATTATCTGATCCACTATTGGCTCCATGATTTACATTATTCTCCGTTATGTCAACTGTAGATACACAATAGAATCTTTATAAATATATGTTCAAATACACATAATGAAAGTAATTCATAAAGAAATAAATTCAGTAATAATAACATCTTACAATCAGAATTGTAGTCTATTTCTGCAGGCTCTTCTGTAATATATTGTAGAGCATTGAAGAATTTGTTGAAACTGAGGTCTGCGTAACAAAATTTTTCATAATAATGTATTAATTAGAAAATGTTAAAACTTTAAAGGAAATGAAAGTGAAAGAATATTTTCAAAGAGTATTTACTTTGTGATGTTGAAGCCTCATGAAATATTTCTTTTTTATGTGCTTGGTCCACTGGAAGCTCGGACTGCCTGTCTGGTAGTGGCACTTCAAGAAACCCACAATGATCTGTGGAAACATTTTCCATTTGAGTTTCCACAGCTTCCGCTTCCTTGTATGTTGCTAATGAAAAAAAAGGTATTAATTACTTTGATCTACACTATATTCTATACTTTTGGATTAAAGTTAAACTAAAAATTATTTATATACCAAATGGTCCCAGTAATTTATAGTAAACTGTTTCTTTCCAGTTTTCATTAGGCAGCATCCGTTTTAAAAGGGCAGAAGAAAGATTCTTTCTTGGCCATCTGAAACAGCTTTTAGGGACATTAATCCACTCTGCTGCTACGATGGATGAGCATTTTAAATTATTTTCTTTATAAAATGTAACATAAAACATCTGAAAACAATAAATTGTATAATAGAGAATAAAATATGTAGTTATTAATTTCTATTCTATTAATGAGAAACTAAAAAAATGTAAATTCTTCCTTTTAATTGAAAATTACACACACCATGTTATTACTTGTGGAAAATTTTATCCTTCGCGTATTTTGAATCTATCCAGCCGTCTTCACTGTAAAAGGCGTTGGCTTATAATGATTCACTGGTAATGTTCCCAGCAAAATTTTGTTTTCCTTCCCCCTTTGTTAGTAGGTTGCTTCTCATGTTTCAACCGTGAAAAATTTGTCAAATAAAAACATCAAAATGCAAACCGTCTATTTCTACAAGCGCGGATTTTAATTTTCTCAAAAGATAAGATCTTATTAATTTTTCTAAACATCAATATAAAATTAAAATTTTATCTTAAATATTTAATTTTGTTTCTGAATGCAGCAATGGCATTAAACAAAATTTCCGTCTATAAGGAATCTTAAACATTTTGTTGCTGATTTTATTAATAGGCCATACTTCCAAACAACCCAAACTGTCTTCGTTGACTACATGTATATCCAAATTAGCAGAATTACAAGGGTAAGTTTTTAATGAAGTTTTTTCTAAAATCCTTCTACCAATTATCACCGGATTTCTGTCTTTATATCCTTTACGTTGAATAGTTATAAGATTTCCACATTTCATCAGGCAACAATTATCTGATTTCTTAATAGATAGCGTGAATGACTTAAAGCATACAAACTTATGCGCATCTGTGCATTGCATTGATAGTTCTCCGTAATGCTTGTCATTAAATGTGGATATTCTTTGTTGATGTTTCTATCTTGTTGAATCATTGCCTTTTCACCAATTCTACGAAAAAGTTGTGCAAGAGGTTTGTCAGCTTTACGTACCATTTTTTTCAATTGTTGTAGAAAATTTTCAAATGGAAAAGAGCTGAATGAATCCATCATTCCAAAGGTAAATGCATCATCAGCTATATGTATTAAATTATGGATTGTATAGACCAAGTTTTTCCTGCCATAGAGTGAGCCAAATGAATTCACAAAATCAAGGAGCAAAGCTTTCGCAAAAGTATTATTTCCCTTATAATCTTGTGGATGACATAATATTCTAGCGGAGCAATGTAAGAACATAAAATGTGATAAGTATTGCTGTGGTAGATGGCTTTCTAAAATAATTGGTCCTATATATATTAAAAATAAACGAAATTCAGTTGCCTTCCAACGTTCTACTTCATCTAAGGTACGTGGCTTTCTGCTAAATTCCAATGGAACATATTCTTTTATAACATTTAATAAGGAAGAAATATTTGTAATTGTTGTTGCAGGAAATTTTGCTGGCTGAGTTTCTTTTAGCCAGATGTTGAGTAACTTCTTCATAACACCCAAACAAATTAAATGCATGTAGTCTAAAGGAAATTGTGAGACCATCCCCAAAGGAATTTGCTCAAAAGGAGATGGGCCTGTGTGATGTTCTTCCTGTTGCCGATTCCTAAAACTTTCATCAGTTCTCAAAGTGATATTAGTAACATCTGTGAAGAACATTTTGTGATTTTCATAAATTCCTTCTACAGAACATTTACCACAACCAAAATATGCATTGTGTCCTTTAGTTGCTGTTACGAATGAACGTGCAGGTGTGTCACATATGACTGCTCTTATTTTAACCATATATTTAATATTATTCATAATAAAATCATTTCGTATTTGCAGGTATTCTTCTATAAATGGTTTTAAATATAAACTCAAATTCCTTGGTTTGCTATGTCCATGGAAGGCACCTATTAAGAATGGTTTAGTGAATTCAAGATTGTGTATCTTTCCTAATATTGGCCACAACTGACTTTTTGAACTCTTCGCTAATGGTAAGCCATCAATATTAATATCCACTTGTATGGGATTTTCTATATTCTTGCAGTCTACTTGCTTCAACTCTTCGTGCAGTGATTTCTCCAGACCATAATGTACATATTGACCATTATCACATGAATTAATCATATAGCTCATTGGAGTCTGCAAAAGTGTTCTTCCTTCAAGAGGCAAATATCACTATGACCACCATCATGTAATATTTTCAGTAAAACTGTTAATGAATTTTGGGAAATATTATAGTCTACAGCCCAAGCAGCTAAGTTATCTTTGAAACAATTTGTAACATTTATATTTATATGTTCATTCTCATCCGTTGACATTTCATTACAGGACTCATCCGAATCTATAGCATCTGAGTCACAAGAAGATGATGTATCTTTATTTTGTTCATCAAAAGCTTCAACATTACAGCTGCTTTGAATAAAAGAGGGACCAGCTCCAGGCACTTCAACTACCTATTCTGTCTCTGCTAAACGTCGCCTTTTTTGCCGATCAGACAAATCCTTAAAAGGCTTCCTGTGCGATATGGTGACTACACATAAAAATATATATTGAAGAATAGATGTAAATTAAAAAATTAAGAGGAAACAGACAAATGAATTCCAGGTATTATGAATATTGTAACGTTTATTTTTTACATACTTTAACAATTATTAATAGTTTAAATTAAAATCATAAATTAAATATGTTTGTATGTTTATGTGTATATGTGTAACCATAAATTAAAAGTATGGAGTAAACATTTCTATTTAAATTATACAGGTATCAGCTGTTACAAGACAAACAGAAAAGGTGAAAAGAAATACAAGGAAGAATCTGTTTAATCAACTTTTGACAGGACTTTGTTTTGATTATAATTTCAACAGTTTTAAAGTAACCATTTCCTGCCTTAAATTAAAGGAAAAAAAGAAAATTTCCGAAAATGTTTTATAATGATGGAAATGAGAGCGAAAAATACTTTCTTCAAAATTTGACCAAATTTTTAATCAAATATCTTGGGAGGTGGTTTTTAGTGGACTGAGCCCTACATTACCCTGACTAAGCATTGTCTTGGGCCAGGGTATTCTGTAAAGAAATTTTCCCCTCCAAGTAAAAAAAAAATATATATATAAATAAAATATTGAAATATCTTGAGAGGTGGCTTTTATGGGTTGAAGTCCTCCGCATTACCCTAATTAATTAATTAAGTAATTTATCTTGTGATTTCTATTATTTTTAATAAAATTTTGATATAAAGATGAACTTAATTTTTTTTATATTTACAGGATATTTTGAAATAGAAAAAGAGTTAGCTGGTTCAATGAGCTAAACAAGAGTAGCTGATAGAAAACTTTACTCACTGCACCTTTGTTTTAAAATAGAATTGAAGCAAAATGAATACTAAAAATAATTCTTCCTTCAGTGATTTAGAGAGAAACCAATGGATCGCCAAAATCGTCGTTGTCGTTTAAAATTTTCAATGCTCACTTTTCAAAACACTAAAACATTTTAACACTTTTTCCCGAAGGGTTGCCGTTATAAGTAATCTTTCCCTTTTATAAGATTTGTGGGAACCAAACAGTTCCCACTGTTGCTGATATCATTTTCAAAATAACAGATATTTGTCAAAATTTAAATCGATAACGACGGTAATTACATATTAATATATATAATTAGCTATAGCAGAAATTAAATCATTTTATTTTTATCAAATTTTGTTACATTTGTTTGTCATTTATTATAACTCATAACATTTTTTATTTGCCTTAATTATGCGATTTATTTTAACTTTGTTCTGTTATGTATTTTATTATATTTAGTAAGAATTGTTGGAACTTTTGGGTAATATTGAAAAACTCAGGAACAATTATTGTTAAAATACTTATATTTAATAAAATTTATTGTAATACACAAATATGTTGTTTTTTCTTATTTCCATTACTTCCAATTTGTCGAATTGCTTCTTCCCTCCTCAAATTTAAAAAAGTTCTACAAGATCGACATACACTTACTGACAAAAGTTAAGAAACAAAAGCATAACTTTTAATTTACCGTGTAAATTTTTATCATCTGAGGTGAAACTGTTGAAATAGAGAGTATTGTATAAAGGTAGCACAGTATATAGGAGAATTAAACTATTTTTATTTAAATTGTACATGTTCAGAAGCTACTAATATTATAATTCTTGGGAAACTAAACAATCGCTTAGGACAAAAGTTAGGAAACATGATTAATTAACACTGTATAATTATAAAGAAACTTGCAACTAATTGTTTGAACGGTTTTAAATGTTGAGAAAACTCTAGAACGATGTTGGATAACCCTTAGATTTTATTACAGCATGACATCTTCTTGACATTGATTCAATTAATTTGACACAAAATGTGGTTGGTATTTCAGACCATATTTTCGTTATTTTTTCCATCAATTCTGCTTTATTCTTATAGGAATAATTTGCTAATTGACGTTTAACGTAATCCCACAAATGTTCAATCGGGTTTAAGTCAGGAGACTGACTTGGCCACTTTATTACATTAACATTTTTCTCCATGAGAAAATTCTTAATTATTTTAGAAGAATGTTTTGAGTCGTTGTCATGTTGAAATGATCATCCATATGTCATTTTATCGGTTGCAAATGGTAGCATATGATTTTCTAATATATCACGATACACAAATCTGTCCATTGTTTCTTTTATTTGAATTAGCGGACCAATGCCATCATATGAGAAACATCCCCACACCATTACATTACCTCCGCCAAATTTTACTGTTGGTTTCAGGTATTTAATATTAAATCTCTCTCCAACAGGGCGGCGTACATTATTTCTAGAATCATTTCCAAATAAGCAGAACTTACTTTCGTCACTCCACAAAATTTTTGACCACTCAGTAGTAGACCAATTAATATGCTCCTTAGCGAATTCTAACCGAGCTTTTCGATTTTTTTTAGAGATAAGTGGTTTCTTACATGCTTTGCGCGAAAAAAGATTATTTTTATCTAAACGACGGCTGATTGTCCTATTGCTAATGTTGTCGAGGTTTAATTGATTTTTAATTTCAGTAGTAGTGTAAAATGGATTGCGTTTAGAAAGTATACAAATTTTACGATCTAATCTTTTATCCGTTTTCCGTGGTCTACCAGTTCGTAATCGTGTTTTAATACTTTTGTACTGTTGATATCGTATTATAATTTTACTAATTACACTACGATTGACAGAAAACACTTTGGCAATGTTTATTTTCTTTTCGCCTTTTTGAAACATGTTAATAATTCTTTGTTTCTGCTCATCGGTTAAATGCCGCCTTTTATTTGCCATATTTAGTGGAATTTATAATTCAAACTACGCTTAGCAATGTCTAACTGGGAACTGATGAACATGAATATATTTGTTTACATTGTATACTATACTTATTTCAAGCAATCGAAATGTTTCCTAACTTTTGTCCTAAGCGATTGTTTAGTTTTCCAAGAATTATAATATTAGTAGCTTCTGGATGTGTACAATCTAAATAAAAATAGTTTAATTCTCCTATATACTGTGCTACCTTTATAAAATACTCTCTATTTCAACAGTTTCACCTCAGATGATAAAAATTTATACGGTAAATTAAAAGTTATGCTTTTGTTTCTTAACTTTTGCCAGTAAGTGTAAATAGTTAGCGTCGCTTCAATCGCACCACATGTTCTATAACTATAAAATATATATATATAACAATTATACTTTCAGACACGTCGTCACGCGGTCAGCAAAATTTGTATCCCGATAACCATTCGTTTTCCTTCCAGATTATCAAAGTACACTTAATTACATGCAAAATAATATATCCCCCTAAAAGAAAGTAGTTATAACCTTCTAAAAACCCCTTTATTCAAAAAATATAGATTATTTATACACTTATTTAATGAATTCTCTTAATAAAGGTATAACAATAAAAAGAATATATTTATTTGAAATATATAGTCACCACAAAAAATATATTATTTTTCTTATCTTGTTAAAAAGTATTGAAATCATATATAGAAAAAGCCAAGTATGTAATCTTTATTTATTCTCAGCATATAGTTTATAAACAGTATGCATAAAAAAGAGAAATTGCATTTGAAACGCAGATAGTTTATAAACAAATTACATAAAAGTTTTTATATATAGTTTATAAGCAATTTGTTTATAATTTTTTTATACAGGACTTGGCGAGCCTCCATGCTTTTTTAAATAACATTTGATTTTACTTTAAATCCTGCCGACAAATTCTCTGCTCTTGTCCTGTAGCAACTACGAATTCCTACCAACGAATTTTCTCTTCTTTTCATGTAATAAGTACGAGTGCATGTAACAGTTATGAAATTATAACGTTTTCCTATATATTATAAGGAGTGTGACATTTTTAATTAACATGATTATTGTGTCATTTAAACAAGCATGGAGGCTCGCCAAGTTCTGTATAAAAAAATTGTAGACAAATTGTTTACAAACTATATATAAAAAACTTTTATGCAATTTGTTTATAAACTATCTGCGTTTCAAATGCAGTTTCTCTTTTTTATGCATATTGCTTATAAACTATATGCTGAGAATAAATAAAGATTACATACTTGGCTTTATTCTATATATGATTTCAATACTTTTTAACAAAATAAGAAAAATAATGTATTTTTTGTAGTGATTACATATTTTAAATAAATATATTCTTTTTATTGTTATACCTTTTATTAAGAGAATTCATTAAATAAGTGTAGGGATAATAAATGAGAACAATTTTTCCTTTAGTAATTAGATGAAATAAGAGAATATATATATTTGGTAAGAGTCCTTCTATCAGCGACTACACTTGTCTCGATCCGCATGTGAACTGCTAAAACTATCCCCCCTTCGCTCATTCGCACTAAAAAGAAGCCCTCCCTCTTTTAGCATAGCCCGTGACTAGCGTTGATTTCGCCCCGTTCCTACAACTCGGGCATCCTGACAGAGCATCTGTCCTCAGATGCTTGTCTTACATAAAAGAATGATTTATTATTGCTTAAAAACTAGTAGATAATTGTTAGTTACAAAGGGTGAGTAAAAAGTAAGGATTATAAGATAACTACAACTTAAACGAATACATATAACGCAATCAACTTATACGACAATTCTAATAGAAAACAATAGCCCACTTATTTCGCGTCATCCTTTGCTATTCGTTTGTCCATCTCTTCATGTGGTCGACAACAACGGATGTATTTCGTGGACCTTCATGTTCTCCGACTTTCTCAACCAGGTATCTGTCATGACGTAATACCTTGGTGATTCGATAAGGACCCATGAATTTTGGACAAAACTTTAGACCTGGGCCAAGCTGCGTGCGCTGAATCGCCACTATGTCGCCTTCTTGGTATATTTCCGGCTCCTTTCTCTTTTTATTGTAATTTCTTCTATTCTCCTCTTGTATCTTCTTAATAACTTCTTGTGCTTTCTGCCGCGTTTCATCTCGTTTTTCTAAGAAGAGTAGTGATAATTCCTCATCTAGGATTTCTCGGACTTGGGGATCCTCCTTGATTCTCATTTGTACCCCAAATAGTAAATGAAACGGTGTCATTCTAGTACTTCTGGTGGGGATATGATTCAAATATTGCTGCGTGATTCCAATGTGTTTGTGCCATTGGTCTGGATGAGGTGCCGATAATTTGGTAAGAATGGGAATCAATATGCGATTTATTCTCTCCACTTGGCCATTTCCTCTGGGTGTACCAGTAACTATTTTGATGTGTTGAATCCCTTCATTCGAACAATACGCCTCAAATTCATGTGATGTAAAGGCTGTTCCCCTATCAGATATGATTCTTTTTGGATTTCCAAAGATTACCGCTTGCCTCCCAAGATGAGTCAAGACCTCTGCTGTAGTTGTAGACTTGGTAGGGTAAAGCCACGTAAACTTTGTAAAAGAATCTACAACAACGAAAATGTGCTTATAAATTTTCTTAGTAGAGGGCAAGGGCCCTAAGTGGTCTATATGGAATGTATCCATGGGAAGTTCTCCCTTTTCAATAGGGTATAAAAACCCTTCTTGTCTTCCGTGTTTTCTTTCGGCGAGTATACAATCTATGCAATTGCGTATGAACCTTTCGATTTTCTCGCGCATATCATTGAACCAATAATCTCTTTTAATTAAGGCCTCTGTTTTCGTTACTCCGAAATGACCTTGCTCATATATATGACGTATGACACTATTTTGGATTTCACCTGGAACTAATATCAAAGGTTCATTGTTAACAAGTTTATACAAAACGCCGTTCTCCAAAGAATAAACTTTAGAGTCCCCTTTTTCGGTTAATTGCCTTATTGGTGTCAAATCTGGGTCTTCTAATTGTGCTTTCTTTAGACTAGATAGTATACTGCCTTGCTTATCAATCACCATCGCACAGGGTAGCGGGTTACGACTTAGGGCATCGACATGTTTCATACCAGTACCGGCCCTGTGGACTACTGAGTAGTTAAAGTCCTGTAAAAGCAATGCCCATCTAGCAATGCGAGGACAAATGTCCTTTTTATTCATGGTCATTGCAAAAGCTTTGCAATCCGTGATTATTTTAAATGAAATCCCAATCAAGTATACTCGAAATTTCTTTACAGCTTTCACCACGGCTAATACTTCCAACTCGTAACTTGCGTATTTTTCTTCAGCTGGCGTAGTTTTGCCACTGGCATAATAAACTGGGTGAAACTGTTGACTCTCACTATTTCGTTGAATCAAAATCGCGCCATAACCTAAGGAAGATGCATCTGTGTGCAATTCCGTCTCAGCCTGTGGGTTATATAACCGGAGAACTGGCTCATTGCTTAGAGCTTTCTTTAATTCTAGAAATGCATTATGTTGTTCTATTCCGAAGTGAAACTTTACTTCGTTCTTTAGAAGATTCGACAAGGGACGAGCTATACGTGCAAACTGAGGTATGAATTTGCGGAAGTATGATGCTAATCCTAAGAAACTTTGTACCATCTTTGTACTGCTAGGCACAGGGAAATGTTTTACCGCATTAGTTTTTTCTGTCGAAGGTCTGATGCATCCATCTTCAATTGCGTACCCCAAGTAATTTACTTTAGTTTGGAGAAATCTACATTTCTTCCAGTTCATTTCTAGCCCATATTTACTTGCCAATTCCAGGACATTTTTTAACCGAGATATGGCTTCGTCATAATTTGCTGCTGGTATAATTATGTCGTCCATATATACCAATATAATTCCTGCTGCAATTAGATCCCTAAATATAGAAATAATATACTTCGAAAAGATAGCGGGTGCGGTACTTAGACCGAACGGAACGCGTAAAAATTCGTAGTGTCCATCTGGAACTACGAACGCCGTGTACTTTATGGAACCTTCGTCTATTGGAACATGAAAGAACCCTTGTTTCAAGTCTAGAGTCGTGTATACCTTGGCACCTTGCAGTCTATCTAGCTGGTCTTCAATAAGAGGCAATGGGAAACGTATTTTGACTATTTTTGCATTTAACGTCCTATAGTCGACACAGACTCGGTATGTTCTATCCTTAGTAATACACGAATTATACTTTCCCTGGAGTTGGGTGAAACTCCAGGGAATATCGCGAACAAATAATTTATTTTCCCGACCATCCGGGAGGAAAGAGACCGAGGGTGTGATTCTTTTGAAGCCGCGGGTGACTCTGAAAATGCTAAGGGAATGAGGACGTGTCAAAACAACAACGGAATGTTCAATTCAACGGTTTTATTAGGCGAGGACCAACTTCGCTCGCTAATTAACAAATCAGAATCTCGATTACAATAACGCACCGCGACCTAACAAATTGGGAGCGCCCGCTCGCTCTACGCTCGCGACACGTCCTAAATTCCGTAGCACAAGCCGTCAGCTATACCGCGAAGACCTTCGTCCGGTAGAAGTCACTCGACCCTGCGAGAGGCGATAGTCCAACTCGAGGGCAAGTGCTTCGCGGGGTGCTACGGTGCAACAGGAGAAGTAATTCCTACCTCCCTGCGCAAGTGAGGTGGCTAGCCTCCACGGGAAAAATACTCTAACACCAAGACACGATTACACAAACTTACAGGAGACAAGATAACTAAATGAAGCGGCGTCCCACTTACATTAGCTGTTTGGGAGTCAATCCGCCCGACGTAGTCCACAAGTGCAGTACCGTCCACCTCAGTGTACACGATTGCAGCACCAAAACTCGCGGCACTCGATTGACCTCCACACAATACGAAGACAAAAACGGCAATGAGGAAAGATCGTTGAACTGTCATTTTGACAGTTCAAGATCCTCCCCACGCACACAACCAATCTGACCAATACCGACATAGCCGAACTTCCTATTATTATTTGGAGGAATCAGTCTAACCCAATGTTAGACCGCACGCAACGAGCGAGACAGAGACAGACTCTGCTACACCCAGCCGTCGGACAGAGACACGACGCGTTCGCATCGTTCTCTCTCTAACTTACTGCCTCGCCAGCCGATCCAGACATCAGCATAGGCGCTACAGTGCCGAGTGTGCTCAACTTATTCCCGATATTCTCTTAATATCGGAAATCGGTCGAGAGATGTTGCAACGGTTTTTTACATCGTTACACCTTTTTAGTTACCAAGACTATCGCACTTGCATAATCAGAAGTAGAGGGTCTAATGATTCCTTCATCTAACCATTTCTGGATTTGTTTACTGACAATTACTTTTTCTTCTTCTGCTAATTTTCGTGGACGATGGTATATTGGCACGTCGTCCTTTAAAACTATACTCAGTTTGATCCCAGTATCTTTCGTTTTCTCGGGAGGAGACGAGTTACGCACCGATTTATTCAGCACGGCCGAATTCAGCATGGCTTTTTTCAGCAAAGTCAAGATTGCACACGACCAGATTCAGCACGACCTATTTATACACAGCGAATATTATGCACGACCGAATTGCGCACCATTTGTTTTTGGAAATAGACCGAATTCAACACAAAATTAAATTACCAGAAATATAACTAGATTCCTGCATAAAATAAAATTAGTGGATTCCATTTCGATACATACCACTTCGACACGCGTGTTTTCGACGAGTTGACAATACACACCACCAGATGTTAACTACTTAGAACCTCGTTTCCTTATTCTAATTTCAATTTGAAATGTTGAAAAACGTCCCTTCAAAAAATCCGTACTAAAATTGAAAACGTTAAAAAAACGTGTGTCGAATTTGTTTCTGTCGAAATGGACCCCACTAATTTTATTTTATGCAGGAATCTAGTTATATTTTTGTTAATTTAATTTTGTGTTGAATTCGGTCTATTTCCAAAAACAAATGGTGCGCAATTCGGTCGTGCATAATATTCGCTGTGTATAAATAGGTCGTGCTGAGTCTGATCGTGCGCAATCTTGACTTTGCTGAAAAAAGCCGTGCTGAATAAATCGGTGCGTAACTCGGCACCACCCGTTTTCTCTGGTTTATATGAGTCTATCATTCTTCTCACTTCATCCTTGTGCTCCGGATTCTGGATATTCGATAGGTCAAACTCGGGTTCGTCGATCAGATTTATGCTGAAAACTTCAGGCAAATTACTATTAGTAATTTTCGCAATAGTTACCTTACCTTGATCCGCGTGGTAATCTACGGTGTCGAGGAAGTCAGCGCCTAACAAAATGTCGTGGGAGATGAGCACATCATCTACTATGTGCAGTATAACATCATACATTTCGTTGTCAATTTTTACTTGGAAGTGTGCTCCTCCTCTGGTAACATTATTCTCCGAGCCTACACCATTAAAATCTATGGGTTTCTCTGTTAGTTCCGGTGCTCCTAATTCTACATACTTCTTTGCCTTTATGAGACTCAGATCACTTCCCGTATCTGTTAATGCCAAGATTTCTTGATCGGCTATGTTAATAGTTTTAGTATATTTCTTCTTTCGTACGTTGGTAGTATTTACTCGATTGCTTTGTATCGGTACCTTTTCAGTCGGTATCTTTTCGGTACATTTCGACGCAAAATGGCCGTGCTTATTACACTTGAAACATTTCACGCCTTTGTCCCTAGCTGGACATGACTTACTATCATGTAACTTTGCACCACAATAGAAGCATCGCCTTTCGTTCCTTTTGTTATTCGGTGCATGTACTAATTTTTTGTCATCGCTTACCTTGTGCAAGAGTTTGCGTAAATTCTCGAATTACTAATCGGCTAAAGAATTGAGTAGGAGGAAGGTCAAATAAGGTAGTCGACAACGCACAGTTTAGTTGAACTTCAACAATTTATTTCTCGATCAGGGTTTTAATCCCTATCGGTATGAACATACAAAAGAACTTGTGTTTTAAAATTTTAACAAATCAAAAATTACTCCAGCTAATTAGCGTGGCTAACTAACGAGAGTCTTCGCAACGCGGTTGAGAGTCCACGGTTGGCGTAACTCTCAACGCGGCGGCGTGAGCGGTTGCTCGGCCGGTCACTTGGCTGGCAAGTGGCCGGTGGCAGGAGGCCGGGAAGTCGGCTGGCGACGCCCGGAGTATCCTTAGGAACGGTTTTGTCCGGCAAGGAGTCCTTGCAGCAGACGGGAGGTTGTCTTACCAGGAGTCCTGGGTCGACGAGGTGCGAGAGGTAGCAAGACCTTCGAAGAGCCTCCGAGGTCTGATTGGGTTGCTGGTATGCTGGATACTGCCAGGATTGAGTCCTTGGTCGCTAGTGATAAGGGAGCTTGGTCCGCTTATCACTAGCGAGAAGTCCTGGCCGTGGGCCAGATAGGCGAGCCGCTTGGGACTAGCCACCTAGCGGACGGCGACCGAACTAGACGGTCTAGCCTAGGCGATCGCAAACATACCTTACTTTTATTCTTCGCATTAGTGTGCAGCTTTTCGTACATCTTAAATTTTTCCTTTAATTCTCGAATGGATTTAGCCCCATATAGTATGGATTTATAGATCTTATCTTGCACGCCATCTATGATGTGCTCGATGACGGTCGATTTTTTGATGTTCGCTTGTGCCGCTATGTCCAACATTGCATATATGTATTCGTGAAAGGATTCATCACTTTTCTTTTTTCGCGAACACAACCGTTTATGCACTTCATGAATATTTACATGTTCAGAAAATTCAGATATCAGGGATCTTTTGAGTTTCAGGCATGTTTTCATGCACCGTTCATAATGGGAGCGTCCTCATTGCGCACATTTTTGATCGGACACAGCGCGTGTCGTGGATTGGACACACGCTGTATCGGTCACACGCCACATCGGACCCATGCTTGGTTGGATTGGACATATGGTTATAATTAACTTGTGCAAGTGTTATGCGCATTATTGAAACGGTCGTTTTATTCTCACATATTAATTTTTCGTTAAATGTGCGCAACCTGTATCAATTCATGTCAAGACAGAAAGCAATGGTATAGAAGAAATCATAAGTTTCGGTGGTACGAAAGTCGAATTTGATTATCTGTCCCATATTTTTTGTGTCCAATTTACCATCACATGTGTCCAATAAATCATGTGTCCAATCCAACCAAGCGTGTGTCCGATGCAACGTGTGTCCGATACAACGTGTGTCCAATCTACGGAACACGCTGTGTCCGATCAAAAATGTGCGCAAACAAAACCCACTCGTTCATAATTTACATAAATTCTAGCAGAGCCTCTCAATAAACTTTTGGCATAGATTACCTTTTTGACATTGGACCACTGACACAGTTCTGCTACGTCTTCGAAGTCTTTTATCCATTTCTTAATGCATTTTGTGTCATCTCCACTAAACGGATCGAGCGTGTCCGCTACGTCCTTAAACGTCGGGAGATATTTGGCTTCGCTACTATGATTCGCAACTTTTGTCGTTTTTTCTTCTTCTGAATCATCTTCGGTAGTTTCTTCTATATCTGAATTTTCAAATTCTTCTTGTTCATTTATTAATTCTTCTTGTTCTTTAGTCTCGTAAATATATTCGTTATTCTTCTCTTTCGATTCTTGTACTTTAGTTTCTTCATCCATTTTGTTACTTTCGATAGTTTCTTTGTCTGCTTTGTTGGCTGTTTCTGGCCGCTGAATCTGTTTTTTCTTTGTTCCCGTTGTTCTTAAATTCATTTTTCGTAGTTGTTCTCTTACTTTCGTTGCTGGTGTATCACCAATGTCTGGTCTTATCGGGGTAGACCTTGTTACTGGGCGAACGGTTTCGTTTAGTTCGTCGTTCGCCATTTTTCTTGTTCGAGAAGCTTCTTCTTTTCGTTCGTCAGTTCCTCTTGGACGTCTCACTTATTTCCCTTCTTTCACTGGCACTACTATCCCGGACGAGCCCCCAAAATTTGTAGGGATAATAAATGAGAACAATTTTTCCTTTAGTAATTAGATGAAATAAGAGAATATATATATTTGGTAAGAGTCCTTCTATCAGAGACTACACTTGTCTCGATCCGCATGGGAACTGCTAAAACTATCCCCCCTTCGCTCATTCGCACTAAAAAGAAGCCCTCCCTCTTTTCGCATAGCCCGTGACTAGCGTTGATTTCGCCCCGTTCCTACATAAGTGTATAAATAATATATATTTTTTGAATAAGGGGGTTTTTAGAAGGGGATAACTACTTGGCGTATTTTTTTACATCGGGATGTTTTTTAGGGGGATTTCACTAATTTTTGTAAGTTAGCGTTGAAAATTTATAATATTTTTTAATAGTATCTCCAACTTTTTTAATTCATATCACGTATTTCCTTATATCAAACTCCATGACGTCATGTTGTGACGTCATTAATAAAAAGTTTTCAGGTGATAGGAAAAGTTACAATTTATATTTTTTTCAAATTATTTTCATCTATTTAGATTCAGAACATGTATTTCATTATATCAAGCTTCATGACGTTACCGTCTGACGTCACTAATGGCAGATTTTCAAGGGGTGCGAAAGTAAAAATTTATAATATTGTTATCTAATTATTTCCATCTATTTAGGTTCGGAACACGTATTTCGCTATTTCATGCTCTATGACGACACGCTCTGATGTCACAAACGGAACATTTTCAAAGGGTGCGAAAAGTAATAAGTAACAAAAATTTATAATATTTCTTAACATTATTTCCAATTATTTAGGTTCGAAAGAAGGTATTTCACGATATATTGCTATATGACGTCACGCTCTGACGTCAGTAATGGTACGTTTTCAAGTATATTACGAAAAGTAAATAAAAAATAATAAATAATTAATAATTAAATAATATTACTCATTTATTGTGACAATTATTCGCAAATGATAATGGTTAATTTATAAAAATGAAACAATAATTTATTAATTATCAATTAGTTTTATTATTGTTTAGTTTATTTATTAAAATAATATGAAAAATAAATAAAAAAAATTAATTTACATTGTGAAGGTATAACATTTTCAACTCTATTTCCGATAATATTAACTTAGAGAACACGGTATTTCGCTATATCTGTGTTTATTACGTCAGGCTCTGACGTCACTAATGGCACGCTTTCAAGCGGTGCGAAAAAGATGGAGAATGAGACGACGACGACGATGACGACGACGGAACTGAACATGCACTTTTCAAAAATTGAAAAATTGAAAATTTATACAACTGCACTTTTTATGCATTTTGGGTGTATTTAAAAAAATTTTTTTGTTTTGTTATTTAGCTTGAAAAGGTCTCAAAACGCGTTTTGGCGTTAAAATTTCTTGAAAAAATCGACTTCAAATTTTTGATGTTTCGGAAAAAGGATACTCGGTGTCTCGCGTACAGTAGCACATGACATCACTGTATGACTATACTACTTGGCGCGAGATTCTACCGAGTCTCCTGATTCGTTGTTCTTAGAATCTATGGATGAATTTATATAGTTTTATACATTATTTTGCATGAAATTAAGTGTACTTTAAGAATCTGGAAGAAAAAAGCATGGTTCTCGGGTCACAAATTTTCTGACCGCGTGACGTCAGGTGACCAAGAAAATAGAAATTCGATGATCTCAGGATCCTTTTGATGAAATTATATGGTTTGATACATTATTGTGTATAAACAATTTTGTAACAATAATTTGCTTATTATTTGTTTATGGAGAACTTGGCGATCCTCCATGCGCTTTTTTAAATAACACAAAATAATAATATTTCTCGTTTATCGTATAATTTCGTAGTTAGTATTATGTTTGCTTACGCTATGAATTCGTAGCTACTAGTTGATGAGAACAGAAAATTTGCCAACATGCATTTGCAGCTGCTGTTGGTAAAAGCTCCTACTTTAGACGATAAATGATTATCAATTCTGTTAAGCAGACTATAAACTTCATCGAACTGAACACATTGATGATAATACATCACGTCCTATAGTTAATATTTAAACAGTGTGTTTTAAAATCATATGCTGTTTAAAAAAGCATGATGGCTCGTCAATTCTCTATAAACAAATTGTAAAAAATTGTTTAGAAGCATTCTATAATGTACTTGTAAGCATATTTTTCAGAAATTAGTAACATTTCTAAAATTAATAAAGCTTTCTGAATAAATTTTAACGACTAATCCCTTTTTTTGGTATCCTTTGTATTAAGAGATTTCAATTAATATAATAGTTTACTTGTATAAATGTCTTTTGTTAGGAGATAACTACTTGGCACATTTTTTTTGCATCTTGATGTTTTTTAGGGGCTATTTTTATAATACTAAATTTACATAAATGTTATACCTTAATAAAGCATTAAAACATTTTAAAAATTCATTTTTACTAAAAGGTTAAAATGTACAAAACTGAGTTTTTATGAATATGTACATTCCAAACAAAGTCGGTCACTTATCAATGTTTACGTGAAAGTTTCAGTAACGAAAGATTTCGCGTCGAAATGATTTTACGTCGAAATTGAACGCGTCGAAACATGCGTGTCGAACTGGTCTGTGTTGAAACAACGGGTACCTCCCATATAATCTAAGTAATAATTTTATGCTTTATTTTTCAACGATTATACCCAGACGGTATAATGCAACAATAGGTTAACACTGCTCAACCTCTGCACAGCAATTCTACCGTGCAGCACTGTTGAAAACAATGCACCTTTTCAAATAGTTTTAACGTTGCACTGTAGCCATATGTTGCCTAGTGAGTACAGTGCAACGGGGTCCGAAACTACTGTTCAACACGCCCCGATCAACATTTTTTATGCTGCGCGGAGCACCGTTGAACAGTGGACTCCAATTTTTAAGAATGCAATGATTGTCTTTTCCCGAAAGTGCGGTATATATATATATCTCCGAGGAAAATTTCACATTCGAGAAATTCTTCCTTCGTAGCCACCTAGCGGAAAATTGCCGAAACTGTAAGCAAAGAGAGAGAGAGAGAGAGAGAGAGAGAACGAGATTAAGCATGTGAAAATCTTATAAACTTTGTACGTATGACAGGTTCCATAAATGCAAGGGATGATACAGTGAGATATTTTGTGATTCTGAAGCTAATTTCTTTTACGATTACTTGAGCTCTCTCTGAGGGATAATTTTCAAGAATATACTTTATAAAGTTACTAATTTTTTTTTTCTATTTTTTTATTATTATATTGCTATTATCGTTTTAGTTAAGAGCATCTGTAACGAGCGTTCGGCTAACCCCGGAAAGTGGTGAATCTTCCGGCGGTCAGAACACTGAGACAATAAATATTTTTGTAGTGAGTGGATTTCCCTCACCCGTGAGGGAACCACCGACTACAGAAGGGGCCCAGAGGAGGTTCTTCCAAGATTGAGGGACAGGCACGTGTCGTACAAATGAAAATCACTCAACAGATGAGTTGAACCGCGTCTTTATTGCGTTGGAATCTATACAATAATAATAAAATAGTAATGATACCACCGAAGGTGGCCGCTGGAGTACAATTTTTATAATCACGCAGTAAATCGCGCAGGGCGCCCGTACACCCCCCCCCCCCCCAACTTGTACCAAGCGTCTCCACGTCACTAGTGGGAAGGCCGTCTAATATACCTAGGAGCTTTTCAGGCAACCTGGGCGGACGTTATCCCTGGGGAATAAGGACCAAGTCCGGAGCTCTACGGCCGCTGCAAAGACCGGAGCACACAATTCCCGTCGGCGACGCTAACCGGAGTCGGTCAAGTCCGTTAACCTTGACCGGCTCTACCACAAATTCGAACGCTGTTTTAGTACTATGAATTTGTGTGCGTGGAACTCCACTTACTATTTGCAGGTGCGATGGGTTTCTGAAGAATAATCCAAGCCAGCCGGGTCGCCATTATTCCTTCCGTGTTCACAATAATTCCAATATGCAAGTCGGAGTCCATGTCCTCGCTTATTCGACCTAAATGTCTTCTCCCTCTGCTACACTTATATTTTCGGGGAAGTTCTCGACCCACTAGCTCCACAACTATTTCCACGATAACTCGTTTTCTGCGACCGTTATCACTCTTTCAACTATCCCAGTGACACACGTCCTTTCTCCGCGACGATCATAAATTAACTATAACGACCTGCTGATCGCGCGAGATCAGCAGGCACCAGCAAGGGATTTTAGATATTTTAAATCCCTTCTAGAATGCCTCATTAGACAGCGCTAATGTAAACAAAGTTTACGGCGACGAGCTGTGCCTGACAAGCAACTGCAAACCGATCACCGAGGCGTCCAGGACCGAGTCTCAGTCGATGACGTCAAACTAAATTCTATGGAATTTACATCGGCTGAGATTATAACGCATTTAAAAAAAATGCCACGTTACACATCCTGTACCGACCAAAACGTATTTTTACAAGTATATCGTAATAAATAAGCAGACTTGAGAACGGTTTGACAGATGTACTCCATGAAGTGTAAGGAATGAACGAGATTCTTTCGTTTTCCGAAAATTGATAATAATTTTACAATAAACAAATGTGTACTAATAATTTTTCCTGTAATAAGAAAAAGGAGTGATTTTTTTTAGAAAAAGAGGAAATCTCGTTCCTAGCCACATATTTAGAGAATCGTTGAAACTTAGTCTCAATTAAAAATTTAAAGAAATGTGCACATACTTTTTTTAATACGAAATACAAAAAAATTGCTAAAATATCAGTCCTGTCCTACCTCGAAGGTGATAAAACAGAACGAAAAGTAGTTCAGCGTTTAGTTTATAGATGGTCTACTACTTTATAGTAGCACACCTCTACTAGAATCACTACTACAATGATTCACAATTAATATTGAAAGTTCAATTAAATACATTTGACTGACTGACTTTGTGAGATCTGCGATCTCTTACAAACACTCATGACGGACCATGAAGAGAACTCCAGAACTCAAACAATAGATGTGCGGTTATTCTTTAAAGTTTTATAATAAAGACTTAGCGGCCGACTTCTATGAACCGCGAATGCGTCAAACCGATATTAACTCCTTTTCGGCAAGTCGGATGACGCCGAAAGCTACGTTCGGAATATGATTCTCATATTCCATTGTCCGATGGTAACGATTTACCGACTTGAAATACATGTCCTTTATAATTCCGCGGAATCTATGTCCACCGTAACAGACAGTGTGACGTCACGTTATCGAGAGAAATCGATTTAGGATTATCTCAGGATCTATTTAATAAACTCCTATGGTTTTATATATTATTTTGCATGAAATTAAGTGTACTTGGAGAACATGCAAAAAAAAGAATATTTATGGGGACACAAATTTTCTACCGCATGACGTCATGTCACCAAGTATATTGAAATTCGTTGTTCTCAAGATCTAATTGATGAATTTATATGGTTTTGTATATTATTTTCATGAAATTAAGAGTACTTTGAGAATCTGGAAAGAAAAAGAATGGTTATGGGGAAACGCATTTTTCGTCCGTGTGGCGTAACTTTGTTACGTACTGCGGAGCGTGTACGGTTGTTTATTTAATTAAATCTATAATCCTCAAATATAATCCCTTGTCAATAGGAATGGAGATATCGGAGTATAGATGTAATAATTGTTCTGAACGAATCTTTGAGAATAATTAGGGAATTAGGTCAATTTAGAATAGAGGTCGAAACTTGGGAGTTAAAGACGCGTTCAAATTCAACAATAATTCCGAGCGGCTAGAATTACTGCTGAGGTGGGCTTTTCCTTTGGTCAAAACGCTTAGCGTACCTTATCTGATTTTTAGGTAAAATGAGTAGGAATAAATTGAGAATAAATTATAATAGTTTATTACAACTTTGAAACAATTACAATCCTGATAAATAATTATAACAATTCTTTTGAGTAACTTCGGAAATATCCGATATATAATTAAAGTTTATCTTTATTTGAACAATTCCTCAAGTAGTTATTTTTCAAGGAGAGGGATGTGTAAATTCTGAATTTAATACAGAATCTATTGATAAATAATAATTAAAAGATAACCTTTAGATGTGGCAACCAGGACGATAGCGAAGTGATTCGTAGAGGTGTAGTATTTCTGCTGAATACTGGTTACGCACTCACTAGTACACGCGAATGACTCTTCACAAAGATGTTAAATTTTAAATGAATCGATGTAAAAGAGGAGTATCATTAGGATTCCCGAAATCTAGTATTATCCGTTCTCACGTCGTTATGCACTAATAACCGGCTGACGATAATCTAGTATTTCAGTTCTAGAAGATTTCCTGCTAGAAGAGGAATAATCTTTTAGCGACAAGTGCAAGTGGAATCTGAGAATTGACGTTATTGATGCCGTAGTAAATCACGGAACAATTCAATACGTTAATTATTAATCTCTCAAGTCAAGTGAATACTGAATATAAATTTTTGATACTCCCTCTTTTAAGCAAAGATCTCGGACCATGAAGAGGGCCCGCTGAGCTTGCATTCTAGATGGTGAAATGCGTGACGTTAATGCCCTATTTTCTGGTTGCCATGAGCAATTATAAATGCAATTTCCTTCCTGTATGTTCCCAATTACCGATGTTCAGGAAGTATTAAGAAATAAGTTTCTGATAGTAATGAATTTTCGTGGCACGTGTGGTGATTGACCTGTGCAATTGGGGAATAAAGTCAAATGAACTTTAGGAATCTCTTCCGTCTTTCGGCAATCAGTAAATTCCTACTCATTGGGAAATTATTGCAATGTAGTACGAACTTTCTTTTATTGAATTTTTAAGACTGTATACTTCACAACTTTACCGAGAAAACTGATATTCGTTGTTCTCAGGATCTAATTGAAGAATTTATATGGATTTATATATTATTTTCATGAAATTAAGTGTGCTTTGAGAATCTGCAAAGAAAAAGAATGGTTATGGGGAAACGCATTTTTCGACAGTGTGAAGTAACTTTACCGAGAAAACTGAAATTCGTTGTTCTCAGGATCTAATTGAAGAATTTATATGGTTTTATATATTATTTTGCATGAAATTAAGTGTACTTTGAGAACCTGGAAAGAAAAAGAATGGTTATGGGGTGTAACTGGTTTCCCTGCACTCCTGCCTGAATGCAGGGAAGGTTTGTCACCTTCGGCCTGTCCCCTCTCGATAGCGTGCTTCAGGGCGCCAGCTGATTGTATCGGGTAACCAGCAACCCTTCCTGAAACTTTCTGTCCTCCGGAACCCCGCCAAATCCCCGAAGTCCTAACATTCATCTCTTCCTCCTCTCGGGCTCGCCAGAGAGACAGGGCGGCATATCCCGGCAACTCAGTCTCCCCTCAGGGCTTGCTCCGCCGGTCCTAGGAGTTTCAGGACTCTGTTCCAGCCTCTTCGGGCCTGGAACAGAGGACCCCCTCTTCCCACCAACCCGCTTAGGGTGTTGGGTAAGGGGCGAGAGCACTCGAAACCAGGAGAATCCTTCCAGCTTCCGGTTCGGGTCGCTTCGCCTGGTCGAGCCCGGCGCCCCGCTACGGACCTACGGCCCCTTCGGGTCAACACTCTTGCTCGCCAGTCCCCGCTCCCCTCACGGACTGGATAGTCCACCCCCGATATCTTGGCCTGGATCCAGGGTCTCTCCATCTCCTCCTGGACTCCTACCACTTCCCAGGGGAATCGGCATATCCCTGCGGACTCCTCCGATTTCCCCTCCCGGACGTCGACGGTCTTTCCACGTCGACTCCCGCAGGCCTACGCCTCACGGTGTTGTCGGTCCGACGGTTCACGCACGACTCTCCGATACCAGGATCTTCTCCCGTTGTCCCTTCTTACTGATCATCCCATGTAGGCTGTCTCTCCCGTCTTAGAGTATCCTGACGGATACCCAACAACTTCCTGGGAGCGCCGGAACTCTCATCCGGACTTCCACCAGTCCTACAGGGAATCTCGTAGGTTCCGCTTCCCCAGGGATACACAGCCATGGCAGTCGGCTGCTGCATCCCGGTTCCGCTTCACCTCACAAGCCAGGGTTCACGGGTCGAAACCCCGTTACTGCATTTCCTTTCCGAAATGCAGTCCCTTTCGTGATCTCGATCTATCGTGATTCCCTTGAATCCCGACAGATGTCGCCACTCACATCTTTGTGAGGCGATTCCTATTCTTCTTTCAGCATTTTTACTTGCGAGAGCAATGAAACAGGGATTCCGTTTACAATGTCTAACTGCATTCTTATCCACAACACTCTAAACCACATCCTAATGACTCTCTAACTACCATTCTTATCTTTATTATAAAAACCCATGCTTATTCTCCAAGTGCTATTAAAACAGTCTACTTCTTGTTCAGCTTGTAAAAGGACGTAAGTTTTCCAATAACATACAATGCAAGTTATAATAACACTAAAAGATGGTGAAAATTTTAAAATTCCATCAGAGCTTTGTTTGGAAGATAATAATTATGATTTTGAACGAATAAAAGCTATATTAAATTTAATGTTGGAAAAAAATATTTGTACTGACAAAATTTTGATTTATTAATTTAACAGTGTTTATGAAGTAAATTTTGAAAAAAGAGAATTATTAAAAAAAGTAAGTATTTTCAATTAAGAATATAAAATATGATATTAATTTAGAAATTTTTTTAGTTTCCTGATAAAATCAATGATGATTTTGTAATGATAATATGTGATCGAGAAATATCTTATCCGTATGAATTAGTTGATTTAGACATTCAAAGTTTAAAAGAATTGAAAAAATTTATAAAATTTAATATTAAAAATGCAATGAGTCATATACTTCACTATATAAAATTTCTAATTTCATATAAATTTGATATTGAAACTAATAGAATACGAAGAATGGTTAGTATATATATATATATTTAAATATAAAGAAGAATTGATTTCTCATACAAATTAAATATATTAAGTTTTAATTTTATTCTTAGAATGATATAGATACTATATTTAATAAAAGTGAAAGTGATGTTACAGTGAAAACTAATAATATGAAAAAAGTTATAAAAATCGTCATATGTAATGATGAAAAAGATGATGATGATGCTGTTGTTTTTGTTGATAATGAGGATGATTCTGATGGTTGCAATGATGATGTTGATATGAAAGAGAATGAAGGTTAATTATTAAATTGTTTGAAGAGATTATGTAAAACACATTTGATTTTCAATGATATAACTTTTTATTCAAACAATATACATAATTTATATAATAATTAAAAAGTTTTGTTCCTTTTAATAAATTATAAATAAAGAAATTATAAAAAATATTAGATTATATTATTTTATTTATAATACCACTTAATGGTTTATATTCAATAATTTGATCATGAATAATTATACAATATGCACTAGTATTAGATGGTATTATTTCATTACACTCAAATTCTATTTTAATGTCAACAGTACCACTTTTAATCGATTCATTTTGACGAGCACAATCAATTGCTATAAACGGACCATAATTCATAAAGTTTGACATATCAAGCATCGGTGTGATACACTTAGCTGTAGTATTATAATAAGAATTAATAAACTTAGTGTACATATCATATAGAATAGAATAATTGTTTTTTTTTTCTTAAAATCGAGATTAAGTGTATCGTATGGGTAAGAGATTGAATTTAAATATAATTTAAAATTTCGTAAATTGCAGTGATTAAAGTGAACAGCGCTTTTTCGAATATTATCTCTTTTTTCACTTTGAAATGCAAATATTATATATCGCGGTTTTTCCAACTTTGTTGAAGCTTTCACTGACCAAGTGTGATTCTGACTCTGAAGAAGCATGGGATATTCATAAAATTCCCATGAACTATAAGTTAATGTAATAGGTTGACCTTTTTCAATAATACCTAAAAATTGAAGTTTTGTATATTCTTCCAACATAATATGAGGCATTTTCCACTGAATTTTCGTTATTTGCAATTTTACATTAACATTATCAATTGAACATTGGATTGCATTAGAATCATCTCGCGATCTAATCAATATAAGTTCATGACGAGCATTTACAATTACACGTTTATAATCATCGAAAAATCCCATTAATATATTCAATGGAATACAAAAATTAAAATTTTCTATTTTAGTAATATTAAGCTTATTTTGGATATCTATGGATGCTTTTTTTAATGCAATGCTCTCATTTAATGATAAGAGTGAATTGTTTCGTAATGTGGTTGTAATACCAACATTTTTACAACGATCCACTTCAACACCATTTAATTCATAGCGTATATCATTGAATAGAAAAGCGGCACCATTTGAAACTAAGTATACTACAACATCGTCTTTTACTTCACTAGATTTTACAATACTTATAGTTCCTTCAATGAACAAGAAACTTTCACTTGGTAATACAATAAGGTCCTGTTGTTGAATTGGTATACGTATTTCATCGTTGTAGCTAAGTGATGAATTTACATATGGATTATAAGAATGTAGTTCAATATTGGAGATACGGTCATAATATTATACTGATTCCGTTGTATTCAATAGATCAGGTTGTAAACTTATTTTTTCTCTCGTTATTATGAATTTTTAAACCAAGCGATTTTGAAAAGTTAACACTATTAACGCTTAATTTATTCTTCTTCTTTCTCTTTTTTATTATTACACTTTGCGATGGTGGTGGTGGTGGTGGTGATGATGATACTGCTGATGATGATGATGATGATGATGATGATGATGATGATGATGATTTAAAAGTTTTATTTCGACTAACATTTTGAGTAATTGAAGATTGTAATTTATATAAACTTTTTTGAGAAAAATCTCTATTATAAATCAACATTTTCTCAAGTGAAGTCTAACCGTTATTTCTTCACCACAAAAATCTACAATATTATTATTTTGATCAACGATTGAAATGTCCAGATAATCTATAATGTAAAAAAATACGCCAAGTAGTTATCCCCTTCTAAAAACCCCCTTATTCAAAAAATATATATTATTTATACACTTATTTAATGAATTCTCTTAATAAAGGTATAACAATAAAAAGAATATATTTATTTGAAATATATAGTCATTACAAAAAACACATTATTTTTCTTATCTTGTTAAAAAGTATTGAAATCATATATAGAATAAAGCCAAGTATGTAATCTTTATTTATTCTCAGCATATAGTTTATAAAAAATATGTATAATAAAGAGAAACTGCATTTGAAATGCAGATAGTTTATAAACAAATTGCATTAAAGCTTTTTATATATAGTTTATAAACAATATGTTTATAATTTTTGTATACAGAACTTGGCGAGCCTCCATGCTTTTTTAAATGGCATTTGATTTTACTTTAAATCCTGCCGACAAATTCTCTGCTCTTGTCCTGTAGCAACTACGAATTCCTGCTAACGAATTTTCTCTTCTTTTCATGTAATAAGAACGAATGCATGTCGCTCGCCGAATTTTCAAATGTTTTCATATAGCAGTTATGAAATTATAACATTTTCCTATATATTATAAGAAGTGAGATATTTTTAATTAACATGATTATTGTGTGTCATTTAAAAAAGCATGGAGGCTCGCCAAGTTCTGTATAAAAAAATTATAAACATATTGTTTATAAACTATATATAAAAAGCTTTAATGCAATTTGTTTATAAACTATCTGCATTTCAAATGCAGTTTCTCTTTATTATACATATTTTTTATAAACTATATGCTGAGAATAAATAAAGATTACATACTTGGCTTTATTCTATATATGATTTCAATACTTTTTAACAAGATAAGAAAAATAATGTGTTTTTTGTAATGACTATATATTTCAAATAAATATATTCTTTTTATTGTTATACCTTTATTAAGAGAATTCATTAAATAAGTGTTTAAATAATATATATTTTTTGAATAAGGGGGTTTTTAGAAGGGGATAACTACTTGGCGTATTTTTTTACATCGGGATGTTTTTTAGGGGGATTTCACTAATTTTTGTAAGTTAGCGTTGAAAAATTATAATATTTTTTAAAAGTATCTCCAACTATTTAAGTTCATATCACGCATTTCCTTATATCAAGCTCTATGATGTCATGTTGTAACGTTCTTAATAAAAAGTTTTCAAGTGATAGAAAAAGTTACACTTTATATTTTTTTCAAATTATTTCCATCTCTAATTATGTTCGGAGAACATATTTCGCTATTTCATGCCCTATGACGTCATACTCTGATGTCACTAATTGCAGATTTTCAAGGGTGGCGAAAAGTAAATATTTATAATTTTTTTTTTTAATTATTTCCATCTATTTAGGTTCGGAATACGTATTTCGATATTTCATGCCCTATGACGTCATACTCTGATGTCACTAATTGCAGATTTTCAAGGGTGGCGAAAAGTAAATATTTATAAAATTTTCTTCAAATTATTTATATCTATTTATGATCGGAACACGTATTTCGCTATTTCATGCCCTATGACGTCAAACTCTGATGTCACTAATTGCAGATTTTCAAGGGTGGCGAAAAGTGAATATTTGTAATTTTTTTTTTAATTATTTCCATCTATTTAGGTTCGGAACACGTATTTCGCTATTTCATGCCCTATGACGTCATACTCTGATGTCACTAATTGCAGATTTTCAAGGGTGGCGAAAAGTAAATATTTATAATTTTTTTTTTAATTATTTCCATCTATTTAGGTTCGGAACACGTATTTCGCTATTTCATGCCCTATGACGTCATACTCTGATGTCACTAATTACAGATTTTCAAGGGTGGCGAAAAGTAAATATTTATAATTTTTTTTCTAATTATTTCCATCTATTTAGGTTCGGAATACGTATTTCGCTATTTCATGCCCTATGACGTCATACTCTGATGTCACTAATTGCAGATTTTCAAGGGTGGCGAAAAGTAAATATATAAAAATTTAATTAAATTAACTAATTTTAATTATTAGAATTAAATAATAATCATTTAATAAGTAAGTGAGCGGAGGGGTGGTGTAAAGGGGGTGGGACGAAGGGGTGTCGACAAAATAGTATGTGGGTGCTTCTTATTACTAATTATATAAAAATTTAATTAAATTAACTAATTTTAATTATTAGAAATAAATAATAATCATTTAATAAGTAAGTGAGCGGAGGGGGGTGGTGTAAAGGGGGTGGGACGAAGGGGTGTCGACAAAATAGTATGTGGGTGCTTCTTATTACTAATTATATAAAAATTTAATTAAATTAACTAATTTTAATTATTAGAAATAAATAATAATCATTTAATATGTAAGTGAGCGGAGGGGTGGTGTAAAGGGGGTGGGACGAAGGGGTGTCGACAAAAGAGTAGGTGGGTGCTTATTATTAATAATTATATAAAAATTTAATTAAATTAACTAATTTTAATTATTAGAAATAAATAATAATCATTTAATAAGTAAGTGAGCGGAGGGGGTGGTGGTAAAGGGGGTGGGACGAAGGGGTGTCGACAAAAGAGTAGGTGGGTGCTTATTATTAATAATTATATAAAAATTTAATTAAATTAACTAATTTTAATTATTAGAAATAAATAATAATCATTTAATAAGTAAGTGAGCGGAGGGGGTGGTGTAAAGGGGGTGGGACGAAGAGGTGTCGACAAAATAGTATGTGGGTGCTTCTTATTACTAATTATATAAAAATTTAATTAAATTAACTAATTTTAATTATTAGAAATAAATAATAATCATTTAATAAGTAAGTGAGCGGAGGGGGTGGTGTAAAGGGGGTGGGACGAAGGGGTGTCGACAAAAGAGTAGGTGGGGTGCTTATTATTAATAATTTATATAAAAATTTAATTAAATTAACTAATTTTAATTATTAGAAATAAATAATAATCATTTAATAAGTAAGTGAGCGGAGGGGTGGTGTAAAGGGGGTGGGGACGAAGGGGTGTCGACAAAAGAGTAGGTGGGTGCTTATTATTAATAATTATATAAAAATTTAATTAAATTAACTAATTTTTAATTATTAGAAATAAATAATAATCATTTAATAAGTAAGTGAGCGGAGGGGGTGGTGTAAAGGGGGTGGGACGAAGGGGTGTCGACAAAAGAGTAGGTGGGTGCTTATTATTAATAATTATATAAAAATTTAATTAAATTAACTAATTTTAATTATTAGAAATAAATAATAATCATTTAATAAGTAAGTGTGCGGAGGGGGTGGTGTAAAGGGGGTGGGACGAAGGGGTGTCGACATAAAAGTAGGTGGGTGCTTATTATTAATAATTCTATAAAAATTTAATTAAATTAACTAATTTTAATTATTAGAAATAAATAATAATCATTTAATAAGTAAGTGAGCGGAGGGGGTGGTGTAAAGGGGGTGGGACGCAGGGGTGTCGACAAAATAGTAGGTGGGTGCTTATTATTAATAATTATATAAAAATTTAATTAAATTAAGTAATTTTAATTATTAGAAATAAATAATAATCATTTAATAAGTAAGTGAGCGGAGGGGGTGGTGTAAAGGGGGTGGGGCGAAGGGTTGGGACTAAGGGGTGTGAAGAATAAAAAATAATAAAAATTTTTATAATATTTTGTTAACATTATTTCTAATAAAATTTTATTTAGGAAGTCGGTATTTCGCGAGATAGAGCCATGTGACGTCACATTCTGACGTCACGATTGACACGATTGACACGATTTCTAGCGGTGCGAAAAAGATGGAGATGGAGACGACGACGACGACGA
The DNA here is from genome assembly GCA_037305995.1 of Sclerodermus sp. 'alternatusi'. NCBI lineage: Eukaryota > Metazoa > Arthropoda > Insecta > Hymenoptera > Bethylidae > Sclerodermus > Sclerodermus sp. 'alternatusi'. The sequence goes on from JBBEEM010000020.1 coordinate 342,729, forward strand.
CGACGACGACGGAACTGAACATACACTTTTCGAAAATTGAAAAATTTAAAAAATTATGCAGATGCACTTTCTATGCATTTTGGTGCATTTTAACAAATTTTTTTTTTTTTTTTTTTTTTTTTCGTTTTTTAGATTTAGGATGTCTTAAAACATATTTTCGCGTTAAAATTTCCGAAAAAAATCGACATAAAATTTTTGATGTTTCGGGAAAAGGATACTCGGTGTCTCGCGTACAGTAGCACATGACGTCACTGTGAGGCTATACTACTTGGCGCGAGACTCTACCGAGTCTCCTGAACTCGGTGTCTCGCGTACAGTAGCACATGACGTCACTGTGAGGCTATACTACTTGGCGCGAGACTCTACCGAGTCTCCTGATATGTACAATGATTGGTAGATAAATAACATTATTTGGTGTTTCCGATATCTTATATCCTGGTTCAACATTAGGGAAAAATTCATGAATCGTGTGCACGATTCAACATTATTATACACTCCTGAAGTTATATTAGATAATATTCGTAAAATATTTATTTTAATTATGTTTACAGGTATGTCTGATTCATGTATTTTATTGGCTTTAATGATTCCTCTATCACAATGAAAAACCTAAAAGACTCCCAATATTATTCGATTGACTCATATCAACATCATATTTACACTTTAATTCACTTTTGAATGTATCATTATTAACAAATATGGATAAAACATCTTCCTTCTTTTCCAAGAAATTATTACTTAATTGATTTTGTAAGTAATTATTAATCGCACTGAGTTCATAAGATCCATTTGGTATGGTTATTTTTTTTTCAATAACATTTTCAGTTTTATAATAAAATGTATTATTGGATGAATTAATATTTTGAATTGTATTAAAAGTTTGAAAATCAATTAATCAGAGTTCATAATTACCATTGCTAAGATTTATTGGTGGATAAAAATTAGCATGTAATTTTGATGATTTACTTGATAGTGTAATAGCTAAAGAAGTCATTTTTCATACTTTTACGTGTTATCTTTAAGGAACTTTACACACAACTGGCCACATATATTTTCATCATATGTTTGATATTGATTATAATTATAATTTATTATTAAATCTTTTTCGTTTTCACTATTCACTTTAAAATATGATATTAATTCCTTCGGTAGTTTTAAATTTCCGAATGAATCAAAGTAACTTATATTCTTACCACGTTTAATATATGCTACCCAATGTGTACCCAAACTATTGGAATTATCTAAATTTACTATAGCTGATTCATTATATAATGATTTTAGTGGAAGTTTATTACGCATAAAAACACCACGAAAATTTGGAATATTTTTACACATGTTTAGTAATTGTAAATTTGTAGTTACTCCAATCAATGATTTGTTTTTTTTTTCTCTTATTTCGCTTTACTCCACGTCCACTTATATTGCGTTTATAAGGTGCTAAATAAAGTCCATGACCTTCCATAGCTCGATTATGACGTTGCATTTCTTCTAATTGTTGACGAGCAGATTTTGATTTGTTAACAGCACTAGCTACACTAGCTGCTCCTCCAACTAAAGAACCTAATGCTCCTAATATTGGAAGAAGAGGTATAAAGCCCCCACGTTTGACAATTTGTAATTTTCTTTTTGGCTTTTTCTTTATCTTATTATTTTGAGACTTCCTCCTTTTCTTTGTAATGCCCATACCTAATTTTCTTTTTAAATTCATTGCAGCCCAAGTTGCGGTTGAAGCTAAACGTTCACCAACTTTCGCGTCTTTTGAAAAAATTCTTTTCTTAGCTTTCTTTGCTAAAATCTTATCGGCTTCATGCCTTTTCAACAAGTCTTTATTTTCAGAATATGCAATATCGTGTTCTCGGCAAGCGTTATCAAGTTTATTAATGCCTTCTTCACCGCGTGCTAATCTTTCTTCTAACCGCGTCCCTGGGCCACAAAACTGGTAACCCGGTAAATGTAACTCAACTGGTAAAGAGTTAATTATACTATTTACTAAACCACATCCTTTTTCTTTCTTTCTTTCGTTTTTTCTTCTTTGCTTTTTCACTAACATAAAGAGTGATGACTTCAATATTTACTTTGAAACTAAATCATAAAATACATGCAATTGCATTATATACATTTTTTAAGTAACGTCCCAGCCTATTAATTTATAACTAATAAAAAAAAAATCATTTAAAATCTGATTTAGTTGCATATAAAGATGCGTTTTGTAAAACGTCAACTGACTATTGCTGTTAATAAAATAAATATTCAGAATGAAGATCGAGAAAATTACCAACGACATAGTCCACTCCTACCAAATACAATAAGAGGTATTATTTGTGGTTCTTCTAATTGCGGAAAAACTAATGTATTGTTGAATTTAATAGAAAGTCCTAATGGGTTAAGAATTGAAAATCTTTATATATATTCAAAATCATTGCATCAACCAAAATATAAGTACTTGGAAGAAATTTTATCACCAATGAACGATATTGGTTATTTTACATATTCAGATAATAGTGTTGTGATAAAGATAAACGATGCTTTACCAAACTCAATTTTCATATTCAATGATATCGCGTGTGATAAACAAGATCTTGTGAGAGAATATTTTTCAATGGGTAGACATTCAATCATCGATAGTTTCTATTTATGCTAAACATATGCTAAAATTCCTAAACACTTAATCCGTGATAATGCAAATTTTTTAATCATATTTAAACAGGATGGTACAAATTTAAAACATATTTATAATGATCACGTTAATACTGACATGACTTATGAAAAATTTTTAAAATTATGTGAACACTGTTGGAGTAAAAAATATGGATTTCTGGTAATAGACAAAGATAATCCAAAAAATGCAGGGCGTTACCGAAAAAAATTTAATCAGTTTTCCATATTTTAATAAAAAGTGGATATATCTTTATTCATTAGTTAGTTGTCAAAAAGCTAGTGTGTTACATGTGACAATATGGTTAAATCCGATAAGAAAACGAAACTTGAAGAAAAATTATTAAAGCGCGAAAAGTGATTAGAAAAAAGTATCAAGATCTTAAAATGGGTAAAGTAGAAGCTGAAAAATCTATGCAAGAAACTTTTTTTTTTTTTTTTTTTTTTTTTGGCTGGTGGAGGAAATCTGACTTCCAGACACCGCCGCACATCCCTCCACAGCAATCTAAGGTATCAAAACTAGCCCCCACCGGAACCCCCGATTGAGGCGAGCACACCCCGACATCAACACCCACCCCGAGGACGTCCCCAGGCGCTCCTGAGCCCTGAAAAGGGCTCAGTCCCCAGAAACGCCCCGGGAAAGGTGAAGACACCGGAGAGTACCCCCCCCCCCCAACCAAGAATCCCAAGCGGCCAAGGCCAGCCAGTTCAACACAGAGATTAATCTGTGGTTGAATGTGCAGCGGTAGTGTGGGGTTCGACCCACTAAAACCTCCACCTGGGTGTTTTCAGAGACGTAGCTAGGGATCACCAACACGGCATGCTTCTAGCTACGCCTCTACCCCTACATATCTTCACCTCCTGATCCCCGAAAGGACCAAAAGGCGGCATGAGAACATGCCCCGAGAGTCTCTACTATCATCGGTCTATGCCGGAAATTGTTACAACAACCCCCCGCAATAAACCCTATGAATTTTGGCCCTAAAAAGGGCCAATGTATTTAATTGAATATAAAATAAATATTCATAAATATTTGTAAAGATATTTAGTCCTAAAAAGGACTGATTGATGGAATTATATGTATTACAATGTATTACAATAAATAAAATACCATTGTATTAATAAAAATAAGAATAATGCTATAGTTATTGTAAATGATAGATAATAATTCATTAAGAGTTAATAAATATATAAATGAGAATAATATATAAATTTAATTATTTGATGGAATATAAAAATTGACAAATCCCTTCACAAAATTCGCGAAAAGCAAGCCAGTTAGAATTATTATATATCCTTTGATTATTAATAATTTGATTGCCGAAAATATTTTCAGGAATAAAGTCTGTATTAAATTTTGAAATGCAAATATTCCGTAATCTACGTAATATTGTATGCGAGCAATTTAAAACATAATGTATGGAATCACCTATATCATTACAATTGCAAAGAGAACAGATTTCAGTATTAGATTTTTTAATTTTGAATAAATGTTTCTGAAAAGGGCCATGGCCAGTTAAGATAGCAGTAGTATAAGAGGAAAAAGTATATAAATTTTTATTATTTATCCAATTAAATATATTTGGAATAAAAAGATACGTAACACGTCCTTTATCTGCATGATCCCAAATATTTTGCCATCTTTCATAATATTCAATGTCTGTATTTTTTTTAATTTGAGATATTTGAGCTTTTAAAACTCTATTTTCTTTATTTAAAGGATGAGTTAAATAATAATTATCACATTGTTCTCTAATTTTAGTATAATTATTTATTCTTCTAAAGATTATAAGATGAAGAGGTGGTAATTTATTTAATAAGAAAACCGATAAATGTGAAGCTGTTCTATAGGATCCTATTGATTTATTTAAAGAAATTCTGATTGATGATTGGAGCTTGTTATGAAATTTAGGGTCATTTAAAATTTCATACCAAATAGGTATTCCATATAATGCTATTGAAATAATTATATTTATATACAGTTTTGCATGAGCAACAGTCATGTATTTATAATTCTTAAATAAATTGTTAAGAGAAAAAGAGATTAATTTAATTTTACGACAAGTATGTTCAATATGATCCGAAAAATTTAGTTTTTTATTCAAAATCAGGCCTAGAAATTTTATAGTGGATGTAGGTCTTGATATAAAACCATTAAAATTAAAAAATAAATTATCAATATTAGGGTGTTTATAAGAGTAATTAATTAATGTTTGAGTTTTACCCCAAGAAATTTTTAAACTCTTTTTTCTAAGGTGATCATAGATAATAAAAATTGCTAATTCAGCTCTAATTTTAATATCTTCAGGGGATAAGCCTTGTACAATAACTGCAAGATCATCAGCAAAAGCAATAATAGTGACCCCTTCAGATAAAGTTAAATCAAAAATATCATTGAAGCCAATATTCCAAAGGAAAGGTCCTAAGACTGATCCTTGAGGAACCCCTCTTTCATAAACAAAATTTTTACAGTATTTTTCATTAATAATAATTAATTTTCTATTAGTTAAATAGTTTGCAATAAATTTAATTATATAAGGTGGAAAATTATATCGAATCAAACCATTGATTATGTCAAAATGCTCGATACTGTTAAAAGCATTAGTAATATCCAATAAGATAATTGCATTTATTTTAGTGGTAATAGTATATCCAGTTATAGGATCAATTCTTTCACATCCAGAAAAAAGGCGTTTTACCGCATCTATCGTGGACATACCAGAACGGAATCCAAATTGTTTATTACTAAAAATATTATTGGCATGAGAGTGTAATGTTATACGATTTTTCATAATAGTTTCAAGAATTTTAGAAAGATTAGAAATTAAAGATATAGGTCTAAATTTATCTGAATCTTTTTTAGGGAATAAAATTAATTTTGGAAGTTTCCAAGATTCTGGTATATAATTATTTATAATACAATCATTGAAAAGTTTTGTAAAAATGTCAATATTATTTAAAACAAGATATTTCACTATAGGAACAGAGAGTCCATCAAGACCAGGAGCCGCTTTGTTTCTTAGGTGTTTTGTTGCAGTGATAACTTCATCTCTACAGATTGGGTGTAAAAGTTCATCATTTGGAAGAGAGAAAAAAGCTTCCGGCATATAAGTTTTACACCTATCCGGGAAAAGTTCTTTAATAATAATATTAAGATCCTCTTCAGTAAGAATAACATTTTTCGAGGATAATTTTCTCATAATTATTCTATAGGGAAGGCCCCAGGGATCTTGAATACGAGAATTTGTAAGAGAATTCCAGGAATCTTCTTTAGCTTTTTTTATTTTTCTTTTAAGATTTCTTCTAGAAATAGGATATTCAGAAATAGCATCCTTATATTCATCCGAGAGAATAGTCATATCATTTGCATTTGTAATAATACGTCTTAATTTGTTTGTTTTCCTTAATATATTTGATAATTCTTCAGTCCACCAAAAAGATTTTCTATTGTTGCAATTTGGAAAGATGGGAGATAATTTAAAAACAGCATTACATGAATTTTTAATTGAAATTAAACTATTATGAATATTTTGAATAAAATCTTCATTATCTTGATAAAAAATCCATTTAAAATTCAAATCAAGAATTTCTAAGTTATTTTTGTCAAATATCCATTTAGATATGTTAAAATCTTGAATATAATTGAGTAATGTATTATGTACAGTGATTGGGGTACAATTTTGAGAATATTTATGTGTATGACTTTTATTAATAACTTGAATATTGATAGTATTGTGATCTGAGAGATTTTCTTCATCATGTTTAATTTTCCAATTAAAATTAAATTCTTTTTTAGCTTTATTATTTACAATAGAAAGGTCTATAATAGAACATCCACGATGAGAAACAAAGGTAGGAGTATCTCCATGATTTAATAAATTTAGAGAGTTATCTTCCAAAAATTTAACAATAACATCTCCACGTTTATTAGTAATAGAATCATTCCAAATCATAGATCGAGCATTGAAATCACCGGCAATTAATAATGGCATTTTTAAATATTTATGAATAATGATATTTAATTCTTCAAGCATATTTATTATATCAATTGAAGAACGAGGGGATATATATAGTGAAACAATGTATAAATCAGAAATTTTGGATGTACAAAAGAAATTTCCTTGATCAATATTTCTAAAAGGGATATTTTTATTGATAATTACAATACTAGAATTTAGATCTTTGGATGTATTAGTAATAATTGTGGAATGTTTGTGAGGGTGTTCGCATAGTAAAAGAACATCTATACCATTTTTATAAGCATTGTTAATTATTAAATTAAAAGCTGCACTTGAGCCATTTAAATTTAATTGTTGAATATTTATTAAATTTTTAGAAGATTTTGTTTGACAATTTTTTGATGTATGCAGTTTTTTGTTCCAACATAGTGATTAAAATCTGTAGAGTTATGATCAATTTTGCAAGGAATACAAATTGGTGGTCTATTGCATTCTTTAAAATTATGTGTATCATCACAACCACATTTATAACATATATTTGTACGATCAGAACTATGTATACAATTATTTTTAACATGTCCTAGTTGATGACATTTTGTGCATCTTTTATAGCTTTTGACTTCTTTTATATTACATTTGGACCAGTCTAATTCAATTTTATTAAATTCTAATAATTTATTAGCAGAAATCTTATCTAAAACAAATCTTACGACTTTATCACGGCGAGGTAAAATTTTTGAATGTGAATATTTATAATGTGAAGTATCTAATTTTAAAAGATTTAATTTATTTTTAATTTGTTCTGATGTTTCAGTTTCATCCCAATATGCGGGAACATTATCAATTTCAAGAAGCATAGTAGGGACTAAAGTTTTAATATTAATATTATGATTAACAATTTTTTTAATTTCTTCTTGTAAATTATTAGCAATTTTAGGGTCATTATTAGCTATTTCATATATAATGTCATAGTCTTTATTATAACGAATTCTCTTAATTTCAATTCCCAGTTGATGAGGATTTATTTTTTCTCTCACACATTTTATAATTTCTTTGCTGTTATTAAATTTATCTTCTGACGTATTTCCAATGGTTTTAGCTATTATAGCACAATCAACATGGGGATTATTGTTATAAATTTTTGAGATCTTTTGTTGAGAAGTAACATTTATTTTAGGTTTATAATTAGGTATAACATTATTGTTGGTGCTTGAACTAGCAACTTGATTATTATGAATGTTTGATGAAATTTTTTTAGATTTGTGATTTTTGTAATTATTTTTTGAATCATTTATATGAATATTTTGAGTAACAGCATTTGCATAGGATTTTAAATTTGGATTATTTAATAAATTATCTTGAGTTATTTTGGGTTAATTAGCGATAAAATTTTGATTTTGATTTTTTAAATTAATGATTTCTTTTTTGAGTGCTGCTATTTCTAAGTTTTTAGCATTTATCTTATTATTATCATTAATTTTTTTATTTTCCAAATTATTATACCATTCTAGCATTTGATTTTGAATTTCTTGATTAGTTTTGAGATAATTAATTTTTTCAGTATTATCATTAATAATAGAAATTAAAACTTCATTTTGTATGATGGAAATAAGATTTTTTCTAAAATCAAAATTTTCAAATATATTGTTGTTGTTTATAATTTTATTATTTATTTGTTCATTATTAATATTGTCATTATTGGTGTTGTCTATATAGGAAAAGCCTACTCCTAATTCAATATCCATCTCAGGGATATAATTATGAATTTCATCATCTGTTGTGTTATTAAAATTTTCCATTTGTCTTCTAATTTCGAGTTGTTTGTCTTTGATTGCTTCTCTGATTTTTTTTATTTCTTCTCTATTATTATTTATATTTTTCTTTTTATTTACAGGATTATTATTTTTATACAATTTTGTATCGATCGGGGAAGGATCCATATTGTCTATATCATCCGGTATATCCGGGTCATCAGGATCAGATTCTGATTGATATATTCTTTTCTTTTTATTTTTCATTTTATATTTATTTTTATTATTATTATTATTATTATTAGGACTCTTTATATTTTTAATAGTTTTAGAAGATTCGTCACTATCGGTAATTGAATCTTTAGTCAAGTCATATGATGCAATGACATTAGAAAATTTATTGTCTTTAGTATTAGACATTTTATATTATAATAATATAAAATCAATAAGCATATAATATATGCAAGAAATAAAAGATAATGTTTATATACAGAGTCTCCAAATTCAGGTACTAACCTGAAGGGAGATAGAGGGGGAGGTTGAGGATTGGTATGAATGGCTAAGCAGAAGACTAAGCGATCGGACGTTCGTCCGTACCAACTTGTTGTCACGGCAATGTTTAAATCAATGATGTGAATGAAACAGATTTCAAAATCCTGCGCACAAACACAAAAAGACACTACTGCGCATCGGCAAAGCCAAAAAGGCAAAAACGGTTAATTTGAAAACCAAAAAACACAAGATACAATTATATGCACTTATAATCTTTAGATCACAAAAACACCAATTGCTCTGAGGCAGCACAAGCCAAGGAAGCCAATGAGCAGAACGGAAATGCTCTATGAACAGGAAATAAGGATTTACTGTAAAATCATTCACGGACAGGCACAAGGACGACGGGTCTAGTTTCCTACCAAAACAAAACACTATGCAAGAAACTTATAAACCAATAATTGAACCTTTGCAAAAATTGGTTAAAAACTCATTGGAAAATAAAGATAAAAATAATAAGTCAATTATAAAAATGAAAATACGTTAGTAAAAAAGAGAACCGATGAAGATGAAAATAGAGAATCATTGTCTGAATTTAATAATAAAATTGATTATCAAGAGTCATCTATTCCAATGCCTGAAGCATCGGTACAAAAAATTATAGAAAATGATCCTAAAACGTTTGAACTAATGAATCATTATATTGGTGAATTATCTTTAAAATATATTAAATTATTTTTTAATCAAAACTATAATAACGTTATTGATAAAACATATGGGTTACATTTTAATACTGACCAAAATAAATTGATGATTGGAATCAGTATCATTTTTTGATACTGATGAGAATGATAATATAATTATTAATGAAACTAAATACCCCGGTACAGAGGGGCTCTATGAAGTTTTATTTATGAAACATCCTAAAAAGGGTGTATACAATAATAATGATTTAAAACTCTATAAGAAAATATTGGAAAAAACCAGTGTTCATCGTCGAAATTTTTCTCCAAACGAACAAATCATGGGAAATAAAGGATATAAGTATAGAAACATTATTTCTAAATTATTTGCAGAATCAACTATGTCAGGTCATGGTTTATTACCTTTTTCTCATAAACGAAAACTATTTAGTGATAATAACAATCAATTGCTCCCTTCTAAAATATTATTGAACAATCGTATACCAGACTATATTTATTGGGATGATCCAAACGAACTTGTTAATAGATTAAAGCTTTTAGTTGCATCAAAAAATGCTGGACATACTAACCATGATAATGAAATTATGTCAATTATTGAAGAATTACGCGAGAGTAAATGTATGCTTTAAATATGTAAAGTCTTTACGATAAAGTGTTAGTTATATTCTAAAATCGGAAAGAAAAAGATATAATTCAGAATATTAACATCAGTGAAGTTAAAAGAGACAAAAATGTCTATTAATAAATTTGGCGGTGGTAGTCGACGATGGTATAATTTCGATTCAAATATGGAAACAAACTTAAAATCATCATTACAATTTAATTTACCTTTTGATTCTTACGATGCTCAAAATAAAAAAATTATTCATTTAGCCGATCCAGTGGAATTAGATAATGCCATTAGTAAGCACTATTTAGATAATCAATTTATTTACAATAACAATGAAATTCTTAAAAGCATTAATGATCAAATTAAAACTGTTGAAGAAAATTTAAATGAAAAAATTACTAAAAGTAATGATGAAAATCAGGAGACTCGGTAGAGTCTCGCGCCAAGTAGTATAGCCTCACAGTGATGTCATGTGCTACTGTACGCGAGACACCGAGTATCTTTTTTCCGAAACATCCAAAATTTTAGGTCGAATTTTTAAAGAAATTTTAACGCAAAAGTATGTTTTAAGACATCCTGAAGCTAAAAAACGAAAAAAAAAAAAAAAAAACAAAAAAGAAAATTTTTTTTTGTTCAAATGCAGCAAAATACATATAAAGTGCATTTGCATAAATTTCTTAATTTTTCAATTTTTAAAAAGTGCATGTTCAGTTCCGTCGTCTTCGTCGTCGTCTCCATCTCCATCTTTTTCGCACCGCTAGAACCCGTGCCTTTAGTGACGTCACAGCGAGACGTCATTGACGCTGATATACCGAAATGCCCTGTTCTCCACCTAAGTTGCCCATTTAGCGTGGAAAATGACATAAGTTTTTACGGAAAATATATTTTTTCATTAATTATTATATTATTTTAATAAATAAACAAAATATTATTAAAAATATTAATAATAATTAATGAATTATATATTTATATTATCACATTTCATTATAAATTAACTATTATAAATTCAGAGTAATTGTAATAATAAACGAATAATATTTGTTAATTATATATTATATTTTTCATTATTTTCCACTTTTCGCCACCCTTGAAAATCTGCGATTAGTGACATCAGAGTATGACGTCATAGGGCATGCAATGGCGAAATACATGTTCCGAACATAATTAGATGCAAATAATTTGAAAAAAAAATTATAAATGTTTACTTTTCACTACCCTGGAAAATCTGCAATTAGTGACATCAGAGTATGACTTCATAGGGCATGAAATAGCGAAATACGTGTTCCGAACTTAAATAGATGGAAATAATTTGAAAAAAATATAAATTTTAACTTTTCCTATCACTTGAAAACTTTTTATTAATGACGTTATAACATGACGTCATAGAGCTTGATATAAGGAAATACGTGATATGAACTTAAATAGTTGGAGATACTATTAAAAAATATTATAAATTTTCAACGCTAACTTACAAAAATTAGTGAAATCCCTCTAAAAAACATCCCGATGTAAAAAAATACGCCAAGTAGTTATCCCCTTCTAAAAACCCCCTTATTCAAAAAATATATATTATTTATACACTTATTTAATGAATTCTCTTAATAAAGGTATAACAATAAAAAGAATATATTTATTTGAAATATATAGTCACTACAAAAAATACATTATTTTTCTTATCTTGTTAAAAAGTATTGAAATCATATATAGAAAAAGCCAAGTATGTAATCTTTATTTATTCTCAGCATATAGTTTATAAAAAGTATGCATAAAAAAGAGAAACTGCATTTGAAACGCAGATAGTTTATAAACAAATTGCATAAAAGTTTTCTATATATAGTTTATAAACAATTTGTTTCTAATTTTTTTATACAGAACTTGGCGAGCCTCCATCCTTTTTTAAATAACATTTGATTTTACTTTAAATCCTGCCGACAATTTCTCTGCTTTTCTCCTGTAGCAACTACGAATTCCTGTTAACGAATTTTCTCTTCTTTTCATGTAATAAGTACGAATGCATGTCGCTCGACGAATTTTCGGATGTTTTCATGTAGCAGTTATGAAATTAAAACGTTTTTCTATATATTATAAGGAGTGTGACATTTTTAATTAACATGATTATTGTGTGTCATTTAAAATAGCATGGAGGCTCGCCAAGTTCTGTATAAAAAAATTAGAAACAAATTGTTCATAAACTATATATAGAAAACTTTTATGCAATTTGTTTATAAACTATATGCGTTTCAAATGCAGGTTCTCTTTTTTATGCATATTGTTTATAAACTATATGCTGAGAATAAATAAAGATTACATACTTGGCTTTATTCTATATATGATTTCAATACTTTTTAACAAGATAAGAAAAAAAATGTATTTTTTGTAGTGGCTATATATTTCAAATGAATATATTCTTTTTATTGTTATACCTTTATTAAGTGAATTCATTAAATAAGTGTATAAATAATATATGTTTTTTGAATAGGGGGGTTTTTAGAAGGGGATAACTACTTGGCGTATTTTTTTTACATCGGGATGTTTTTTAGGGGGATATTGATTATTTGGAACGTAAAGTAAATAACAAGTTTGAAATGAATAATATGTATGTGACTGCGAAAATGAAAAATGCATTTGAGTAAATGGAAAACTATGCTAATAATGAAATTAATAAATTTGTTAAACAATTAGAAGATAAAATTACTAAAAGTAATGATGAAAATACTGATTATTTGGAACGTAAGTTAAATAAAAAGTTTGAAATGAATAATATACAGGTGATTGCGCAAATTGAAAAGTATACTAATAATAAAATTAAAGAGATTGAAGCAAAATTGTAAAATTTTTTAACAAAAATAATTGAATGAAAAATTGGAAAATTATTGATTTATTTGAAAACGTTATAATTAGCACCATTTATTTTAAGAATTTATAAATATTAAAAATAAAATATTAATCAGTGTACATGTAAAACTTAGAGCAATATGAGTAAAGAAAAGTGACAATTAGTGAAGGAACTTCATAAATCAGTGAGAAAACATTTTTTAAGACATCGAGTTATAATAAAGGGATTTGACGATTTGTGGCAAGCCGATATTGTTGATATGCGTGCTTATTCACAGTACAATAATGGTAATCAATATATTCTTACTGTTATTGATACATTGTCAAAATATGCATGAGCTGAACCGTTAAAAACTAAGACAGGAAACGATGTGGTTACAGCTTTCAATAATATTATCAAAAGTTGAAGAAAACCTGAAAATTTACAAACTGACGCTGGCAAAGAATTTTATAATAAAAATTGTCAAGATCTCATGAAGAAACATGAAATCAATCATTATTCAACATATAGAGTTATGAAGGCATCTGTTGTTGAACGTTGGAATCGAACATTGAAAAATAATATGTGGAAGTTATTCACTATGAATGGTGACTATAAATGGTTAAATATTCTTCAAACACTCGTTAATGATTATAATAGGAAAAAGCATCGCACAATAGGAATGAGACCTATTGATGTAATTTCTAAAAATTCTAAAAATTTACTAAAATCAGTTTATAATAATATAAAAATTGCTGCACCTGCAAAGTTTAAAATTGGTGATTTTGTACGTATAAGTAAATATAAAACTGTGTTTGAAAAGGGGTATACTCCAAATTGGACGACTGAAGTTTTTAAAATAAAAACCATTCAGAGAACAAATCCAGCTACTTATCTGTTGCAAGATTTAATTGATCATGATATTAAAGGAGGATTTTATGAACATGAATTATCAATAGTAAAGGAACCAGGTGTATATCTTGTTTAAAAAATGTTGCGACTAAAAGGTGATAAAGTCTATGTAAAATGGCTAGGATTTGATAATTCTCATAATTCATGGATAAAAAAAGATAATTATTTATAAAAAATAATAAAAATAAAAATTATAGTTTCTAAATTATATTTTTTCTTTTTATTGAACCTCCTTTTCATTTTCCTTTTCCCATATCTATTATAACTGTTGAATTATTATAAAATTTTTATCTTGAGATTTTAGATAACTTCTTTGTTTGTGGTTTTAACCATTGATAAGACATAGTATTTAAGCCTGTAATGTATTTCTAAACATTTTCACATTATTAGAATCAGTGGTTTAATTCATAATATTTTTTTTAAATTGCGATAATCGAAAAATGAATAATTAAGTCATTTCTTATAATATCATAAAATTAATATATTTTTTTGTTTTCTAATTTTTAAATTTTTTTCTAGAATAACACATATAATAGCCATTGATGGTTTTATGGTTGATAACAAAATTAAATATAAAGATTTAGCAATGATTGACGTGAATAGCGACAAAATTTATTTAACTAGTTTTAAATTAAATGATAATTTTCATAACCTATCGAAAAGTAACATACAACAAGTCAATTATGTTTTTCACAACATTCACGGTATAAAATATATGGATTATGGGTTTGAAAAGTATCAACAAGGCGATATTGAACATTTTATTTCGAAATATTCTAAACTCAATTATGTAGAACCAATAATAAGATATAAAGGTGGTCATATTGAAAAAGATCTTTTAAATAAAATAAATATTAAGAATATTAATTTGGAACAGTATGGCTATCCAAAATTTGATAATCTTATTAAACTTTATGATAATTATAAATAGCTTTTAATAGCATTTGTAACGCGCGTTTTTTCGCAACCCCGGGAGGAGGTGAATCTCCCGAAGTTACCACGCGGTCACAATCATTTAATTAGAAGTCACCGGAGCTCCTCACCCTAGAGGAAACCGACTCCGGTGAAAGGGGCCCAAGGGAGGTTCTCCCGTTGCAGAGGACTAGGTGGTATATGAGATTAACTATACGACTCGACTATCTTTCACGCGAATTTATTAGTTGACTCGATACAATAAAATCAATTAATATAAATTCCCCGTAGGGCCGCAATAATATATATACTAATTATTTATAATAAACCGCGCGGGGTGCCCGTACACCCACGGTAGTCTCACCTAGGATAGACGGACTTTTCGGTAGTCCGTCGGCGTCGGCAACGCAGAGACCGCTGAGCTTCTTGCAACAACGGCCCCCACGTCACAGGGAATGGGTCGTCTGAAACACCCAGGAGCTTTTCAGGCAACCTGGGCGGACGTTCCCCGGGGATGAGGACTAGGTCCCGAGCTCGACGACTGCTGCGACAGTCGGAGCACACGATCCCGCACAAACCGGCACTTACGCTCGACTCAATAAAAGAATGAGCGCGGGGCGCTCCACTTACTACTTCGGTGTATGTTTATCCAAGCCGGGCAGTGGCGGTCGGAGGAATCTCCTGGTATCCGGGAGCTGGTCCCACTGGGTTAGATCCTGGATCCTGTACGCACCGTCACACCACGACACACACAATTCCGGCCGAACCTCGAAGTAGCGGATTTTGACTAATACTAGGCCTAGCAACTCACGTCCGTTCGCTTAGACGATAGTACCAGAAGTCATTAGCCAGCTGATCGCGCGATATCAGCTAGCCCCAGTAAGGGAATTTAAATCTGTTAAATTCCCTTCAAGGACGCCTCATTAGCTAACACTAGCGTAATGAGAAACGGTAATCAGCTGTGCCGAACGACAACAACAGCGATCACCGTTGGCGTCCCGGACCGAGCTCAGCTGATGCTATCATTAGGAATATTAATATATTCCAATCAGCTGAGCCTGTAACGGATTTTTATATAATAAAAATGCCACGTTACACATTTAAATCAACTTGATTGAAAGGACTTATATTCGTATCTGTATACTGGTTATTGTAACTGGGGAACATAAGACTAGCGTCTGATAAATGATCTAGGCCCAAAGTATGACCAATTTCATGCATTAAAACTAAATATAAACTAATTTGATCATTTGGTGAAGGCGTTTTTCCCAACCCTTCAAACCAATTTAAATTTCGATACAAATGAATTTCTACGGGTGTTTGATTTTTATTTGGAAAATAGCCATGTCCTAAAACACCAGATCCAAGTGCATAATTGCACGATTCGTTACAGTTTCTTAGAAAAGTATGAATTTCATGTGTAAATGATATAATTATATCTGCATAATTTTTATTTGTCACTTGAATCAAATTTATATCAGTAACTGCTGATTTTATTATCCAACACATTGTCTGTCATACCACATCTTAGTCCATTCATTAATTTTAATATACGTTGCTCATTGGAATTATCATCTTCACCATCACCAGCACCATCATCACCATCTATGTTCCAATATTCTTTAAAAAGTCTTATACCTTCATCCAATTCATTATTATTAACCATTGATAAACTTTCATTAAAATTTTGATTTAAGTAACCATATGAATATAAATAATTAATAATAAATTGATTATTGTATAAGCTATAACTATTTTTTTGCATTGTTATAGACTTTGTTAAGATAATTAATAATATAAATTTTTTAATTATATTCATTTTAATATTTTAAAACAAAAATTATACATTAAACACTAGCGTATAGACAGTATATTAAAACTCCTAAGTCTAGTTTCAGTTTCTTATATTATACCCCCCACTATCTCTACATATCATATATATTATTAATAATGAAATGATCTTCCTGCTCCTCCTCCTATTCCTCTTTTTTCTTCTTTTATCGCTTCTATAAATCGAAAAATAATCACAGTAGACATAATTATATTTTGTGAAAGAAACATATAAATATATACTTACGTTTTTCAATTATTCTATCAAACTATTCACATTTATATTACATTCATTTGCACAATTCTTCTTCTTTTCGTGATAAACACAAATGTTATAAGAATTTCTCGTTAAATCAGTAACCTTTATGTAAAGTTTCCCATATTTTTTAATCATTTCACAAATATCATCGTACACTTCTGGATGTATTTGCAAAATACTCTTACTCACTTTTAACGGTAATTTTAATCTTTTGACATAATCAAGTAGTAATTTTACTTGATTACCATACTTTGTTTTAATTTTATAAATCTTATTCAATATATATAATTTATTTATGGTAATATCTTTTACAAAAACATTTTTTATTTTTTGTAATTGTAGCATATCATCCTCACAACTAGTATTATCATCACTACTACCGCTACTACTGTTAGTAACCTCATTTTTATCCATTTTCAGAGTTCCCCTTGTGAACTAAATAAAATCTATCTCTCTATTTAAGAGAAAAGAAAAAAACAAGCGTTCTAGCTATAAAATACTTTTAAGACTATTCTATAAAATAATCGCTCAGAGGCGCGCGCGCACGGGTCCACCGACCGTGATCCCGCCACCCGTGACACCACTCCCCTTGATTTGATAATGCAACGCCAGCTAAAAGAATTATTTTTTTTGCAGGTTTAAACTTGTTGCATTTCAATCAACGCATTCCTCCTACTATCTATTACCCCTCTCACCCTTCATACCAATATCCATCCTTGCAAGTCTCTCTCTCTCTCTCTCTCTCTCTCTATCTCTCTCAATGACACACCACCTCGTCGTCATCGTTTTGACCTCAACGACAATTATCCTGTTGTTATCATGAAAACCATCTCACCGTCGGCCGCACCGATAATTAAGCTGCTGCTGCTGTTGTTTCCAATTATATTCAATTATCTTTTTTTTTTGCATTTATGTAAACCGCTAACGGCCCCCCTTGCATCTCTCTATGCAATTGCTCCAAAAAATATCGCATGCATAACAACACCGCTCGCTGATAAGAAACATTTTTACAGGTTTAAACTTGCATTTTTTTCCCTCTCGCTTACCGCAACGAGAGATGATAAACAAATTCTTTTACAAGTTTAAACTTACTATTTGCATTATACGGTTAATTCATAACAAATATACTTTCTTAATTGTCTGTACTTCATTTTTTTAACCGCAAAAGGAATCCAACAAAAATTAGACCGTTATCAACGACCTTCAGACTTCCACATGATTATTGCTTACCTTAACCGCAAGGACGTTGACCTCTTTGTTTACAAACAACACCCCCCTCTCGCTGTACTTACCTCACCCCCCCGCGACAAGCTACGTACGACACGCATAGCTCCCCCTACTTCTAAGCTTTAGATCAAAATGTGGTAAATGAAAAACCTTCTTAAAATCATCCCCTTTAAAACTCTTTAAAGTTTGGCCATACCTCACTGAAACACCCTGATAATTCAATCTGATATAAAATAATAAAATATTAATAAGGATATTGTACGCACGTTCTTTCTACAAAAAAAATCGAATATCTCCTTGGCAGACATTACAGAATTTGAGCATAAGCTTAACATTTCCAACTTCATTTCATTCAACTCCACTGTATATGGAAAATTTGGATGAATGTGAGCTTTTAAAATCATGATTTCACCATTTACAATTTTTATTGTTCCTGGACACCTTGTAGATCCACGCTTATTGCATCTAAAAATGTTTTCATTGCGACTGTCAATATTATAACAATAATTTTTATATACATAAATAGTCGATCCTCTTCTTCCTTGTATAGTCTGCATCGCTGCATTTAAATAAAATAATCTAGAAATAAAGAAATTATAGAACTAATGGTGAAACAATCAAAAAACCAATAGCATGAATCTTATTAAAATGTTAGATAATATGAACTAAAATAGTGTTTCATGTGCTTTATTTGAAATTAATGAAGAATCTACTAAAATTATTATATCTTACGTTAATGAAATCATATTATAAGACTTACAGGATTAATTATTACGATGGCGCACAAACCTCGTTCAATAAATGGCAGCTAAAACGAGGGAAAAACAACGTATTAATTTTTAAGAAATATTTGGAATATAATACCTACTTATGTATTTATATACACTATATTATAATTATTCTTTCTAAAGTAATATTGCATAAGATTATATAGAAAAATTTAATAAAATACTCACTTAATCATATATTAATATTAAAAATTTAAGGTGCCACTCGTATTCCGATGAACATGCCTTTCAATGGAAGAACTTTAATGAAAGACAAATCATAGAGATTTTTCACTGAATAGTCTAGTAATATAAAAAAATATACTTATAGCGCGAATTTGAATTGTCCTTGATTTATGTTTAAATTATTGAAATACAACTAGTTATTTTTTTTATTTTCATTTTTATCGAGATATTAATGATTAACTTTAATGTCTTCCTTCATTTACCATTTACCAATGTTGACATTTAATTATATTTTTGTTTTCAATTTACAATTTACATACAAGGTGGCGTAATAAACGCCCTTAAAATTTTTTAAGATTTTTCACTTACCACTTTTCGAAATGCAGCTCAGTTTTCAAGTTATTTTATTTTAATTATACTATTACTAAATCAAAAACAATCATCTGGTTGGGGTAAGACAGTTTGGTATTGTGTTCTTTCTATTCATAGATTATTTCATTCTGAAATTTTAAATTAAAAGACTCCAAAGGAAAAATGTCAGATATGATGTATTATTCTATATTCTACATTAATATATAAATTTAAAACCTTGTAATGTTTACATTAGAAAAATACTAAATTAAGTATTATATTATTTAAGTAAAATAAAATAAATATATTTTATAAGAAAAAAGTTGTCATTTAATTATACAGTGTATTACAAAATTATTGCACTTACTTTAAAGGGATTACTAGAAAGTAGATGGAATGGAAAAGTTCTTTACCTTTTTTCAATCGAGAGCTTACTTCTCGAGATATTCAATAATAAATATGGTACTAATCAAATAAGGATAGACAAGTAGATCAAACGAAATAACACCACTCTTTTTTATGTCTGCCTTATTTCAATTATTTACTTATCTCCGTTTATCTAAAGATATATATATTATTGAAAATTTCGAACACTAATCCTCGAATCAAAAAGTGTTAAATGGATTTAGATTCGGTTCACCCTAGGAGTATCACTTTAAAAGTAATTTGATTCTCTTGTAGAACCTTGTATAATATCTTTGTTATGTCATGCCTGTATATTAACATTCACATATAAAAAATAAAAAAATTAAGTTTTTGACATATATAAATGTGATTTATTATTAATTGGCAAACACATAATAGAACATTAAAAGTCAGGATTATCTCCAATTGTTTCTATTCAAGTAAAAGTAAAATTAACTTTCATATTTAGAAAATTCTGCACCAAACGAAAAAGGATGTACGAAAAAATTGACTTAGAATCACTTGCTCAAAAACCATTAAATGTTTAGTATTACTCTTTTTAAATATTTTGTACATCTGAAACAAATATCATTACCAATAAAAGATAAAGAAAAAACAATAAAGTTAATTAAAAAATTCCTAAGACATGAAATCTTTAAGAATAACTTACCAGGTATAACATTAAAATTGTAGCTCCATTAATTTTTCAGTTTAACGTGTAAAGTTTCCAACATATGATTTTCTATATAAGCAAAATCAAAAACATTAATTAATATAAGACTTCTTTAAGACAATATTATAAATTAGAAAACTATGAAGAGATGGAAGTTCAAGAATATCTTAACTGGTATAATTTAAAAATCCTTTTTTATCTGAAATTGAGATTTTGAATATTCGCTATCACTTCATATGTAAAAATCCATATCCCACAAAATATGTAGCTTTATAAGTTTTTCGGTTTAAAGCTAACAGAATCCAGTATCTAACTTCTATAGCACAATATTATTAATTTTAAATGACATTAGAAATATAGCTTTTTCAGTTTTTCAATTAATCATATAAAGAATCCAGCATTTAATTTACTATTTAAATATAAGGAAAACGATTAAAGAAAATAATGTTCCATTATCTCAACATTATCAATTACAAAAATATTAAAAGACAAGAAGACCTTTTACATCTGAAATTAACATTTTGAGTATATGCTCACATTTTATAGCTAATTTCATATTCGTGTAAAATATGTAGCTCTAGCAGTTCTTCAGTTTAAAGTAAAAGTATCCCTGAATCAGATTCTACCTAATTAAAATAAAAAAGATTAATTCAAATAAAATTTCATTAGCATAATAATATTAATTAAAAAAATATTAAAAAATTAAATTTATAAGATAAACTTACAACGTCTAATATAAAAATGATTTTTTCTTACCAGAAATAAACATTTTTAATATATGCATTGAATTCATGGCCAATTTTCTATCCCATAAAATATGTTGGCTTATAATTTCTTTTGGTGAAAGTGTAGAGAATTCAGCATCTGTCTTCCTATGTGAATAAAATCATAAGGATTAGCGAATATAATATTTCATTAGCAGAATATTTTAATTAAAAAAATATTAAGAGACGGAATGTATAAGAATAAATTACCAGGCATGATTAAAAATTTCTCTTTTGTCTGAATTTAACATTTTAAATAAATACTTTCACTTCACACCTAATTTTGTATACCATCCAGTATGTAGTTTTAAAAATTCTTCAACTTAAAGTATAAAGAATACAGCTTCCGATTTTCTGTATAAAAATAGGGCTTTATTAGCTCATTATTAATGAAATTCTTTAATCGGGTGTATTACAAGCAAATGTTTCACATCATATCATTATTAAAATATTTCACAATTAGAGTGTAGAAGTGGCTTATAGAGAAATTTTGTGCGATAATCAAATGAATTGTTCGTAGAAAAAATTGTACAATGAATCCAATTCTATATATTACAATTTACAAACTAAGAAACCATTATCGTACTTTGCATTAATATTGATAAAATTTTGCACTATCAGTAATACACTACTCACATAATTATTGCATACTATTATATATGCAATCACTCTGCACTTTCTTCAAAAAAGTTAAGAAACATATTCCACAGTACACACAATCATGTTAAACGTGAACCATTCCATCTCACTACGTCAGAATTTCTGTTGCGCTATCCCTTCAAATGGAATTCAGTGTATCTATTTAACTGAAATCTGAAACCTAAAGGTTTTCTACTAAGAAAAAGTTTTATTTATTATAAAAGATTGTTCAGAAGTGTATGACAAGAGTTTACGTATCAATCAGAAATCTTAAAAATTCAGAATCGTATATAAATAGCTGATAAATTGAAATGTATAAATTCCTTTAAATCCAATGAATTTTTATGATTGGCATTTTTATCAACTTTAAGGTTAATATTATTAATGCGTTGATCATTAGAAAGAAAAATAAGACATAAAAGTTGCTACCTTTTGAATCTCTCAGTAAATATTAGTGAGCTAATATACGAATTTTATTATTTACAATTAATTTTACATATTTTTCGATATTTTCCTTACTTAAGTGCTAAAAATGCCGATGGCTCAATCATTCAGTGTGCCTACGCAGAATTTATAAGAGCTTAATACTAAGACGCAATAGCTTGTAATTTTGTAAGGAATCGATGAATTTTAGTAATCAATACAGATATTTGCACCTAAAATTGAGTAATTTCATAGTATTTTAGTACATTGGCTTTGTCTCTTCTGAATAATAATATATTTTATGAATACAACATAACAGAGATGACTCGTTAGAAATTAATAAATTCTCCAGAAATCAATTAATACCTTGATACACTCGTTACTTTTAGTCATAGAATCTGGAAGAGCGCATAAAAAAATTAAATATAAAAAATGCCAACCATAAGAATTCATTGAATTTTAAAGAATTTATGCATTTCAATTTATCAGCTATTTATATAAAATTCTGAATTTTTGTGTTTTCTATTTGGTAAGTAAACTCTTGTCATACAATTTTAAAAAATTTTCTAAGATAGTTAAAACTTGTTCTTGGTAGAAAACTTCTACGTTTCAGATTTCCATATATAGGAGAAAGTGTGTGTAATTAATTGGCAATCGGTGTGAAGAATTAAATAGATACACTTAATTCCAGTCGAAGGTATAGCGCAGCAGAAATTCTGATGTAATGAAATGAAGTGGTTCACGTTTAACATGATTGTGTGCCCTGGAAATTGTGTGGAATATCTTTCTTAGCTTTTTTTAAGAAAGTGCAAAGTGATTAGTGATTCTATAAGTAATAGTATGAAATAATTACATGAGTAATGTATTAGTGATATTGTAGGGATTATATTTTGAAATATTTCAATAATGGTAGGATGCAAAACACTTATTCGTATTAAACCCAATTAAAGTATTCATGTTTCTCTATGCGAATTTCATGATGAATGCACTAATGATGTCCTATTTTCACGAATAATTTTGATTATATTTATATAAAAATTCAGATGCTATATTCTTTATACTCGAATCTGAAGAATATGTAAAGCTGCATACTTGATGATACATAAAATTAGGTATAAAGTGAAAGCTTTTATTCAAAATATTAAATTCAGACAAAAAAGGAATTCTTAATCATATCTGGTAAGTTATTCTTATACACTTTTATCTCTTAATATTTTTTTAATTGATAATATTGTGGTAATGAAACATTATTTTCATTAATCGTTTTCTTTTTATTTAAATAGTAAATTAAATGCTGGTCTCTTTACATCCTAATTGAAGAACTGAAGAAGCCACATTTTTAATGTCATGAGAATTGCTGTATGAAGCTAAAGTATATTTTTAAAACATAAGATTCGGACTAAAAGTTTTTAAATTATACCTGGTAAGTTATTCTTAAACATTGAGTTTCATAATATTTTTTAAATTAATAATATTGTACTCAATTTTATTTTCATAAATCTTTTTGATTTTATTTAAATAGGAAGTCAGATGTTGGATTCTTTTCACATTAAACGGGAAAACTAAAGAAGCTTCATTTTTAAAGTCATATAAATTTATGTATGAAGATGATTTTTAAAATTATACCAGGTAAGATATTCATTAACTTTTATCACTTCATATTTTTTTAATTAATATTATTGTACTTATGAAATTTTATTTTTATTAATCTTCTTGATTTTACTTATATAGGAAGCCATATGCTGGATTCTTAGCGCCTTAAACTGAAGAACTATGAAAGCTACATTTTTAAAGTCATTGGAAATATGCTCCAAAGTAAAATAATATATTCAAAATGTTGAATTTAGACGAAAACTGACTTTTAAAATATACTTGGTAAGCTAATCTGAAATATTTCATCACTCAATGCTTTTTTAATCATCTTACTTATTTCATTTTCACCTTCTATTTGTTTCAGATGTATTGAACGTTTAAATAAAGTAAGACTAAAGTAAAAAAAGGGTTTTTTAGCCAGTGTTAAAGTAAATTATCATTCATGAGTTTTCGAATTTGGAGCACAAATTTCCTGATTATCATTTATTTCAATCCATATATAACTTAATAATGTAATTGTTATTTTTATCCTTTAATTGTTTTAATTTAAAACTTAAGCTCATTCTTATGCTTCTATTTAAATTCTATTATTATAAATAATTATCTATAAATTATGTGCTTCTTGTTAATTAGGTATATAACAGAATATACATGTTACTTTATAAATTATTAATAAATGAACTCAAATTCGAATAATGGTGTGTAATTAATTCTTTAAATTCCTTAATTAAATTTATTATAATATAGTTCTAATAGTTAACAAATTAATTTTAATTAGTAATTTATATAGAATCAATATTTTATACAATGTCTTGAGAGTAAATCGCAATTCTTTTAAAAGGATAACTGAACGACAAACTAAATTGAACAGACATTCACTATTTTGTGATCTGGAGCTTAGTTTTAAATCAGAATAATAAATACAATCACTTTATAATTAAAATATTTAATGCGCAGTATTAAACATTAAATAATGGTATTTAAGCTAAGGAAAATCTTGTATCTTCTTGCCCCTATGTTATATTAAAAAATACATTTCATTGAGATGGATGAAAAGATGATTGATGATAAACAATGTTAATAGTTTAATAAAATTTATGTTTACTAATAAAATAAATACATAGGCACTTGAAATTTATATTTACATTAATGTTCTGGCGCATATATTATTCCTTAAGATCGTAGAATCCAATATATTAATGGTAGCTGTATGAATTGTCGTAGAAGAATAATTTTATTGTATCACGAAGCTTTTTCCTTAAATATAATTAAATTATTACAATACATAATTATATAAATCTAAGCAATAATTGAAAATACTTACTAAACACCTTTATCGGATTCACTGAAACAATCTGTATGATTTATTAATTTACTTAATAATAGAAATAAATAATAATAATTATATATTAATTAATTCACCACTAGAACTAATATGTTACTAATAGTAACAAAACATAATGATAAATCAAAATTTTTTTTTTTAATTATATTTCCATTGCTTTTAGCGAATTATAAAACTCATATCAAAAAAGGATAAACTAAACTTCTACATATTAAATTAATTAAAACTCTTACTAGCTTCTTAATATTAATAAATAATATAAAAAACCCTCGCACAAAATAGCACAATCATATAAAACCAAGAAGATATTATTAATGATTATTATAGACATAACAGGGAAATTAATAAATAATTATTCAATAATAATAATAAACACAAAACAATTTATTTATTTTACTATAATTAAATTAAATTTACAAAAATAGTAACCAACATATTGATTATTCTTACTATCTTTATTTATTATTAGTAAAACAATATATTAGAAGTTTAACAAATGTTATAATTTGTTCTTAAAGATATACACTTTTTATTACATAAATACATATTTTTAGTATAAATATGTAACCAATTTCTCAAGCCAATAATAATAAGTGTATATCTTTAAGAACAAATTATAACATTTGTTAAACTTCTAATATATTGTTTTACTAATAATAAATAAAGATAGTAAGAATAATCAATATGTTGGTTACTATTTTTGTAAATTTAATTTAATTATAGTAAAATTAATAAATTGTTTTGTGTTTATTATTATTATTGAATAATTATTTATTAATTTCCCTGTTATGTCTATAATAATCATTAATAATATCTTTTTGGTTTTATATGATTGTGCTATTTTCTGTGAGGGTTTTTTATATTATTTATTAATATTAACAAGCTAGTGAGAGTTTTAATTAATTTAATATGTAGAAGTTTAGTTTATCCTTTTTTGATATGAGTTTTATAATTCGCTAAAAGCAATGGAAATATAATTAAAAAAAAAAATTTTGATTTATCATTATGTTTTGTTACTATTAGTAACATATTAGTTCTAGTGGTGAATTAATTAATATATAATTATTATTATTTATTTCTATTATTAAGTAAATTAATAAATCATACAGATTGTTTCAGTGAATCCGATAAAGGTGTTTAGTAAGTATTTTCAATTATTGCTTAGATTTATATAATTATGTATTGTAATAATTTAATTATATTTAAGGAAAAAGCTTCGTGATACAATAAAATTATTCTTCTACGACAATTCATACAGCTACCATTAATATATTGGATTCTACGATCTTAAGGAATAATATATGCGCCAGAACATTAATGTAAATATAAATTTCAAGTGCCTATGTATTTATTTTATTAGTAAACATAAATTTTATTAAACTATTAACATTGTTTATCATCAATCATCTTTTCATCCATCTCAATGAAATGTATTTTTTAATATAACATAGGGGCAAGAAGATACAAGATTTTCCTTAGCTTAAATACCATTATTTAATGTTTAATACTGCGCATTAAATATTTTAATTATAAAGTGATTGTATTTATTATTCTGATTTAAAACTAAGCTCCAGATCACAAAATAGTGAATGTCTGTTCAATTTAGTTTGTCGTTCAGTTATCCTTTTAAAAGAATTGCGATTTACTCTCAAGACATTGTATAAAATATTGATTCTATATAAATTACTAATTAAAATTAATTTGTTAACTATTAGAACTATATTATAATAAATTTAATTAAGGAATTTAAAGAATTAATTACACACCATTATTCGAATTTGAGTTCATTTATTAATAATTTATAAAGTAACATGTATATTCTGTTATATACCTAATTAACAAGAAGCACATAATTTATAGATAATTATTTATAATAATAGAATTTAAATAGAAGCATAAGAATGAGCTTAAGTTTTAAATTAAAACAATTAAAGGATAAAAATAACAATTACATTATTAAGTTATATATGGATTGAAATAAATGATAATCAGGAAATTTGTGCTCCAAATTCGAAAACTCATGAATGATAATTTACTTTAACACTGGCTAAAAAACCCTTTTTTTACTTTAGTCTTACTTTATTTAAACGTTCAATACATCTGAAACAAATAGAAGGTGAAAATGAAATAAGTAAGATGATTAAAAAAGCATTGAGTGATGAAATATTTCAGATTAGCTTACCAAGTATATTTTAAAAGTCAGTTTTCGTCTAAATTCAACATTTTGAATATATTATTTTACTTTGGAGCATATTTCCAATGACTTTAAAAATGTAGCTTTCATAGTTCTTCAGTTTAAGGCGCTAAGAATCCAGCATATGGCTTCCTATATAAGTAAAATCAAGAAGATTAATAAAAATAAAATTTCATAAGTACAATAATATTAATTAAAAAAATATGAAGTGATAAAAGTTAATGAATATCTTACCTGGTATAATTTTAAAAATCATCTTCATACATAAATTTATATGACTTTAAAAATGAAGCTTCTTTAGTTTTCCCGTTTAATGTGAAAAGAATCCAACATCTGACTTCCTATTTAAATAAAATCAAAAAGATTTATGAAAATAAAATTGAGTACAATATTATTAATTTAAAAAATATTATGAAACTCAATGTTTAAGAATAACTTACCAGGTATAATTTAAAAACTTTTAGTCCGAATCTTATGTTTTAAAAATATACTTTAGCTTCATACAGCAATTCTCATGACATTAAAAATGTGGCTTCTTCAGTTCTTCAATTAGGATGTAAAGAGACCAGCATTTAATTTACTATTTAAATAAAAAGAAAACGATTAATGAAAATAATGTTTCATTACCACAATATTATCAATTAAAAAAATATTAAGAGATAAAAGTGTATAAGAATAACTTACCAGATATGATTAAGAATTCCTTTTTTGTCTGAATTTAATATTTTGAATAAAAGCTTTCACTTTATACCTAATTTTATGTATCATCAAGTATGCAGCTTTACATATTCTTCAGATTCGAGTATAAAGAATATAGCATCTGAATTTTTATATAAATATAATCAAAATTATTCGTGAAAATAGGACATCATTAGTGCATTCATCATGAAATTCGCATAGAGAAACATGAATACTTTAATTGGGTTTAATACGAATAAGTGTTTTGCATCCTACCATTATTGAAATATTTCAAAATATAATCCCTACAATATCACTAATACATTACTCATGTAATTATTTCATACTATTACTTATAGAATCACTAATCACTTTGCACTTTCTTAAAAAAAGCTAAGAAAGATATTCCACACAATTTCCAGGGCACACAATCATGTTAAACGTGAACCACTTCATTTCATTACATCAGAATTTCTGCTGCGCTATACCTTCGACTGGAATTAAGTGTATCTATTTAATTCTTCACACCGATTGCCAATTAATTACACACACTTTCTCCTATATATGGAAATCTGAAACGTAGAAGTTTTCTACCAAGAACAAGTTTTAACTATCTTAGAAAATTTTTTAAAATTGTATGACAAGAGTTTACTTACCAAATAGAAAACACAAAAATTCAGAATTTTATATAAATAGCTGATAAATTGAAATGCATAAATTCTTTAAAATTCAATGAATTCTTATGGTTGGCATTTTTTATATTTAATTTTTTTATGCGCTCTTCCAGATTCTATGACTAAAAGTAACGAGTGTATCAAGGTATTAATTGATTTCTGGAGAATTTATTAATTTCTAACGAGTCATCTCTGTTATGTTGTATTCATAAAATATATTATTATTCAGAAGAGACAAAGCCAATGTACTAAAATACTATGAAATTACTCAATTTTAGGTGCAAATATCTGTATTGATTACTAAAATTCATCGATTCCTTACAAAATTACAAGCTATTGCGTCTTAGTATTAAGCTCTTATAAATTCTGCGTAGGCACACTGAATGATTGAGCCATCGGCATTTTTAGCACTTAAGTAAGGAAAATATCGAAAAATATGTAAAATTAATTGTAAATAATAAAATTCGTATATTAGCTCACTAATATTTACTGAGAGATTCAAAAGGTAGCAACTTTTATGTCTTATTTTTCTTTCTAATGATCAACGCATTAATAATATTAACCTTAAAGTTGATAAAAATGCCAATCATAAAAATTCATTGGATTTAAAGGAATTTATACATTTCAATTTATCAGCTATTTATATACGATTCTGAATTTTTAAGATTTCTGATTGATACGTAAACTCTTGTCATACACTTCTGAACAATCTTTTATAATAAATAAAACTTTTTCTTAGTAGAAAACCTTTAGGTTTCAGATTTCAGTTAAATAGATACACTGAATTCCATTTGAAGGGATAGCGCAACAGAAATTCTGACGTAGTGAGATGGAATGGTTCACGTTTAACATGATTGTGTGTACTGTGGAATATGTTTCTTAACTTTTTTGAAGAAAGTGCAGAGTGATTGCATATATAATAGTATGCAATAATTATGTGAGTAGTGTATTACTGATAGTGCAAAATTTTATCAATATTAATGCAAAGTACGATAATGGTTTCTTAGTTTGTAAATTGTAATATATAGAATTGGATTCATTGTACAATTTTTTCTACGAACAATTCATTTGATTATCGCACAAAATTTCTCTATAAGCCACTTCTACACTCTAATTGTGAAATATTTTAATAATGATATGATGTGAAACATTTGCTTGTAATACACCCGATTAAAGAATTTCATTAATAATGAGCTAATAAAGCCCTATTTTTATACAGAAAATCGGAAGCTGTATTCTTTATACTTTAAGTTGAAGAATTTTTAAAACTACATACTGGATGGTATACAAAATTAGGTGTGAAGTGAAAGTATTTATTTAAAATGTTAAATTCAGACAAAAGAGAAATTTTTAATCATGCCTGGTAATTTATTCTTATACATTCCGTCTCTTAATATTTTTTTAATTAAAATATTCTGCTAATGAAATATTATATTCGCTAATCCTTATGATTTTATTCACATAGGAAGACAGATGCTGAATTCTCTACACTTTCACCAAAAGAAATTATAAGCCAACATATTTTATGGGATAGAAAATTGGCCATGAATTCAATGCATATATTAAAAATGTTTATTTCTGGTAAGAAAAAATCATTTTTATATTAGACGTTGTAAGTTTATCTTATAAATTTAATTTTTTAATATTTTTTTAATTAATATTATTATGCTAATGAAATTTTATTTGAATTAATCTTTTTTATTTTAATTAGGTAGAATCTGATTCAGGGATACTTTTACTTTAAACTGAAGAACTGCTAGAGCTACATATTTTACACGAATATGAAATTAGCTATAAAATGTGAGCATATACTCAAAATGTTAAT
Organism: Sclerodermus sp. 'alternatusi'; assembly: GCA_037305995.1. Classification (NCBI taxonomy): domain Eukaryota; kingdom Metazoa; phylum Arthropoda; class Insecta; order Hymenoptera; family Bethylidae; genus Sclerodermus; species Sclerodermus sp. 'alternatusi'. The sequence continues at coordinate 373,372 of JBBEEM010000020.1, forward strand.
TTCAGATGTAAAAGGTCTTCTTGTCTTTTAATATTTTTGTAATTGATAATGTTGAGATAATGGAACATTATTTTCTTTAATCGTTTTCCTTATATTTAAATAGTAAATTAAATGCTGGATTCTTTATATGATTAATTGAAAAACTGAAAAAGCTATATTTCTAATGTCATTTAAAATTAATAATATTGTGCTATAGAAGTTAGATACTGGATTCTGTTAGCTTTAAACCGAAAAACTTATAAAGCTACATATTTTGTGGGATATGGATTTTTACATATGAAGTGATAGCGAATATTCAAAATCTCAATTTCAGATAAAAAAGGATTTTTAAATTATACCAGTTAAGATATTCTTGAACTTCCATCTCTTCATAGTTTTCTAATTTATAATATTGTCTTAAAGAAGTCTTATATTAATTAATGTTTTTGATTTTGCTTATATAGAAAATCATATGTTGGAAACTTTACACGTTAAACTGAAAAATTAATGGAGCTACAATTTTAATGTTATACCTGGTAAGTTATTCTTAAAGATTTCATGTCTTAGGAATTTTTTAATTAACTTTATTGTTTTTTCTTTATCTTTTATTGGTAATGATATTTGTTTCAGATGTACAAAATATTTAAAAAGAGTAATACTAAACATTTAATGGTTTTTGAGCAAGTGATTCTAAGTCAATTTTTTCGTACATCCTTTTTCGTTTGGTGCAGAATTTTCTAAATATGAAAGTTAATTTTACTTTTACTTGAATAGAAACAATTGGAGATAATCCTGACTTTTAATGTTCTATTATGTGTTTGCCAATTAATAATAAATCACATTTATATATGTCAAAAACTTAATTTTTTTATTTTTTATATGTGAATGTTAATATACAGGCATGACATAACAAAGATATTATACAAGGTTCTACAAGAGAATCAAATTACTTTTAAAGTGATACTCCTAGGGTGAACCGAATCTAAATCCATTTAACACTTTTTGATTCGAGGATTAGTGTTCGAAATTTTCAATAATATATATATCTTTAGATAAACGGAGATAAGTAAATAATTGAAATAAGGCAGACATAAAAAAGAGTGGTGTTATTTCGTTTGATCTACTTGTCTATCCTTA